>JABFEA020000085.1:5540346-5554201 GCA_019775915.2 Cyphomyrus plagiostoma
CGCGTACAATTTATATTAGGTCGGCGTTCACGGTTCGACTTATAATATTCAGATCGAGATCTAGGTCAAACTGGTTTTTTCGACTTTCAAGAAATTCGAGTTCTAGTCAGTTCGAGAACCGAGGTACCACTGTACTAGCCAAAAAAATTGTAACTGTGCCTGTTTTAATGACAGAAACAGACCTGCTCTGTACATTTTTTACACATACATGTGCATAATTTCCAGTGCTGAGCTGCACCATGTGTGGATGTGTCCTGCATTCTAATCAAACTGCTGAATACTGAACAGCAGGAATTGATGTGGCTGTTATTAAACACAAACATTGCCCCTATTGATTTGTCTTTTCCTTTGGGGTGAAAAATATAAAACACCCATTTAACTCATAATAGGTCATACAATCTAATATCCAGTGTACAGCTAAATCCTGGGCACTCATGGTCATAGGGCGTTTTGTGTAAAATAAAACATATATTTTACAATGAAACTTCACCCAAATAAATCTCCCCACTTATGTAGTACTGGTTCAGGCCTGTCTCAGGTAATGTATTGGACATAAGGCAAGGTGAAGCACTTGAATCAGGTCTCAGGGTGGGCACACTCGCATAATCACAGTCTGCCACAATACCACTATCCAAAGAACACAGAGAGAACATGCACACAGGGGATGGGATAATGACCCCCATCCCTGGAGGTGTGAGTTAACTGTGCTGTCTAGCTAAGTCATTCAAAATATATGCAAGTAGTCTGTCTAAACTTGCTGTTGATTTTCTTTGTCTGTTGTTAGCGTTTTAAGTTCAAATTGCAGGTAAATGTGAACAGCTTTGGAAATGATGTCCTCTCTGTGAGATCGCTCTTAAACAGTATAGCTCCACATCCGTGTTCTCTTGCAGGTCACTGGAGGCTCAAGCGGGATTGGCAAATGTATCGCTATGGAGTGCTACAGGCAGGGGGCGTTCATAACACTACTGGCACGTGATGAGGTGAGCTTAACGCCCACTGAAGGGCAGGGTATGTCCTCTAAGGGTCTCTTTAAGGCGTCGCCGAATTCTGCCCTCATTAAGACCACACGTTGAATGTTTTTTTTGAGGCTGGGACAAGCTGTTTTTTTTTGCTGTTCAGTAGTGACATTTGTAATGGGAACAGCAAAGCCTGTGGAGGGATATAAAAAAATCTGTAGAATTACAGATTTCTTTACTATAACTAAAGTGTCAGAGGCTGTTTCCTGTTGCTCCTAACTGTAATCTTCAGTTACTAATTATGACTTCAAACACCAGTATTTTGACGGCTGCCATTAACCATAGAACGATAGTTTAAAATTGTTGGGAGTTCTTGTTTATAGTGATGAATCATATGATAAAATCATTTTTATCATAGAGATAATGTCACAGCGTTCCCCATGCATGCACCATCCCTCATGCCCAGCTGAATATGAAATATTGATGTTGTCCTGATTTTTAACTTGGTCAAGGAACATGGGGAACACGATGAGAACCTCCATCACCCTTTAACCACGCGGAACAGCTTGCAGAAAGCGGACCACCTCAGTCATGCCATATTTGTTAAATTTACTGGGTCATTTCTGTGTCTTTTGCAGTGATTCATAATTGTAGTTTCAGCATCTTAGGGCACATTTTAAGGACGTGTTCTGGTGATGCTACTGGAACGTTGACCTGTTTATCCTTTTTTTTTTATGTTCGTTATAGAGCAAACTGGTTCAGGCCAGGAAGGAGGTGGAGAGATGCGCTGTCAATGATAAGCAGGTATGTTGAGATGCTTCTCTCACCCGAGGGTTTGAGTTTCAGATTTTACCCACGGACAGTTGAATAGGACATGTTTTAGATCCCTAGTTTGTTAAATTTGTTTTTTCTTAAACCCTTTCAGAGGAATAACGATCAAACATAAGGAAGACATTATTCACAGACTTGACCTCTGTTTCAATCCTTGCTTCACAGGTTGTGCTCTGCATATCAGTTGATGTGTCAAAGGATTATGGGCAGGTGGAAAGCGTCATAAAACAGGTAAACTTATCTAGGGATCAGGTTTTCACTTTATGGGTGATGTGACTGGCAGAATTCTGTCATGTTAGCGATGTGCTACTCTGAGGCGCCAACGAGCCGTGATGTTGACAAATTTTTGCCGGCTCGGTTTTCGGGCTCTGTTCCAGGCCCAGGAAAAGTTGGGTCCCGTGGACATGCTGGTGAACTGCGCGGGGACCTCAGTGTCGGGGAAGTTTGAGGAGCTAGAGATGGTTCGCTTCCGGGTGAGAGACTGAGCTTCTGTGACTGAGGAGGGGGCAGTGTTTGGCAGTCATCAAAAGACAGATTTGATTTCCTACCCACCCCCAGAGGGTTGAAGTGATTAGCTCTAAGAAATTACAGTGGCACGAAATCGGTACCAAAATAGACAAGGGGGCATGAGGCCTCTGTGGCAAGTCTTGCTGAAATCGCGGAGGGTCTACTCGAACCCTGAACGTGTGTCTGTCTGTCTGTGTGTGGACTGGCAGAGTCTGATGGAGGTGAACTACCTGGGCAGCATCTACCCCACCCGAGCGGTCATCACCACCATGAAGGAGCGGAGGATGGGCCGCATCGTGTTCATGTCGTCACAGGCTGGTCAGATCGGCTTGTTCGGCTACACGGCCTACTCCCCGTCCAAGTTTGCCCTCCGCGGCCTGGCTGAATCCCTGCAGATGGAGGTGAGCACCATTAGGCGCCTCCCCATCAGGTTCAGGACCGCTCTGGTGCTTGACTGTGTCCCTGTGTGGTTACCTTCTTCTCATAGATGAAGCCATACAACATCTACGTAACGGTCGCCTACCCACCAGACACTGACACCCCTGGCTTTGCAGAGGAGAACAAGTGCAAGGTAGCCCTGGCCAGCTTCTGGTGGAGTCTGGTCTTCACCTTCCTACACCATCTTACTATCCGTGGTAGCAGCACGACCCATATCTTGAATGAGGCAGTTGAACGCTCGCTCCCACTGTGTCGCAGCCACTGGAGACGAGATTGATCTCTGAGACGTCAGGCGTGTATCAGCCAGAGCAAGTCGCCAAAATCGTCGTCAAAGACGCAGTGGTAAGAAGTGACGTACCATAATGTCCGATGGTTGCCAGGCTGCTCAGAGCATGTGACTCTTTGATTTGTCCCCCAACAGCAGGGGAACTTCAACAGTTCGGTGGGGACTGATGGATACTTGCTGTCCGCACTCACCTGTGGGATGTCGCCCGTCACCTCCATCATGGAGGGGCTGCAGCAGGTAAAGATATAACTGGATTACAGCCCAGCTCACTAGCCAGAAACTGGGTGGCTGAACAGGACCACACATCCCTTGCTAATGATCTCCAGGCTTGTACCCATGTCTTGCTGGAGTACCTTAGCACATGCTAACAACATGACACATGGATAGAGTCACATCAATATATTTTTATAACATCAGCTGATGCAGGTGCAGAGATTCAACTGTGTTTGGCAGATGTAGACATTTCAGTTCCAGGAAGTAAAAACCCAGACCAGGATTTTGTTTCAACCAATCACTTGAGTACTATGTGACTGTGACTTTTTATGCTCAACTGGTTGTTTGAAACAAAATTCTGGTCTGGATTTTTTACTTTCTGGACCTGAAATGTCCACCTCTGGTGTTTTTGGTCAGTCATTTATCACTATTCTGGTCCTTCCAGATCGTAACCATGGGCCTTTTCCGCACCATTGCCCTTTTCTACCTTGGGAGTTTTGACAGCATCGTCCGACGCTGTATGATTCAGAGGGAGCAGTCCAGAGCTGTGGACAAGAGCGAGTGAGGCTCCCCTCTCCTCAACCTGACGCCTGCCTCCAAGCCCCACCCTACTTAGGTTGCTCCACCCATGTCTTGTCAAGCAGGTTCACCGCCTCCCACCGTGTTGTGACACCAGAGGGTGCCATGTTGACATCAGGTGACCACAGGAGGGCCATCAAAAGCAGGGTTAGAGAGAGGTCCCCCTAAGAAGGTGACTCCACCTACCCCCATCTTCCCAGGCATCTGGTACCAATTGGTTGAATAGTATCTGGCTCCCTGTCCTTCCTTGTGTCAGCTGAGGCTTAACCTCTCGTTTTGGAAACGTTTGTAAACTACTTTCTTCTCCTTTTACTTTTTGGTTTATTTCCATTGCATATAAAATACACATGGAGTGCTAATAGACCAATGCTGTTTCTTCTCTTTATGGATGGGCATGGTAGTTCTCACCCATTCCTGAATGGATCCCCAGGCTTGCTGCCATCTGCTCATCCTCATCAGCAATCTACTCGTCATGTCTTTAATGGGCTGAATCGGGGGGGGCTGGCAATGGAACAGAACCCATCTGCAACAGCTGGAGCTCCATGGTGGAATGGTTGAGAGCCACTGTTTTGGAGCCCCGTGGATGACAATAGCTTGTTGTGTGTGTGAGGGAGTATTTCACATTGTGTACTAAACTAGACAAAGGTTTTATGGCTAAGAATCTTTCGGGGACCAAGTATGTTAAATATCGAAAAGGCCCACCGCTTAAATGGAAACGGCACGTGCCGATTTCCCCATCTAAGCTGAGTACGACTACCCTTAAATTCCAGATGTGAAACCTACACTAGTGGCCAAAATTGTGGAAACACTTGTAATTTTTAGAGATTGCTGTACTTGATTCCAATTACTCCAGCTACTTATTTACTTGTCCAGTGTATGATATTTGTAAACATTCTTTGGTTGTTTATAAACATTACCACTAATAATCGTGTAGTTAATTTTAAAGCGTAATGCCAAAAATGTTAGGTGTCTGCGCAATTTTGGCCACTAGCATATATGGTAATTAGTAGCTTATGGCAGTCTCCATCTTTTGGTAGCTTATGAATGGGAAGCTATCTAACACACTCCATGATTTCCTCCTAAAGTCGTGAGTGAAGTGCTCATTGTGAGATTAGCCGGCGAGCGATTTTGTGCAGTGAATTTGCTTCCTGTTCTGCCGTGTTCTTTCATTGGGCGCTTGCGTATGTTTTTGCGCTCACTCTTCCAGTATCAGGAAGATTGTAGACTTCCTTGATATACCCCCTGAGAGAATAAGCTGTTCATCTGTGGAGGAGTGTCAGAATGCTATTAAGGCTACATTCACATTTTTGATTGCTACCTTTATCGAGGGGATTACCCTGCAGATTAATGGTGTGTTGTTTGCGAGGAATAAATCCCTTACAGGAACTATACACTTACATTCACTTCCCTGCAATGATTTGTTCTTATCGTTCTTCCACTTATCCTGAAAAATGGCGAAAATGCTGCTTCCTTCCTCGACTATGGCTACAGTATGCAGTGTACAACAATGAAATGTGTCCTCTGCATTTAACCCATATGTGATGTTGTGACATAGCAGGGGGCAGCTAATTCAGTACCAGTGAGGCATGTAAGAACATGCTGTAAGCGAGCATATGTTTGGCTGGAAACTAAAGCTGGGACTGAATGTATATGCCTGCAGTGAACAAACGATTGAGTTGGTGAGAGGGATGAACAAGAAACCCAATGGCGTGAGCGAGTCTGTGAACGAGAGACTCCGATAGGCTACTGAATGGGAGAGTTGTACCTCAGTTGTGACTAATGCTGCGTTCTATTTTAACTCAGAAATTCTGAGTTTGAAAATATCAACTGGAACGCCCCCTGAAATCAGAATTCCTACTTGGAAAATCAGAGGCCGACCTCAGAATTCAAAATGGCTGCTTCCTTTATTAATAGTAATTAATGATGTAGTTAAATAATGTTTTAGTGCTTGTGTCTCATTTGTGGCTCATTAAATCGATTTGTACACATAGTACAGGCCAACTGCTATCTGCGGACGTGTTGCTGCGGTGTTTTTATGCACAAAAAGCTGTGTTATCTACTGATATTGCTGACAATTAACCGTGCTAGAACTGAACCCTGTTTCAAAATGCAAGATTTCTTGCTTAGTTGGATAAGTTGTCAGATTTAAGGATAGACTGGGCTGAATGTTAGTGAAGGAAGATAAAAAAAAAAATAAAATAAATAAAAATTAAAAGCAAATTACATTGGACAAGTTATCCTGGAAGCAAGAGATCTAAATGGCTTTCTGACTTGCTGTACTAGAGCATAAACTTGGGTAGATGGTCATTCCCTGTTCTGACTTCCGAGGTAAATGGAACGCAGCATTAAATACACTATGTACTGTCTATAACCTAAATGTGCAGTGGCTTCACATATACTGCAATTGTATTTTACAGAGACAATATTTTTCATGAGTTAAAGTGATTCTAACCAGGGTTTCTTAGCAGACTCGCTCTCCTGCCAGATGCCTCGTGCTGTTGACTGGAAGGCCGTTCACACAAAAAGCATTTGAACTCCTTAGTTGACTGTGATGAGCCGTCATGTTTGCACGTAAGATGTTGAGAGACTAATTCAATAACAGATTTTTTTTTCCTCACGTTATGGTATTTAGCTTACTCATTGGCACTATTTAGCCTAAGTAACAGGTTATTATATATCAGAACGCAAATGTTTCATATTTATTTTTTACAAAGGGGAAGTGCCACTAACGAGCTCGAGAACGAATCAGAACGAACCTTCCAGGTGAACTGAATCAAACTTAGCTGCGTCCCAAAAAAAAGAGTGTCATTTCGCCCATCACTATTGCAGATGGTGGGTGATCAGGCAGTTCAGGGGGATCGTTTTGAAATAAATAGGTGAGGGAAGTCAATACAGTATCTTACGTAAGTGCACATGCCCCAGCCGGCTGATCCGGAGCACGCTGGCTGGCTGCTCGGTGCCATGTCTCTCCTGCCAGGGGCCTCGCGCTGTCGACTCTCATCGGGACCGGGAAATAGTTCAGACTGGGAGGCCGCTCACACAAAAAGCGCCCGTTGTAATTAGGACAAGGGCGTCCTTTGTGAACGCGCAGGCGGCGGATTTGCATTTCAGTCACTCTGAGGAGAATTTGACAGCCCCAAGTTCCTCGCCTTCAAGAGCACAACATTAGTATCTTGTAATTTGTTTGTAGATACCAGTGTGTGTTTGTGCTAATGGGGGAGTAGCGTATCGGCCAGCCTGTGGCGTTAATGACAGCTTTTCCTTCACATTTCCGTGTCTGTGTGCAGGCATTTTGCGGTGAACACAATTCTGTAATTTAGCCTTTATACTATTTCACAATTCTGATTTCTCAAAAGCGAAAAGGGGTAAAATTGCCTAATTAGGAAATTCTCAATGTGTCGGGACGAGCCATGGGATTGATTATTGTTTGACTCGCGGGACCGAGTAGTAATCTCACTGGCCTGAAGGTGGCGCCGGAAAGCCGCGTTCAAAGTGCTACAAGTATCTCTGCTCAGCGCCGCTTAACGATCTTCTCGTTTGATGTCTTCCTTTTCTTATCTATCGGCCCTGAGAGGACTGACGCCCGTCTGCAATTATTTTCTGTTATTACAAGCGCGATTAAATGCTTAGTCCCAATGCCAAAAGGAACCAAAAAAGCAAGGCAATGCAATGCAACTATTTGACTGCTGCTTTGTTTACTTCAGAAATACCTTATAAATAAGCCAAGAGCTGAATTGTGGAGCCCGTTCAACGCCTTAATACCGTTAAGTAATGCACCTGTTTATATATATGGCTTACATAATTTACCTGTTTTTCCAGAGAGAAGAATTCGTGTTTGTTCCGTTTCAGATCTGTACAAATGTCCTTGCATGAAGAATGATGGTGAGAGCAGATGATTTGGTTGATGTTCTCACTTGACGTCGGTATCTGAGGCTATGCATCATAGTTAATTTGCGGATTAAGTTTTTTTTTTTACACAATGTGTGCATTTTAACTCAACTAGAATATACGGTAGCTGACACGTAGTTCATAGCTTTTTAATATGTAGCTTATCACAAAAGGATTTTTTGGTTTAACAGTTTAAAGCTATGCAAGTTAAGCCGTGAAAACACCCCATCGGAATACCGATGTTTCTGTCATGTGCCCTAGCCCCGGATTTTGTGCGTTTAAGATAAGTATATGATATGTAAGAGATGAACTTAGTTTGTTTTGCTCTGAAAATAACCTGGACACGTTCGATTCTTTCCTCCTTGTTTATGCCTGTCTTCACCCTGTGTGCCATTTTAAATAGAAAAGGGATGATCGGAACACCGTTGCTATGTCATATTTTGTTACATGAAATAATAAATAACTTTTGAAAAAGTCCACGCCTTCTTTGTCGTACACTGATTGGTGTCGTCAGAGTCCGTTCTGGTTCTCTCCTATGATGCTCCATAGGTGAATGGCTCTGCTTCGAAATTCAGTGCATCTTCTAGCTGGCCTTCGAGCGCCCGGAACTTCGATACGGGTCTGTTTTTCTCGGAATAATATTTCAGACACTAGACGTCAGTGTTATACCCCAGTTGAAGCGTAGACTGAGCCCACCCGAAGTGATGGTATGTAGTTAGGGTCTGGTTAAAAAAAACATTGTAGACCACTCCATAACGAGATGTCAGCCTTGCACAGTAACGAAAAGACATGCGCCTTGGTTCAGGATATGAGAGTCCGCCTCTGTAGGGCTTTAAACCTACGACCCTGTTACGTAAGCGCTTTTCGAGATTATATTTTAATAAATCCGCAGATAAAACGTCGCGTAGGTGTTGACCTTTAATGCCTATAATGCATTTGCATCCCACTTCCTCTATGTTGCATTTGATCTCGAAGCACTTTCTTTAAGATGGGGAACATCTTCCCCGCTGAACAAAAAGTCCCGAGCACGCGTGCAAGCTGCTTGGAGAGGTATTTTTTAAATGTATTTATTTTCATCTCGGAAAAGGGTTTATCCGAAATAGACTACTGATAGGTGAAAATGCACCTTACACCACGTGTAAATATTTCCCCATCGGGCAATTACCTGTGGTAGGTCTAATATAATGTAAAAATAAATTTTATTAAATATTAATAAGGCCCTTGACCCAAAAGCGCTGCTATGGGTGGTTACCCATCGCGGTCAGCTTGCTCTTACCTGGCGAGCAATTTGGGGGAGACGTGAAGAGATTTCCCCACGGGGATTAATACAAAGTATCAAAGAAGGATGTTCCAATTAGTACAAGTAAGGGGGAGGGAAAAAGAGTATGGAATAATAAAACAAGCACGTCCAAGTATAGGACCGACATTTTCCCTCACGCAGGGTTTTTATCATGTGTGTTCCGTCCCAGGAGACCAAAAGCATGAATGGCGTGACGTTGAGGAAACGCCTTCCGGAGGTGTAACTTCGCGTTAAAGGAGTGTAGCTGCGTCGGGATTGCTTGGACCTTACAGCCCCCTGAAAAAAAACAAACAAAAAAAAAGACGCAGCTTTCCATGCAGAGCTTATTGGCAATTGTCGCTGTCTATTATAACACTCATCGTTTAAATGGAAGCGCTCGTTTCCCAGCACGCGTTTTGAGAACTAGTCCGCACTTTCGTTCTCGCTTTCCATCTTTTGGAGGCAGTGCAGATGTTAGCGGAATAGGCGAAAAGGCGGCGGAAAAAAGCGTGCAAAGCTCTCTTTTATTTTTCTGGCACGATCGCCTTTGGGGATCAGCGACACGTGTGCAGCTGTGATGCGCGATTTCTGGAGCGCACGCCTCTCAGGGGGAGTCTTAAATGTCCTCCGCACCATCATGTAAGTGAAGGTGTATATAAAGCGCTTTTGCGGGAACTCGGCGAAACACCATTTATTATCCAATCCGGGATATTGGAGAAAATTAAAGTTTACTTGTTGCAGAAATAACACCGTTCGGTGCAATATAA
This sequence comes from Cyphomyrus plagiostoma, assembly GCA_019775915.2. Taxonomy (NCBI): domain Eukaryota; kingdom Metazoa; phylum Chordata; class Actinopteri; order Osteoglossiformes; family Mormyridae; genus Cyphomyrus; species Cyphomyrus plagiostoma. Next base: position 5,550,091 of record JABFEA020000085.1, read on the forward strand.
ACATTTTATCGGAGTGGGAGGGGAGATTAATTCTGCATGTGAAGATCTGGACTGCAGGACATCTGTGCGCTAATTGAACTGGTCGACGGTGGAAAACGCGTGGAAAAAATATCCGAGTGGCCGGATAATCGGTAGGCTATGGCAAACCAAAGTACTTTTGATAGTAGGATTATAGTGGAGAATTACATCCAACAAAAACTTTCGAATAGGGGAATCGACTGGGAAATGGACTTTGGCGAGGAGACGGACCCGCCAGCGAACGGCTCAACGGACACGGCGCTCTCACGGCTCCTCCAGACAGGTGCCGCCGCCGCCCCTATTCGCAGTTGGACGACGCAGTCGGACCCGCACGCCGCTCTCCACGCAGTCCTGCGGGAAGCTGGGGATCAGGTGGAAAGGCGCTACCGCCGGGACCTGGTGGAGATGTCGGCGCGACTGCACCTGACACCCGACACGGCGGAAAGCAAGTTCGCCGCGGTGATAGAGGAGCTGTTCAGGGACGGCACCAACTGGGGCCGGATAGTAGCCTTCTTCGAGTTCGGGGTAGCGGTGTGTGTCGAGAGCGTCAACCGGGAAATGACGTCTCAGGTGGACCACATTGCCAGCTGGATGACGGAGTACCTGAACGGACCGCTGCACACCTGGATCCAGGAGAATGGGGGATGGGTACGTTTTATGCTGCAACCGCAAATTAAATGCCCATCGTGCGAGTGTGATGTTAGCGTAAACAAATCAACGTGGTTGAAATTCCCGATTGGAAAAATACATCGTTACAATAAATTTCTAACCAATCGGCCACGATCTTCTAGTCACACCTCTCCACAGCCGTGTATAAGCCGTCGTTGAAGTAGTGAAACAAGGTGTGCATCTATTTTTGGAAGTGTGTGTGTGTGTGTGTGTGTGTGTGAGAGAGAGAGAGAGAGAGAGAGATATTTTCCCATAGGGATAATGCAGATAGAAATGTTTTGCAGTCAGAAGTCATAGTTTTGTCACCATGTTTAACATTTTATGCACTAGTTTTCTGTCAGATAAACAGAAGTTCTCCAATTTCATTGTTTTTTTCATGAACAGATAAATTTCCTCCCCCCTTATTTTGGAAACAGATCTGGATCCCCATACTGGAAAGAAGCAGTCAGTTTCTTAATTTAATGTGTGACATGATCTATCTTCCCCCTGAAGCCCAGTAAGATTAACCTTACCGAATGTTAATTCATACCCCGTCTTCTTCCTTTCAGAACTAAATTTTGCCCTCAGAGTGTAAATCTTTCCAGGATGTCAGTCTTTTGAATGGGTGTACAGTTCGCTTGCCAGATGGATGGGTGTGATCGTTATCCATGTCAGGTTTGGAAACCCCTAGTGGATCCCTGAAGTGGACCCCCCCTCCCGGGGTCCAGACAGAATAAAGGCTTCAGCAGTACAGAAGCATCAAACAGGAGCCCGTAAACCATATGAAACACAGGTTTCCGGCCTCTTCTGTGTTAGAAGATTTATTTATTTTACATTTCAGGTAGGTGTTGGCTGTCACAATCTGCTGATTTTTTTAAAATTTTTTTTTTTAACTTTTTTTTTCTCGTCAAATTTCCGTCAATTCTTAGCTGTGGTTTCAGCCATAAGTAATGCTGTTCAAATAAACCTGTTTTCTAAAGCCCTCAGACCCAGACACTTCCGCCGCACAGACAACGCTATGTCAACCCTGATCATTGGAAATGTTAACCTCCAGTTAAAATGTGAATTTCCATAGTTTGGGGGCCTCCTGCTGGCTCCAAACAAACGCCACGGGGGGTGCCCAGAAACGGCAAACCCACACCTAATTCTGATTGACAAGGTTATGCATTTGAGTGGTTTTCCCGGGACACTTCTGACTGTCAGGCCCGATGCCGCCTTTGTTCTGTAGGTTCGGTGTGGGAGTAGGAATGTCTTTGCTCTCTAGACCTTGTGGAAGCAGTTTGTTGAGAATTGCATGTCCTTGAATTATTTACCAGTCTCCTGTCTAGGGGCGATAAAACGATTTGAGCACAGTATTTAATTTCTCCTGCGTGAAAACAAAATGATTTGCATTAAGGCTCCGGAGACGGCATGTAATTCAGCCGAGAATGCCTCAGGTGACAAGTGTCTTTTATCGCCGCTGTGTCTAACGCTCTCAAACACAGATTCCTGTATCTCCGTACACTTAGCTCTGCCAGGATTCATCACTCAAGACTTATTTAGCTTCTTTAGGGCGGAATCTATGGCCTTTATCAGACTGGCTTTTTTTAAGAGGTCTTGGATCGGGTTCCGTTGTCGAATGGGATTTAGTTGTCGCAGAGACGGCTCACGGCTGGAACCGATAACGCCTTTTATCACCCACTTGTTCATTTAGGGCGTCTCTTAATCTGACTGTTTAAGATGGTGGAGACATACTTCCTTTCAACATGCCCCTGATAAGTTTCTCGGGACTTTTTCTGTTTTTGATCTCCCCCCCAGAAAGCTGACAGTCCGTTCACGCCAGACCTTATTTGTTGAAACCTTTCACTTTTGTCACATCTATGTGTTTTTGAAAACCCTACATTTTACCATTTTTGGTTAGAGAGAGGGTACGGTGTAGGCAGAGTGGTGGTTCTGAGGCTGGAGCTGTCTACCAGCAATTAGAAGGTTGTGTGTTCAAATCCCGTAAATGCTGGGAGTGATTCTGCCCTTTTTGGCCCCTTGATTACGGCTTTTAACCTGAAATTGCTTCATTATTCAGCCCTCTAAAGAGGTCCTTTAACTTACAGGGAAAATTTGGGGGTTGGTTGCAGGACTGGCACTCCATTCCGCTCGAACTAATGAGGTGCCGAGGTATTACATGGCAGCACTTGAGTTCTCATCCCTGAGGTAGTTTCATCGTGTGGTGGGGGCAGCAACTCACTGTCAGCACATGCTCCTTACCTTACCTCTCTCATAGGGCTAGGCACTCATGGTGAAAACCGCGTCAGAGCAATGAGATGGAGGGTGAAGTCCAGGCCAAATGCTCACTGTCATTTGACCCTAAGCCCGATGAGTTGATCTGGGATGAAATGGCTAGAAAGGTCAAGGCTCTGTGTAGTCAGCCAGTGCGGGTCATTTGTTGGGTGCCTCTCTGGCATTGTCGGTGTTGGCTCGCTATGAAGGATAGTCTGGGTCTTTAATAGAATGCCTGAAGTGTAGTTAGCTGTGATGGGAGTGGTGTGTGGTTCACTGGCTTAGAATGCTGTGCCTACAAATGGAAGGTTATTGGTCCAAGTCCCTTGGTGGGCGGAGTCAGCCCCCATTGTTCCAGGGGCTGTCGGGCACTGCATTCTCCAAAAAAAAAGGATGAAATAAATGTATGTTGTTATGAATGGAAGTGGCTGTTAATGAAATAAAATGCAGTTACTGTGAAAGCTGTCCTATTTCTTTATGAGTCTAAGATTTCCCCTTTTTTATTATGTCATTTTCTGTTTATTATGTAATATATTTTCTTTATTACCATTCTGTACATGGCACCATGAGAATGCTCAAAGCTTATAAAGTATACAGATTTCAAAGAGTAAATCATCAAAGCAGCCACACCCCAGATGGGACTCGAACCCACAATCCCTGGCTTAGGAGGCCAGTGCCTTATCCATTAGGCCACTGGGGCTGCTTTCCTGTCTGCAGAGCCCCTTCTCAGGTATCCTCAGTCAAAGCAAAGATTCTTTGAGGAGAAAAATTTGACTAAGAAATGATTGATTTCTATTATAACACCCCCCCCCCAGGTAATTTCCATAACACCCCGTTAACTGAAATTATAGCATCGGTATACAAATCCCAAAAGCGGGTTTTCCCCCACCTGATTTGAATACCATGGGGGAATTCACATCCTCATGTTGTTTTCAAACTTTACAGTGGTGACACTGGATCTGCTGGGAATCGTGGGAGTTTGTCGGCTTGTGCTGTTCATGTCTTTACTACCCACAACTGTTGGTTTTGTTACAATGTTTGTTACAATGGATTCCAATGTAATGTGGGTGGTGGGGGTTATCAGGCATTATCCCATATTATCTGTGATGTATGTTTTGTGATGAGGCTTCTGAGTGCTGTAAACCTGTGTGTGTGTGTGTGTGTGTGTGTGTGTGTGTGTGTGTGTGTGTGT
>JABFEA020000085.1:5574488-5585696 GCA_019775915.2 Cyphomyrus plagiostoma
GCGGCCCGGGGCGCCCCCCGCCAGGGCCCGGCGAACCGGTGTGGCTCTGCACGGTAAACAACCCCCCCCCCCCCCCCCCCACCACCACTGGGTTCCCAGAAGAGTAAATCAATGCAGATGTCTGAGGAACATCAGGTCCGAAGGTTCTCATTAGAGCTAAAGGAAGCCCTTTGTTGGGGCACTGGAGATTAGCTGGGATGGGAGGGTTCCTGGATCGGTCCGGAGTGAGCGGGAGCATTCCAAGGCCGTCTGTGTGGGGGGGGGTCGTGCTGCCTGCAGGTGCCCCCCATCATCTGTTCCAGCGATTGTGTTCCTCTTTGTTTAATGATGCACGATATGACCTGCCACGGCATTTGAGGGACAGCAGGAGGATGGGGGGAGATCTCTCAGCTGTCCATCCTGGGTATTCTCCAGTCACACCCCCCCCCCCCCCCTTTCCGGCTGAACATTTCGAGTTCTTCAAGCCTTTAGGAGACTCTTCCAATTACTTTTTTTTTCAAAAAGAAAAACTGCAGCGTCTGAGCCTGTATTGTGCCGCGGCGAGGGGACCGTTGGCGAGGGGACGCTGTGGCTCCCAGTGGCTCCTGTCCTCCTCGCCCGTCCCGCTTAGGAACGATCACGGTGTTACGCCATCAAGGTCCTGCCGTTTGGGGGCGGCAGCAATGCCAACGATCTTCAGTGTAACCTTGAGCTACGACCATATATGCGAAGAAGCCTGCTTTGTTATGATGCTAACGACCCATAATGCGTGTCTGAGATGTAGATGCTTGAGTTGGTATTTATGTGTTTATTTTTATTTGCCGCGGAGAATGTAGGGTCCTTCATTTCCAGGCACCAGCCCATATAGTATTAGCAGGAAGTTCATAAAACAGCAATGGGCAGAAATACACACACACACACACACACACACATATATATATATATATATATACATGGCATATAATGTGTGTCTGTGTACGTGTGCTTATATTTGTACATGCAGTGTGTGTGCATGCAGGAGTGTGTGTCCACGTGATTCTGTCTTCATGTGTTTGTGCATGAGCGTGTGTGTGTACCAGTAGTTCTGCTTGGGGGTGCGCATCCATGTGGACATGCTTGTGTGTTTCTACACGTGTGTGCATTTTTTCTGTGCGTGTGTGCATGTGTCCCCACTTGTGCTTGCGTGTTTGTGTACTTGTGTTTTTTTTTGCATGTGCACGTGTGAATGTGCATTAGTTTGTTTGGAGGTACGTGTGCGTGTGTATGTAGTGATTCTAATTTGCATTCCCTCCTGTCAACCTTTATTACAAGAAAACTGTACGTAAACTCCGATCTCTTGCCATGGGGTTGATGTTGTCCAATAGCACTTACAGAAACCGGAGCCCTATTTCCTGTACAGGACCCGTTTTGCACTAGGACCCAAGTGCCACTGTTCTGATTTATAAAAATGTGTTCAAATAAGCTTTTAGCTAACACCAGAGACTTAGTGAAATAAAATGCTGCTGCAGAAACCAAGACTGGAGGTTGGATCAAAACCAATGGAACGAGGGCTCTAGAGGACCAAGGTAAGGCGCGTCAGAACACAAGACCACCAACTGCAGATTGTTTTGTATCTGTAATCATTCCTGTCTGTATTTCATTATTAATTCTGTATTTAATGCCATTCAGCGTGATACTATTGTAATATCTTCACAATAGAGCATCTAACATTTATCCATGTCATAAGCTACAATGTTCTGATTAAACACGATCCTGACAAATGATTTTTCTTGTCAGTTTTTACAGTTTGCCGGCTTTGTGTGATCTGTGCGTGTGTAAGTGCACGCTTATGTGGCCATTAGTGCTTGTGGACTTGCATGTATTTGTGCGCAGGTGTGTCCATTTCAGTGTATGCGTCCATGCATGTGTGCTTATGCACGTGTTTATGTGTGCATATACTGACACGTGTGCCTGTGTCCATTCACGTGTTTGTGTACATGTGTTATATGGACAAATGTATTGGAACACCTGGTCATTTAACCTACAAGAACTGTTATGACATCCACTTCTAAACTCATAGCCACCAAAGTCGAGTTGGTCTTCGTCCACCTGTTGCAGCTGTAAGTTGCCGCTCTTCTCAGAAGGCTTTCCGCAAGTAGGAATTATCGCCCATTCATCCAGAAGAACATTCGTGAGGTCAGGGGCTGATGCTGGATGTGAACGCCTGGCTTGCAATCTCCATTCTAAGTTCACCCCAAAGGTGTTGAGGTCAGGGCTCTGTGTGGACCAGTGAAGTCCTTCCACACCAAAGTCACCCAACCACGTCTTTGTGGCACAGTCATGAAAGAACAGAAAAGGGCCACCTTCCCCAAACTGTTCCTATCAAATTGGAGGCATAGATTTGGCCAAAATGTCTTGGGGTGCTGAAGCATTAATAGTTCCCTTCGCTGGAATTATGGGGCCCAGCCCAACCCCTGAAAAACACCCCCATACCATTATCCCTCCTCCCCCAAACTTCAGAGTTGGCACAATGCAGTCAGGCAGGTAACGTTATTATGGCATCCGCCAAACCCAGACTCGTCCATATGACTGCCAGACAGAGAAGCATGATTCATCGCTCCACAGAACTCCATCTGAGGCTTGGCATTGTGCTTGGTGATGTGAGGCTTGCATGCAGCTGCTCGGCCATGGAAGCCCATTCCATGAAGCTCCTAGGGCACAGAGCATTGGTGACTTGTACACACTATGCACCTCAGCACTCTGTGTTTTTGACTCTAAAACCAACTCTTTGGTTGAAACAAAATGTTGGTCTGGATTTTCCTTTCTGGACCTGAACTATGCATCTCTGACCACTAGTGGGCTGTCAGCCTTGTGTGATTCCTGTGGCTGTTTCCAGAGGGCCCTTAGACTGCAGGCCTTCAGGAGTGAGCCGTTCCTTTCATTTCAAGGCCTCTTCTGCCTTATGACTCAACACTGCCACCTTCAGGGTGTTTGCAGCCCCTGTTTATGTCACAGTTTACTAGTGATATAAGTATGTCAACTTAGCTTTATTTAAAGCATAAATAAAGTATGAGGTAAACAGTATGAGGTGAAGTACTGAGGCCTGCAGGAAATGCATGCAGATTCCTGGCACCATAAACACATACATACAGTTCATCGTTAAGAAAAGGCAAATAATTGTTTTAATTTCTGGGGTGGCAACAGGGTGCCCTGTGGATAATGCAGTGGTTATGAATGCCGCCTCACACCTGTAGGAGTCAGGTTCGAGGTTCTGCCAGGGTTCCGTGTGTGGCGTCTGCATGTTCTCCCCACGTTGGCATGGTTAGGTTAATTGGAATTACCAAAACAAGCCCTGTAATGGGTCAGTGTTCCCAGTCTCACTGGTGACCCTGAATAGGACAAAACGTTTTAGAAAATGGATGGACGGTATCTTAATTGCCAAACATTTACTTTGCGGTTTGTCCTACTGTTTATTGTGTTCTTGCATATGCTCACGCAACTATATTTGTATATGCAGTGTCCATCAGTCTCATTCCTCATGTCTCCTGTCTAGCCATCAATCTCTCCCTCCATGTAAAAAATAGCCGTTATACCTGAAGACTACCTTAAAAAACCTTTCCTGAAACCAGAACAGACAATACCCAGCACTATTTTGAATACATTTAATTTGCTTTTTACATTTAAATAATCAGATCATGCACACAAAGGCCATCGGTGTCTTTTCATGGACAAATGGTTGTTTTAGCGTTAGCCTTTTCAGGCAAGGTGGTACTTTGGTAGCACAGTGCGTTTACATTACCCCTCCACAGTTTATTTGGTATAAAAACAGACAAAGTCTCAATAAATGTTAAAGAAAAAAAAAAAAACCTCCCGCCATTGTGTTTGACAACATTTACATGCCAATAACATTCATTCAAAGAAAGTACACATCTGACACCAAAGTACAACCTACACAAGACGAAAAAGCAAACGGTAAACCAAACTTACGTTTTCGTACACGGAAAATACACTTTTATTCCGCTCACTTTTTATTTACAGTAGAAGGAACCTGTACCTTATGCATGCTTTAAGTCCATCCAACACCAAACAGGTGGCGTTCTACTCAAAAAAAAAAAGAAAAAAAACAAACAGTACGCAAAAATAAAGCTTTAATATTCTTTCTTCACAGCATGTCAGAAAAATCCTGTTAAAAAGCAACCATCTGACTATTAAAGTTCAACTGGCATCCGATTTTGATTGAAGACCTTCAACTTCTGCTCAAGAACAATGTATGCGGGAACAATGTCACATGGGTGTCGTGGGAAATGTAGTTCTTATGGGTGCCATTATTACATCACCACGTCCTCAGGCAGCTATGTTGAAGAAGCAGCTCATTTTCCCCGGGCTTTCGCTGCTCTGAGCAGAACAGACTGCCCCTCTGGTGAAGATGACACGACCACTGCAGCTCCAAGGAGCACCGTGACAGCGATATGGGGGATGGGTGACGCTCCGGTGCACGGTGACCCACCCTGTGGCCTGGCAATGGCCTCACTTCCCAGCGTGGTGTGGCCTCCGCCTAGCCCACCGCCCGTCCCAGACACCCCACGGCTCTGCCATGCCTTCATTCGGCTCCTCCCTCCTTCCGGCTGGTGCCTTGGGAAGAGCACAGACACACAGGTGCGTAGGTCACCCTCTGCCCACATGGGGGGCGGAGTCTGTACACACCTACACACACACACACACAGGACAGCCTTACCCTGAGGCATCAGCACCAGGGCCTGTAGGATGTCCGACAGCGAGACGATGCCCACGATGCTGGCACCTTCGTCCACCACGACCAGCCGGTGGACCTGCAGGACGGCCGGGGGGGGGGGATTAACGAGGCGATTTACCAGCAGCCATGGAAGCATGTGACCCCTACTCCCAGCCCATAGTCTGCACCGTGTTAAAAACCACCATTACATTATAAAGTAATATAACAGCTTGACGCAGTAATATCGATACAGACACCACTACGTTCAACCAAACTGCAAAGCAGATACATGTCCAGACAGCCTCGAATATCACACAGATACATGTCCAGACAGCCTCGAATATCACACAGATACATGTCCAGACAGCCTCGAATATCACATAGATACATGTCCAGATAGCCTCGAATATCACACAGATACTTCCTTTCAAGCAATGTAGCTAAACTCCCTCTAGGGGGCCCCGGCATCAGGGCCTTCTGGGACTAACCCCGCTCCCCTCCTCCCCCCGGCTCACCTCGGCCCTGACGATGCGGTCCACGATGGTCTCCAGAGTCTCCAGCAGGTGGCACTTGACCACACCCTCGAAGTACTGGGAGCGGTGCTGCAGTGCCTGTGTCACGCTCAGCTCCAGGTTGTTGTAGGTCTTCTCAGTGGCCAGGTTCTGCAGGCAATGCCAGTCATCTCTCACCGGGCGTTTTTTGGTTCCTTCTCTGTCATGATCTTTACTATATTACGTATATGTGTGGTCACCCGTAATCAAATCCATGATAGTAACTGTTATTAATAGTAACTGAAATGACCCCGTCTTCAATCCCTATTGAGACCAAAATGCAAAGTGCGATCCTATGCAAATCACCTAACAAAGACTGAGCAGTCAGGCTGCTACAAGGTTAGAGAGATCGAGGAACTGAATCATTCATCACCATTGCCTGGTTCCTGACCTTTTCGCCTTGTGGCTCCTGCCTGGTTGTGATCAAGCATGGTTTATTGTCTTACACTCTGTAAAAAGTCTGGTATCACACACACACAAGAGAATAAGGTTGAGAAGGCTGTGTGTAACATCTACTGAACCAGCAAGCATCATCTGCAGATGTTCTCCATCCTCCCAGAGAGCGCCTACGGTCTGGTTCACTGCTTAAGGCCAGACACCTCAGTTTTTTCGCGAATGCAGCTTCTAAAATGTCTCACTTATACCAACAACATATCGAGATGCCTCGACAAAATATAAAAGAACAAAAAAAGTACTTACAATGACATCAAATTTGGAATAAATATCAACAACTTTCCCTGCAAAAAGCAACAGAAGCAGATTTAGGAACAAATCTTCCGAAAGCCCAAGGAAAGAGGCGTGACACATCTGCCAGGTGCCCTCACGCCGCGCCTCACGCCCCTACCTGAGTCATTGACGACAGGAAGGGCCGACACCCTCCTGTCTACAAACACGTTGAGCGCTTTGATGATGGGCGTGTCGGGGTGGATGAAGGCAATGTCCTTGTAGGTGCCGATGCCCAGCTCCTCCAAGGTACACTTCATAAAGGCAGGCTTGGGCATCTCACACACCTGGGGCAGATAAAATCAGGAGAGGCAAGAGAGGGCGTGGGTACAAGCCGAGGCTAACGCTAACGTCGCAAAGCAGCTAGCGCTCTCGGAAGGGCCATGAGCAAATACTGATATTATTAAGGGGCCCCCATGACAATATGTGGGGGGGTTAATGTTGCTGCTACACTAGGAGCACCACAACAGCGCCATCAGCAGGTAGAGGGTGGGAATGTTTCAATGGGAGGAGAAACACAGATTGTATCAAACATGTGAGCAGATAGAGGCACGCACACATACACCTTTTTTTAATGACCCTCTGAGGTCAGCAAAAGGTCATGGCAAACAGTCATTTCATTTGCATCCACTAGGGGCAGTAAAATGTAACTCTCAGCCCACGACCTTTTGACCCAAAATAAAAGCATATCTGTGATTCCACCAGGGGGCAGCACTAGCCACCTCTATCCCTCACATGCGGCATCCTCCTCACATGCGTCGCAGCGCGTAAACGAAAAGGGCGTCTCACTCACGAAAAGCTGAAGGAACTTGAGGATCCTCTTGTGGGTGAGGATGTAAAGTGCGTTGCCGGTGACTGGGTCGATGACAGGCAGCCGGTGGATTTTGTTCTTGATCAAAGACTGCACTGCGTCAAACAAGCTGCAAGACCCCAAAGAACGTCAGACTGGGTGTCTGAGTCACGGATCCTGATCAAATGTTTATTCGCCTTATTTTGCTGCACTGCCTGTTTGTTTTAAACCTCTCAAATGATTACAGGCGTCTAACCAAATCAGCTGCACCCACAAAGCACCAAACCAACCCTGCCATTACCCATAACGACCCACTGGGTGTTTATTCGGTCTTGTTTTAGAGTAAACAGGACTAAAAAAAATAAAAAAAAAAAAAAAAGAGCCATATTGCCAAACAGACTCAACAGCTTATACAAACTGAACTCATAGAGTTCCTGCTGCAAGCTCGTGTAGTGTTCAGAAGACACGGTACAGAGAGAGACTCATTACCTGGCATCCGGTGAGATGTTGACTAATGGCTTAAAGGTTTCTTGAAGATAAAGCTCTGTAAGGAAGGACAATACATCCTCAACAGCCTTTGCAATGTGATACTGGACCATCCCGCCTGATCATTCCAGGTCAGGACTCCATGTTCATCCTAATAATAATAATAATAATAATAATAATAATAACAACAATAACAATAACAACAACAATAATAATAAAAAGACTAACCTCTCCAAGTCTCAATCTTATGCTCCTCCAGCTCATATATTTGTACCTGGGGGGATATTTATAGATAAATTCAAAAATAGATCACTGTGAATATAGTTTTGTTAAAAAAAAAAAAAAAAAAACTAGATAACTTACATACACACATGCTCAATGAGAAGGTCAGCGCTTCAGAAAAGCACCCCCCCNNNCCCCCCCCCCAAAAAAAAGTACAAAAAGTGACAAAGGACACAAATGGAGAGGTAAAAGGCTAAAAAAAATAAGCTTGGACTTCAATGCCCCCATCTATGGAGCTGCCAGAAATAGTCGCTCTATTGACACAACAGAGAGGGAGGTTTACAGTATATTTTTAACCATTGAGCATCAATCGCACCGAGGACACAGGGCCTATAAAAAGGAGACTTTAAAGGCAGAGATGACATGATCCATGAGCTGACGTGGGTGGCGGAGCTGCTTTAAAGGGCACAGGAGCCGTCCTGAGGGAGGCTGCTTCACGTACCATAGGAGACTTGTAGTATCTCTGCAGGATGATGATGAAGTCGGTGATCGTCAACATTCCTGAGGGCGGGGAGGGTCACAGATAAATATTATGCACCCAACACACCGACAACCAGGCAGAATCAACTCAGATCGTCAGTAATTAGACTTTTAGAGGTTATGTGAAGGAAATGTCGCCCTCTACTGGCCAAAATGCGTTAAAACGTTATAATGACTGGAACTATGAATTCATCACCATATCACCTAGGCTGCCCTTTACCTACTCAGAGCCCCAAGGGCTCGTGGGAAATGAGGATTAGACACGTGGAACCAGAGATGGGTGGGGGGGGCATGTCATTAAATTAAATCATAATACAGGAATGTTGTTCTAAAACCTGAAAACGGATGACTTAGCGGGAAGGAATTTGGAAAGTGCCAACACAGGGATTAGAAAAATGAGCTCTCACGGGGATTCCATTAATAGGAACACATATGCCCCAGGTGGTGACAGATGGTATAACAGCACAAATTTTCTACATCATTATTACTCACAGAATCGCTTGGCTATTAAAGCGCGACTGCTGGAAAGATGGTATTGCATAGGCTGAGTGAAGGGTGAACACAACCCAAAATCCCTACCGAGGTGCTACTATAACAGAGCTATCACTAAGGAAATGGATGATCGTTAAGCAGCAGTGTGCAGGCGTGTGCAGAGATGGTGCGCAACCAGCGTGGGGAGAGCGTCCGGCCTGCATACCCACAAAGCTCTGCCTCCTCGTCTCCCACAGTGGTGCAGCTCGGACCCCATTGGCCACCAGTGCAAAGAAGGCCTTCTTAACCTGCAGGAGACGACCAGAAAGATCACCTTACACGTCCCATCCTCCTGGAGATAAAGTGTCAATTTTCCCCGCCCGTGTTCCGATCTATTCAGAAGTCCGTCTTGAAAGGTTTTCCTTTAAGAAAACAGACACCCCAGAAGGACAACGCACTTGCAGCGTAACCTGGGAAACACATCCGGCTAATGAATCCACTCATCTCCATCTTCAGGTGAACCCAATTGGCTCAGTGCCCTTTCGATGACATAACAACCTTCTACACCAGTTACGTAAACATCTGACTCAGACCCATGGAGGTGTGCAGGTCAGAAGAACGTCTACATCCGGAATGTATGCAGGTTCAAATCCCACGACGGGCAGAGTGATATCACTGACTTGGAATAAAACCCTTAATCCCAGCTGCCCCAGACGTGTGGGATGTTGGCTGACCGTCATCCCTGGCCACATGCTTTCTTCACTTGTACTTCGCTTTGGTAAAAAGCTTCTGCTAACAAAGCGCGACATTGCTCCTCAATACATCCACGATGCTACCGCTATTCCATTTGCACGATTAAAAAAAATATATATAACTCTGTAAGGAAAGCATGCACTAGTCAAATAAATGTGACCACAGGAGCATTAGATCCAACCTCTGCCTTTAAAAGGTCATTAAAGAATAAAATAGGTGAAACAGGGGTCTGACACACACGAGCTGCCCTTGTAAATTAGCTCTCGAGTGAGTGCCACTGTCCCACTTATATCACCTCAAATATATATGAAGGGCTCTTTTCTCTGGAGCACGGCTTCGTTCAATGATCACGAACACGTTAATATGTTGCTGTACACGGGCTGATTGAAATTTCAAGGGGGGCGCCTCCTTTCGTGGGCCACGTGAGACCGGCCTGCATTTCTCCGAGGGGGCGGAGATCAACCGCCCCACCCGAGCGCTCCTTGAAAAGCAAACACGAGGCAGCCGGAGTAGGGAGCCCGGCTGAAAGCTGGTGGGAGCGTCGGTCTCGCCATGAACGGCCAGGCACTGGGCGAGAACTTCTACGGCCAAAGGGGGAACGAGAGAGAATGGACTCCGGAGCTTCCAGAGAGGCTTCTTGTGATGCCGACGCGACACGTAACTCTACAAGAACTGGTAAACCTCCTTGCTGCCATACGCTCCACTGTCAACCACCAACATTAAAACGAAACAAGCAGGTTTCGGTTCAGCTTCCCGGGCACCTTCTGGTACAAAACTGAACCCAAATTAAGACCTCCGCTTATGGGCAGAACCTTCCAGATCTGGCACCCAGGAAAGCATTTTCTTGTGAGCAAAACTTTATACAGTATTAAACCATTAGCAGAGCAGGTATTACACTGCATTACTACCGAACAATCAGTTGTGTTAAAAAGTGGACATATCAATAATCAGTCATGCTATGGACAGAGTCTATAAACCAGCAGACCATAGAGGGAGATACTTGACTGTCAATAAGAAGATGAGCCAAAAAGAGCAGAGCAGTTCTTCACAAGACTCCATGACTTTGATTTTAATTCAGGTCTGAGAGAACGACACTAACAGACCACCTAGGCTCTTCTGCAAGTGCATTCAGTCAGATCTGCAGCCACCCCTTTGTTATGGGACAGCTCTGCTGGAAAGATGGTTAGGGTGAGTCAGCATGTACGTGTCGTGATTTTTAAGCATCGATACAGGCTGCTGTGAGCCAGCAGCAGGAACGCATCATACATGGACGATCTTAAACCGACACCGATACCTACCTGCAATGTAGTGTCAAAAACGACCAGCTTTGAGCTGGTCGGAACGATATCGTAGCATTTATGGGATTTCATAAACCGCATGTAAATATCACTCTCTGGCTCTTCAACAGCTGCAAGAGGAAAAAGAAAAAAAAAAGGAAGTTGTTAACAAGCATAAACTCGTCAAGCATGCTAAATATTCTATAAATGCGTTTTTTTTCCAGGTCATCACAAAATACGGAAATTCGTACAATGATCTAACATTACTCTAACAGTAATGACATCACGTCTTACTGAAGACAGTCGCTGATAAATGGATTTATAGGCACTTTCCTGTAACACATTACAAAATAGCCTGATGTCATGCAGAAATATTGTCAGCATCTGTTCTTTATGAAGGAAGGCTGGGTGCGATTATGTTACGACGGTCACAGAAAGCGTGTCGTGCAAATCGGGGGAGTTTGACTGCAACCCCCAGCAGCATCAACACTCCCGGAGTCTCTGGACGTGAACACACACATGTTTGGATATAAACACTGAAATGTTTTGCTAGGTGTTCAAGAGCCTGAGGGGGGGGGGGGGGGGGGGGGGTTTTTGAAAACAAATGGGGGGACCCCGGGGTTGGAACAGGGCCGCCACCCCCCAGCCCCAAGCCCCCCCCACACGTGGGGGCACAAGGAAGAGGGAGGGACCGGCCCCGTAAAG
>JABFEA020000085.1:5585796-5602797 GCA_019775915.2 Cyphomyrus plagiostoma
CCCCCCCCCCCCCCCCCCCCCCCCCCCCCCCCCCCCCCCCCCCCCCCCCCCCCCCCCCCCCCCCCCCCCCCCGTTGGCTCTACACTGCGAGGAACGCAGGGATGCTCACTGGCGCTCAGCCAGCCTGCCTCAGGCAACGCCTCAGCTGGAGGCAGCATGAAGAGGGTCTGTCCGTCCGCGTTAATGCCTGAGCAGAATGTGTCACGTCAGGGGCACGGATGGAGCAACCAGAAACTGGCATCTTTCAAGGAAAATGACATGGAACCTCAAAGCTGGACTGGGAGCGGGGGCTGATCAAGGCTCTGCTTACCAAGCCCACGTGAGCATCACGCTAAAGCCATGCGTGTGCTTAGAGCCAAGGCCAAAGCAAGACCTGGCCAATCTGGCTCAGAACCTGCATCCTCATTAATACATCCATGGCTTAAAATTCCCCTCCCAACCCCTGTAGACTTTCCTGCAGAACGAGTTCAGCCGCCCCGCTGTGGAGGACGGCAATAAAAAATAAAAGCTTCATGGTAAACCTCACGGCCTCAGATCAGATGTACTTTTGACGTTGCTCAAGTAGCATGTGCATTTCCCCACGCCTGACTCAGACCCGCCTGATAGGTGATCTGGCATCCCTGTAGCAGAGTGCCTACTGACACCAAGTGGCTTCCCTGAAGCGGCAGTTAGCCTTTCTGGCGGG
The DNA here is from genome assembly GCA_019775915.2 of Cyphomyrus plagiostoma. Lineage (NCBI taxonomy): Eukaryota > Metazoa > Chordata > Actinopteri > Osteoglossiformes > Mormyridae > Cyphomyrus > Cyphomyrus plagiostoma. The sequence continues at coordinate 5,586,482 of JABFEA020000085.1, forward strand.
CCCGCCAAACTAATGTCGAGGATCCAAGTTGATACACAGACGCCCTTGTACCAATGGTCCAAGAACAGCCCTGAGGGGGAACCAGAGTCAATGCCTGAAAGTCCACAGCTTTGGTGCGAGGTGGATGAGGGACAGTCAGGGATCTAATAGGCTACTCTTCGTTTAGATCCACCAATCACACAGCAGTCCTAAAAGAGCGGCTGGCTATAGGTGGGTATAAACAAACTGACAGTTTCATTGCTTTGTACTTGATGGATGTGTTAGGTTAAGCACCATACCTCTCCCGGGACTGGAGCAAACAGCCTGTAAGTTGGTGCCCTTAACAGTCACGCCTACCCTCTACAAACACTTCCAATCATCAGTGCCCATTAACCCTGACACAGCCCTGAAGCACTGTGTTTTACAGTAAGCAGTGGTACTATAGATTGTGAGTCTGTAGTTTGACTTATGTGGGAGTAGGTTGTCCTGTACACATAGTGTTGTGTGTATGGTTTAGGCAGTAGGTGTGGTTATCCAAAGAGTAGGTGTGGTTATCCACTTTCAAATACTGCATGTATCACGTTCCAAAACGGACACTAGCGCGTTAACGCTTCACAAATGTTAAGGCAAGACCTATGGGTTTTATGTTTAGAAAAAAAATCACCCCCAAATCTAAGTCATCTAGTACTAAAATTGCACTAATACGTCAGTTTACAACAGTTCATTGCAGTAAAATTGCAGAAGCTTTATCTTAAATTTGCAAAGTCTTGGCAGCAAGACAATATGCCGATTCATTTTACCGAGGAAATACGATTAGCTGTAAAATTACTAAATCAATGCCCTCAACAAAGGATTAAACTCCCATTGCTCTCAATTTAAAATTACTCTTATTCGTAACACAATGCTTTTAAAATGCCATATATACCGTACATTCTCGGATCTAAGAACATTAAAGAGCAGTCACGGAGTACAGTTACATACAATGCAGGTTTTATCGGCACGACCCCATGGAACAGCGTGTATCATAATCTGCTGAATAATGTTCTCATTTCCTTATTATGCGGGTCATCTTCTCTAAACCGTATAACCAGAGCGCAGCACGGCGCTGTGCGCTGCCAGTTTAGACGGGAATTAATTACGATAAAGGTGTTTTATCCGCAGCGCGGTCCGAAAGCGGCAGACCCCGATTGATGACGATGTCATCTGATATGACGTGGAAACGCCTCCTGGAAGGGAGAAATCCCACTTTCCCCACAACCGAGGAGCCCATTTATAAACACCAGCGATCAGGACCAAAAAAAAATTAAGGTAATTTAAACGTATTACTGCCAGCTTTTTAATTTTTTTTTTTAAAGATTTAAGAAACGCGTGCCGTGTGTTTACCATGTAAAAAATAACGTTTGAAACTTTAGTGATTTACAAAAACACAAGAGAATATATTCACTGAAATTATATTCTACAAATATTCACTTATTAGAGGAACGATTATTGTTCAATATTGACCCTCCACAATATTACATTTACAGTAGTACAATAATTGTACAGTTGTCATTCCCATCAGCGGACTATACAGTACGTGGCCAGCCTGACCTGAGGTCTTGGATCATTTGGCGGTTTTTAAAACATGAATGACTTAAATTGCATCTCAGCCAGATCAGCCCGGTGTACTAGAGGAATCCCCTCCCGAAGCGTCACCCGGCGCGTGAGCTATGCACTGACGGTCATTCCCGCGGTTAACCGCAAAATTAACGCTCTCCAAAATCATTAGTCGCTTTCCCAAAACACGCTGGACGTATAAGGTATGTTACAACGCGACCGGCTATAGCGTTAATTCGATAATTGATTTTTCCTTCAAAATAGCAATATATCCTCGTTAATATCGTAAAGTTTGCATTGATGCACCAGATACAGCAGTCTTAAACTCACCTTCATCTAGTTCAAGTTTTTCCAGCATGCCTTCAGCCGAATCGGGAACCTGTAGGTAAGAGGCGGGGTACAGAGTCAGCATTCGGCCAGGAAGGCTTTGCCCCCTCGGACAGCCCGACAGGCGGACAGTCAGGCATGTATGGGGGCGGACAGGAAGCCGGCGGACAAAGACGATGCGGATACACGCTGCTTTTGATGTCCAAGCAACAACGCCGCAAATCGTTTATTCAAGGCGCACACCGTAGCCAGGACTCCAAACTCATACATTTAAAGCCAGCAAGTTCTTAAAGTGAAAGTGCCGACTGATGATACATACCTCTCATTTATACGATTAGTACAGCCAATTGATTTTAATCCGGCGATCACAGCTTTTGAAGGACAAACCCGGTGCAGGTGATATCCCTTCCACGACTGTTCCTTACATGCTCCAATACGCACACATCGTACAACTTCATACGCAAAACGAAAGTGCACGGACACACATACACCCCTCGTGCAATCAGCGTGGAACATTCCGTTTCCATTTTGCTGCAGTAACGGCGAGATCCCCGGGCCCTGCCATAGGACTGGAGGGGGGTGGCACTGCCCGCGCCGCACGGGAAACCCCTTTTCTCATCTCATTATAAATACGGCCGCGGAGAAGTTCAGTGCAGGAATTCCAGAGCGGCATGCGTCTTAGGCTTAACCTATTTCTCGTTTACGTTTGGCTTTATGCGGCCATTTAATGATTATCAACAATTTCCCTTGTTTTCGTTGTAAATACGACGGTGAAGCCCCCTTTTCCTATCCATATAAGGAAAACACCAAGGTTGCCTAGCAGCAACAAGCTAAGGATTTCCCGAACGCCCTCGCCGCATTACATATCATTAGTGTATTAAAATAATCAGTAATTGGTTTCCGAGGATACCTCCTTGTGGAGCGTGTATGCTATTCATTTAACACTGATTACAATGCATGTATGCAAGTTTAAAATATGAAGAGAGCAAAGCGGTTCTCTCGAATCTGTGTTTGACATAACGAAGCTTCAATCCACCGTTGCAGGCAAATGTCAATTCAATATACAAGATTAACGCAGTGCCCGCATTTCGTGCTTTGAATTAATTTTCTATCACCAGAGTCTTGATTGATATTAACTGGCAAGACCAGCATTGAACTATGTTATATGCAAGGACTTTGCGCTCTTGCACAACCGCTTGTTGATACAAAACGATAGGTTATATATGCATCATACACCAAAAAAGAGTGTGTGTGTGTGAGGGGTTATTTATGATATTGTGGGGACCATGTCTCTGTATTGTGATAAAACCTGTTACTTTTTTCTGGCTACATTTTTCTGGGGACATTTGTCAGGGCCAAACAATATAAACCACAATTTTACAAATACCTCTGAATATGGTCAAACACCTAAAACATGCAAAAGTCATTTTTTTTTTTTTTACTTATGGTTAGGGCTGGGTAGGGGTTAAGGTAATCATAGTTGGGATTAAGGTAATGCCCATAGAAATGAATGGAGAGTCCCTACACCTGTGTGTGTGTGTGTGTGTGTGTGTGTGTATGTGTGTACAAATGGCATTAAATATGAAATCCCAGCAATCAGGACTGTACCTGAAAGCCCAGCTCCCATCCTAAAATGGGACAACCCCTCCCTCCAGCATAACTCAGTCATGGCATCCCAGCCCTAACCGATCCTCTGGGAGAGATTCGTCAGGATTTCTGAGATGCAATCTACATACCCCTGTGCGGCAGCCCAAGGGGATTTGCTGCGCTACGCTACATCTGCGGGCAGCAGACCGGGGGCTTGGAGGCGGCTTCTGAGCCCCCAAACTGCTGACGCCATCAACCCTGGTTCTCTTCAGTATTTCAAAGGTGAGCCACAGTGCCTGGAGCCCAGAAAGACCCATAGTGTCTCGCTTTTGCTTTAATGACTCTGAAATCAGATAAAAATCTGCAATCCAACCACAAGGGGGAGCAGCAGTAACTAAAAAGTGTTTCTAAAGGTATCAAGGTAGCATGTTGACCGTATGTGAATCAGGTGAAGTCTTTTGGTCAGCACTCCGTACACATGGCCTCATCGGCCCACGAAGCCAGAGCCGGAACAGCAGTGACACCAAACAGACTGGAGGAGAAAGCAAGCGACTTCCTTCAAATTTTAAAGCTGATCTTTCCCTCTGTGTGCGTTGACGGGAAGCTCTTTCGCAAATGGGACGCGGGAAATAAATTTCGGCTTGCTAGTCAGACACTAATGGCAGATGGACAGCCAAAGGGATGGCGATTCAGCGAGCAGAGGCCTAACCGAGAACCTGGGGGCATTAGAGAAGCGGAAGGGGACGGAGGTGTCACCTACAAGTCACATCAAACCAATGTGGCTGTGTGCATCACTGCAGGTTAATCAGCCCATTTAATTCAATTTTTCATATGACATCTTTCACAGCAGAGTCTCCCCAAGGCGCTTGAGAAGGGTGTGTGGCAACCCATTATAGGATCATTTATACAGAACGGTGAATGGAACGAGGATAAAGGGAAGACTGAAAGTAATAAAGACAGAAGACAATGCCCATGTGACATGATACCAGCCAATGGCATTGGTTTCCCAAAATACATGCTGGGCGAATACTTACCAGCCGGCCGGCAGAGGTTCGGGGGGGTGGCTTGGTGATAGGGGGGGTGGGTGTTTGTTCAGTGTTGGGGGGCAGAGCTTGCGGCATCTCAGGTCGCTCTGCATCCTTCTTCGCAGTTTCCAGGGGGAAGGTGGACTCTCTGATGGCTTGGGTCGGGGTTGTGGGCGGAGAGGTGAGGCTTGCAGCTGTTAGAGGAGAAAAGCAGGCCAAGGTCACCTGACCACAGAGCATCACATGACTTGACAGGCTCACACTCATCTCCACCCAAAGTTGATCTGGATGGAAGATAAGCAGATAACTCCGCCAGAAAGGGTTACCGCTGAGGTGTAAACAAAGAGCACATCGAATGAATCAGACGTAAAAGTGGAAAACCGGCCCTGAAGCGGAAATGACCCACATCAAAGTCCTTTCTCCCCGCAAGTTTATGATGTTCTATTTTGGTCATTAACACTCGGCCTGATGGCTCGCTATCTGTCATGGCAAATCTTTGGCTTATAGCTTAGCGAAAAGCAAAAAAGGGGACCGTATGGGGCCAGAAAGGCCAGAAAAGGTCACACTGCTACGGCAGAGTCCACCACAGGTCAACAGCCTTGCAGCGCTTCAGCCCACAGTAGGAACCAGACATAAGGGTTGTGCTGCCCAGACATATTTCAGCTGAAGCAACAGTTTCTCCCTGCAGAGCCTGTGTGACCAGCTTTGCCGAAAATTGCTGAACTGAACGTCACAGAGAGCACCACACCGAATGCCCACCACAGACATCCCGCTGAGGCACTGCCTCTGAGGCCAGTCACTGCCTCTGATACTCCCGTGACATGTCACAGACCACAGATGCCTCAGGCGAAATGGCACCTTCACCTCCGTCCATCACATACAAGGGCTTGATAACCTGTGCTACTGCAGATATAATCGGGCGCGGGGCATATGGACACGGATACCAGGGTCCCCAGAACCATCGGGGTCAAACCATACCCCTACCCGCTACTTCATAAAACTTACTGAAAAGGGACATTTTATCAGGAGGCCCAGAATTTGCAGTCACACCCCTGGCTATTATGGATGTATATGTAGAGGAAGGAGTCATTTTGCTTATATATTTTTTTAATACATCTTATATAGCTTTGAACCACTAGATTATTCCGATCTAAGATTATAAGAAGATTATAATAATTATAATAATGAGAGTTCATATTTTATGAAGTCCTGAAATTTGTCATTGAGTCTTGGCCTTAACTTCCTTCAACTGGAACAGCCAAACAAACCAACCCACCTCAGGGGATTTTCCCTCACGGGGAGCAATTTTCCATTTTGCTCTTCGACACGCAGATGGAAAAATAGCATCAATTTGTCAGTTTGAGGCTTCAGAGGAAACGGAAAATCCGTATCAGCGACACCTTCAGCTGTAGCGTATCAGCAGAAACATATCAAAGCCTGACGGCTCACGGCGATGTCCCCTTGGCTGAGGTGAATTTAGCCACCTGCATGGCCTTGCTGGCTGTTAGCCATGCTGCCGCTCGATCGGAGTGATGGGGAAACGCAACGGGGAGACTCACTTGCAGGACCTGTAAGGAAAGTCCCACAGCATCAAGAGGCCGGGGAACGGGAGCCAGTGAGTTTGGGCACTGGACAGAAAAACCAGGTCATCACTGGTTTAAGACCCGAACAGTACACTGCAGCTGTCCCCTGAGAGGCTGACCCGAACTGCCCCATTGAAATATACACCAGAGCTGGCAGTAACATCAATAAAAATCTTCATGTCCTGCAAAAAGGGTTTGATTTCCTTTGGAACGTTCTCTGGCGTCACCTGTTTGATGTACTTCGCCATATCTGGGATCCCTGTATCGACTAGCAGAACCCTGCTACCCCGCTGCTGTAGGTAACCATGCACCGTTTCCATGAAAATGCCTGATCTCCCACACACACACACACCATTTCTGACCCAGTTTCAGAGCCGGGTTTCTGGGAGGTGGCATGGACCCGACGTTGATGGGGTATGTCTCGACAGTTCTAGGCTTCCAGTCTTGCACTGCGCCGGGGGATGTGCCGCCTGGCCTAAGTCCCACCTCCTGTCCTCTTACGTGACCCAGAAGAGCCCAGCTGCACGTGGAGAGCGACCACGTCTACATGGCGTGTTTGACGATCCTGGGCCGGAAATATCGATCTGAATGTTTTCCCCGAGTCCATTCACCGCATCTGAGAATGCTCTCAGAGGCTGTCGGGTACCATAAACTGCGGCGGGAATTAATGTCTTCCTCTCTGGGGCTTGTACACGGTAATGCTGTCATTTGTCATTGGCAAACACTTTGACTTTCAGAACTAATCTGGAAACTAAAATACTATATAGGTAGTAATAAACAAATGCACAACACACCCAAATGTTCCATAATAACTCCATTAAATTCATTCTACTGGATTTATGAGAATTTAATACTTACTGTGCCTTGCCACTGTGTTCTCCCTCTGGATGTTATGCATTTAAACTACTTTAGTTTCATCCTTACGGATTGTGGCGCGTGGCGATTGTCGGCTGGTTAATCAATCATCGGTAAACACGGTTTTTCATCTCGAGGGATTCGACTGCCCAGCCTTTTTCGTTTTCCGATTTCTTTAAACTGCAGTGGAGGGGTAAGCACCCCGTCTTGACCTTCAGTCAAAATTCGTCGCGTGGTTAGTATGACTGCAGGCCTGGGGGATGGAGGTTCAGCTGCGTGTGACTGTACGCTCGCGATCCGGGACAGAAGGTCCGGACGGCTCGGCCAGCAGCAGCCGGCTCCTCCCCGCGCTCCTCCGTGTCCCTGCCGATATACCGTAACGCGCAGACCTTGCCAGTCTTCCAACCCTGCACTTTCGGTCAGACTCCCTGGTGTGACCTGCTCCTGTGGCCACATGGACCACCGCTGTGGAACAACCAGAGGACGGATGGTACAGCCTCTCGTTGTACTGATCGGGGCAATATGGCCTCCCGGAGTTCATTATATGCTTAAAATTACCCACCAGAATCACATTACTCTCATTATGGTCAAGGACAGCAGTTGTACTTCTAAAACCAACCTTCGCACTTGTGGGTAAAAATCTCTCTCCGTGCCCCCTCGTCTCTCTCTCTCACTCCATCTTTCTCAGACACCAAACCCCAGCGACCTTCCCACACCGTGAACTGGCCTCATGTTTTGGACTAAGACGGCCCCGTCCTCCTGTTTAAAACATCAGCCAGGTCTTTCTGTCAGCGAGGTGGCAGAGCGCTTCAGAATAGACTCTGGGAGAAATTCAGGGACCCTGAAAGAACAGACTGGACACAATTTACGGTGTAGACGTCTACTCTGGGGTCTTATTAAAAGTGCTGTGATCGTCCATACAAGTTTCCCAGTATTAAATCCCCCCACACACACCTACCTGGGCCAAGGGGTTGCAGTGGTATGCAGGCCTGTCTGCATGAGTCTGGGTCAGAGCCACCAATAGGTAGATGATGGCACCTGGTAAACCAATAACCTCTTAGTCTGCTGACGATGTCCCTCCCCTATACCATGGCGACCAACAGTAAAGCCAATAGGAAGCCAGCACTTCTTGCCCCGTTGTCTGGCTCCAGTTAAACCTCCAACATTCCCTTTCCTCAGGGGCACTTGTGAGGAACATTGTCTAGTCGAAGAGGACGCATCACGCCGAGGGGTGCAGGAACCCGTCCGGGGCCAGAGTGCCAGCACTGAAACCTCTGCCTCCCCGGTTCTAGGCCATGTTCCCTCATGACGGCTCAGCACATTTAACCAGACAGTAGCAGATCCTTACCGCCCACAAACCCTCCTGAATGCTGGGTCCCACCCTGACGACATGCAGACGCACGGAGCATAACAGGGCAGCACAGAGTCCGGAGTCATTTAACCAGCTGCTCCTTTATTAGTTTTCAGTGGAGCAGAAGCATCAGGAGATGGGCAGTCGCTGCGTATCTGTGTACGCAGAAGTAATCTGAATGGAATAGGAAGATAAATAGGCCGAAATGGTTTCCTATCATTTGAACAAGTACGAGAACAGGTACAGAAGAACGTATATCACACACACACACACACACACACACACACACACACAGATGAGAACAAAGTTTCTGGTCTGAGCGCAGGGTTGTCCATCCATCCAGTACCCCTGGAGCATTTTTCAGGCGGGTTTAAGGCTTTTGAACCGGCAACATGCCATTCATCGTCACGGACACCTAACCCACGTGTCATCGTTACCAATATGGTCATCGGATATGCAAATTGGGACCTGAGTATGACTCATTTGAGTACGTCACTACAATGTTTACACTTGTAACTCTTACTTGGATTGTCAGCCAATCAGGGCCAGGCTTGTATCTGGGGGTTAAAGGTCACAGGGTGGGGCACTGTCTAGCCCGGGCCCAGTCTCTGAAACACCGTGGCAGTCCGCCAATGTGGCTTACAGAGGGCACTGAACGGCTGTCAGCTTACAGTAAAACTGCCAGGGCATCTATTTTAAACATGCACAGCTTTAGATGGGAGGGCTGAACTACAGAGCCCAGAAATAACTGCATTAGATCAGCCTCCAGGTGAGGCGGTCGATATTAATAATGGAATGTCCTTTGTCTTAGGGTAAAGCTCTCTGGTACTTTCCGACTTGGAGGTAGAAGGAATCAAAAAGCCAAGTCCTGTCTTACGGCGTGGCTTCGGCAGAGTGGCGCAGGGTCGCCGATTATGTAAGGACAGAGCCAGAGGAGCATGCTGGGGGTTTTGCTGATGTCACCCCACGGCACGGAGCACCCAGGACCTGACCGCTGCTCTGCTGCAGCTGCCTGCAACTGGCAGAGATTTCCAGCACGTTGAAGGGAGAGATAAAGACCTGAAATGCCAGTATTGGGGAAAAACTAAAACCGTTCCTTCATTATTTAAATCAGGAGGGAATCAAACACCTGGAACATACAGTCTTGATGGGTTTGAAATGAGAAACAAAACTGTAAACGGCACCAAAAAAATGGCTGCTGGAGGCTGTGGACCGAGAACGGGACACAGGGAAGTGGTTAGTTATAGCCTTGCCTGACCTGGTCTGGTCTGCCCCCCCCAAGCTCCCTCCTCATAGCCACACCCACCAAGCTCCTACCCTGCCCAGGCTACAGCTCTGCATGTGCCTGCGATAAAACCTCCGTTTGCAGGAGCCCGGGTCCTGTGCGTGAATACCTCGTCATGCTCATGCCCACACAGCCCCTCTTCTGAAGCCAGAATACCCCCCTCTCTAATCTGTGTATTCAAAAAAAAAAAATACATAAAAAATACATAGCTGGCCATGGGACCTCTCTCTGTTAAAGGTCATACCCACGTCTGAATCTCTCAACGTCACTACAAGCCCTCCTGCTGACCTACAAAAAAGCCACCATTATTAGGCAACTCCTACACGTCTGGAAATACGAATAAATAAGTTATTACTTATTACAATTACAATAACACTGGAAGAGGCTCCAGAAATAAGTTCATGTGTCACTGCACTTTTAACAGACCATAATATCAGACAGCACCCATAGATTCTGGGTCATAAAGCTCCCGGACGATATCTACTGATGTATACCTGTAGTAACCACTGACACAGAGGCGTAGTCACCCAGGGGTGGCGCTTTTTACCCCACTTATTTATGCATATGACACAAGACAGCCAGTGCAGGTTAAATTTCATCAAGGATAGAGGGAAGGCATAGCACGCGTCGCTAAAGGCCGAGCCAAGACAGGTGAGGGGCGCGGCCTGCATGGGCATACCTGTCACTCATGCTGTGACTTATGCAAGTGACTCTCCTGAGCCAAAAAGGACTCTGAGGACTCAGAGAGTGGTGGCGGCACGTATCAGCATCGCTCTCAAAAAAAGGCACGCGACCTGCAGTGCCATTTATGAACAGAAGGTGGCAGTAAGGCTACAGATAAATCTCGAGCCAGGTTGCATGCAGAGCCTTTGCGAAACGCCTCTCATGTTCCGTCTGAACAAGCAACTGCCCGCCACGTTATGACGGCGCATTAGCAGAAAAGAGCGACAGCGGGGAATGGTGCCCGTCCACATGGCAGTCAGACAGGCAGAGTGCCACGCCCTGTTCAACCAAAAGGGGGCCCTACCCAGGTACCTCAGACCACCCCCAGCAACTGGATATAGGCGCAATTATTAGTATGGTTTTAAGGGCATGGACACATCTGGGAGGACCCTCGGGAAGTCATTCACCGGCGCGATTGGCTCAGTTTACAAATGGGCGAATCCGAATGAGGAGGAGGAGGCTGACAGTGTGATACTGACAAGCGCAAGTGTTTTGTAGCTGGAAGCTAACGGCTATCGCTTTCACGGCAGAGCTTTCCGGGCGCAATTCGAGCCCGGCCCGGAGATGCCGCGATGTCGCCACTCAGCTCACCGTTACGCGACACCTCCGTGCCGCTGCCACTTCCCGTTTTTGCGAAACAAGTCATGGTGGGGGTGGGGGGGGGGGGGGTGTAACGGGGCCAACTGCATATGCGCGTGACTGACAACGCACCGGTAACCAGACACACATCCCTCTGAGTGAAAACGCGGAGCCAACACGCGCTGGCGTGCGCTCCACTGTGCGTGAGCTTCTGCAGCTGCGGGTGGAATCACCCCCCCTCACCACCACCTTCACTGCCCATGCTTCCCTTTCCAGAATGCTTCCCAAAGGAGACTAAGAGGATCCCAGACTTCCAGCCGGGACGCCGAAATCTCAGCCGCCACCGGGAGCCGTCTGCCCGGCGTGCAGCGGTACGCTCCCCGGGGCTGGCGTTAGCGCGCCAGTCACGAAGCGCGTGAGTCACGCCGCGGCGCACCGCCGGCAGGGGCTGAGTCACCGCGCTGCGGAGAATCTGCTGCCACGGCGACGGCCTCTGTGAGGGAGATCAGGCAGCATGGGCTCATGGGACAGACCGTACTTACGGCAGCAGGTGACGGGGCTGGGCGGCGACGTGCGAGGACTGAAGTGCATAAAAAATTATCTACGGTCAACCGTATCTGCTGTGTATTACATGGGGCCCTTTTGAAATAAAACAGGAACATAGTGAACCCGTGACCTCCCTCTGGCCAGGTGATGCAGCGAGCCCATGACCTTTGACCTCCCTCTTTCAAGCCAACGCAGAGAGCACCCATGACCTATGATCTCCCGCTGCCCAGCCAATGCAGGGACAGCCCGTGACCTTTGACTTCCCTCTCATCAAAAGGTAGCCAGCGAAGTGTCAAGCACTCATGCGTAGAGCCGGCCACGCAGTCAGCGGCTGCAGACACCGCCGAGATGGAGGCATGGGGGGCCCAGCTCCACCCCGCAGACCAGCCTCCCCGACAGATCTCACGGTGATGCTAGGCGCCCTGTAGTCCAAAAAACCTGCCCTTTATGGGCCGACACCTAATTTCCCCGCAGAGCATCATGGGTACTGAGGCAGTATTGGGGGAAACAAATAACATCTGTAGGCCGCCGGCTGGAGAAACCCCCTCATTAAGAATCACAGACGTAACAACTTCCTCGTGGAATATGATTAGTCATAATGCAGCTTTAAAAAGTTAATTAGGAAGTGCTTCGAGGGACGACTTGGAAGCGGGTGCGCAGTAATACCGGGTAATGAAATACAATACGGTGTCCTGGCGCCGCTCACCGCGCACGGTGCCAGCAGCAGAACGCGCGGGGCTGCGCTGCGTATTTGCTGAAAGAGTGAAAAAGGCAGCAGACGTCAGGCGGCGCGCCGGGCACCACCCAGCAACCGCTGCTGACCTACTGAGCAAGTGCAGGGAAAACATGTGAGGCGGGGCCTCAGGAGGCCTTCCGCGCAATGTCTGCCTTTGCTTTTTATTAATTCATCACGTACCAGCAGCTGCTGACTCTGACCACATGGTCCAGGGGGGCCAACCGGCTCCAGGTGCCGGGGTCAAACCGAGTGCGACCCAACACACTGACCTCCGCATCGCTGCAGCAGGCACCGGCACCCCGCAGCATCCGGTAACAGCAAGGATTCAGGGGAGGGGAGGGGGGGGGGCTCGTAGTACCTGCCAGACAGCATCGATCGCGAGCGAGCACGGCTCCATCCTCCACGGAAAGCCGTCCATTGACATTCAAGACCAAACAAGGAAAAAAGCAAAGGCACCATATTTTCAAAATGCAATTAAAAAAAAACATCAGAAGCAGGATGACATCAAAGACAACAGTCTGGCTTTCTTTGTTCTTGTTAGTTTCCTCCAGGGATCGACGTAGAAAGCAATTAAACAGAGAAAAGAATCTGAAAAGCATGATTACGACATCAGGCGAAATGGGCAAACATTAAACATAATAACAACAACAATCTCTTTTTCCTGCGGCCTCAGATGAGTGAAAATGAACCCGTTTCAGGAGAAAATAAGCCTCCGGTTTGTCTGGATCTCCTGGGCGGGGATTAAAGCCCGTTTTGGCCAAGGGAATAGGCACGATCATACCTACATTTTCAGTTCAGAAAAAAAAGAATGCATCTGCTGATTTCTGCATTGCTTGGCAATTTGCTTTGTAGAGACTTTGAAGAGTCAGAATAAACCCACATTATAAAATCGCTCTAACATCCTCCTTTTGGTTTCAGGGACAAAGAAAAAAAACAGGAAGCTGGCTTTCGTTTTTGTGGTTGGTGACTTTGTACAAAAGCTTCCACAAAGCATGGAGGCAAAACACCACGGTCGCCAAATGAATTCTGAATTTACTGTTTAATCTCGGATCTCCCATCAATACCGTAACTCACACTGAACATAAAGCTTTCAGATTCTGTCATGCACACAGATATGTCACCTGAGCTTCTGATTTCTGGACTGTTGCCACCACTCTCTGAGTCCCTAGAGTCCTTTTCAGCTCAGGAGAGTCACCTACACAAGTCACAGTGTGAGTGACAGGTACGCCCATGCAGGCCACGCCCCTTACCTTTCTTGGCTCGGGAGAAGAGCTTGATGCTGACGGGTGAGGGGGAAGGGGAGGGGGAGGAGCTGGAGGCATCCCTGGAAGCAGTTCGGAAGATTCCACTGAAGCTGAAACGGCGGGGGGACTTGGGCGGTGACTCCTGCGACGGGGGTGAGGTCGGGAACAGCGTCCTGGGGGAGTCCGGACTGCCAATACACCCAGCTGGAGCAGTCAATGGGCTGGGGAGCTGGGGGCTCAGCGGCCCTCTTAGGAACCCAGTTTTGGTGGGAGTGGCCGAATGACAGCTCCCCTCCGCCTACGAAAAGATGGAAGAGTCCATGTGGGTTCACAGCCAAGTCCAGGACACTCAAGTACCCGCAGAAGATCTGACTGAACTCCACACTAAAAACACCAAAACATTATGAGGGAGGGAAGGTGGGGGAGGTGACCACATTATAGAATGTCCTAGATAAATGTCTTGGGTGCACATTCTATATCTTTGTTGTTCTCTTGCACTGTGGTTTTTACATGAGCAATTTGGATGAAATCCCCTCTGCAAAAACCACACAGGGTGAAGCAGGGTAAGGTTTGATTTGTTGCACAGTTACAGGCTACAGGATACTAGTGACATCGCTGTTAAAAACCTGCTTGGCCCACCCTCTACTCGACATCATTATTCCAAATGTGTTCATTATAGTCACCCCGGAAAAAAAAAAAAAACAATTGCAAGAGGTCACGGATCTTGTCCGCCCAGCATTCAACTATCATACAAATTTACCTCCACCCTGAAATCGCTGTAGTCTTTATTTAGGTCGGCGTCAGAGAAAACTTTCAGCTGTACCAGGAAAATTTCCAACGGCCTGGTCCCAAAGTCCCAGGGACCCGTATATGAACGCAGACTCTTTAAAAACCGAGTGCTGCACAGCCTTGAGAAGACAAGGAGGCTGACACTCGCGCCGAACCTCTGAGCGTCTGAATGCAAATCCCCGAGTTGCAGCTTGAGCTGATGGCGACCACAGATACTAACCTTGTGAGGCGGCGTGACAAACATACTTCGGAGATAAACAAGTTATCTGAAAAGCCACGGGGGCGTGAAAGATGTACAGGGAGGCCATTTCTCTCTAAGTTCTTGGTGAAATATTTCAGACATGCGCGGCGGGATTAACCTTGAGGCCACTGTGGTAGAGCACAACAGACAGAGACAAAGGCCATTCATAGCCCAGACAAACAAGCAAGTTCGTAGTGACGGCAGCACCACAAAGCACGGTAGCTTCTGTGCCTGGGCTGAAGCATGTGAATGCAACAGAATGCTTTCTGTGCAAAGGTCTGTGGAACAAATGGCTGAAGTTACGCACCTTAGTGCCAGACGTCACACGCACCCAGAACATTGCAGGCCTGGTACCCAGATACCACAGGTGAGGCGGGCAGCATCGGCCAATGTATCCGACACTTAAGAGATAGTACTCAGGAAAATAATGAATCTGCGGTTATTATTGTTATTCTATCCATCCATTTTCCAACTGCTTATCCGGGTTAGGGTCACGGGTGGGGCGGCTGCCTGGGATCAACTCTAGGCCCCCCGTGACCAGGATAAGCGGCTAGATGATGAATGGATTATTAAGTGCTGACAAGCCGATTTTGAATCCTGGTGACCAAGTAAATGTATTCCCCAGAGTGCCATCTATCTAGGTTTCTAGGAAACAGTGGTAAGTTGCTACTTCTGTGAGATTCCCATAAAAAGACCGTAAAGCAAGTTCTAGACTTTCAAAGATGCAATCTATGCCTGTACCACGCTCTGGTTTAGAGTCTGTATATATCTCAATCACTACACAACTCTGCATATCACCAGAATGCAAATATCGCAGGACAAGAGTTTTTGTCAAACACTAGTATGAAAAACTGTAATAATGCCCAAAACAAAATGTACACCATTCTGGTTCAAACAATGATCTTTTTGACTCTACTTATTATGCTAACAAGACCACTGTCCAGTTGCCTAATTAACTTCCTGGTATCAATTTGTCCTGCTACTTGCACACCAGTAGGAATACGGAAGAAGAAAAACAAGAACAAAAGCATAAACAGAATATAGCCGCAGACGGCAATTAACAGGGTCCAAACACAGCTTTGGCCACATTTCTCATCAAATGTTCCATTAGAATGTCTGTAAATGAACGTATCAAATATGGAAGCTCCTTTTGTATGTATTGCTTTGTAACATCTACATTACTGAATAAGGCCCTATGGACTAAGGGCTCTGTAGCACCACCATAAACCCAACCTATGTATTTTTCTGGCCTAAGTAGCGGATTTAAATGCACCAAAGTAAACGATTCTCAGTCATATACAAGAGTAATTATAGCCTGCTGAAATTTTATTGGCTGTTGTCTGATGAGCAGACAAACTTTTATTATATGATTTGTTGGGACATCAGGCCACAAACACGCACACAAAATTTAATCTTCCAATGTCCAATGGTTTCTGAGTTCTAAGCTATTCTAAGCCATTGGTTGATTTTTATAAAAATGGTAGAGTTGCCATAGAATGTCATACTAACTACACTTAGCAAGTTTGGTGAGAACTGGATGGTCATTAAGTGCAGAAAGGCCACGTCCAAGAAACGAATTAGTCAGTAGCATCGAAACAATTACTATGACCGAAATCCCACAGATAGCTTTTTGTTTAAATGATCTCAGAAGTTGCTGTCCAAATTTTGTGTGAGTCAGATGAACGGTTCAAGAGAAGTAAAAAAAAAAAAGTAGACTTTGCACAGTTTGCAAATTAACTAAATATCCAAGGGGTGGAGTCTGACAATCATATTCACAAATATGACTGCATGCTACCAAAGAATGTGAAGAAAAGAGAATTTACTGTCTATGACTTGCAGTTCAGGAGGGATTATTTCGGTCATATATATA
>JABFEA020000085.1:5604107-5624989 GCA_019775915.2 Cyphomyrus plagiostoma
TTCCAGCAGCGCATGGTTCCAGCAGCGCATGGTTCCAGCAGCGCATGGTTCCAGCAGCGCATGGTTCCAGCAGCGCATGGTTCCAGCAGCGCACGTCAATCAACTTCACAACAATATCTATTTCAATTTGCCAATATTAACAGTAACTAAAGCTCAAAGCCCTACATGACACTTCCTACAGTTCCAGAGACCCTGCTGGAAACGAGGATTGAATGTGAGCTGCACAAGTCGAAGCCTTCAGGAGACGCGACAGGAGGAACCACACAGGACGGCGCGCCATTCACCGGGGTCATGATCTCACACAGTTTTCAGCATAGCAACGATGACGCTACTAGATGCACTTAGCGGCCTCTCTGCGAAGAGAAGGGTTAAGGGGTCCAGCAGAACGATCAGCCTGGTGTATCAGATGTCAGAATGTACAGAGTCGGCTACAGCTTTCACTATGACTGCACTCTGCTGCTGGAGCAGAGAGCGAAGCAGCGCTGTCTCAGTGCGGTGGGCTGTTCTCCCCAAGTAGGGAGAAGGAGAGAATAGATCAAATATATATACCTCAGTTCTCAGTCTTAATCCGTTCCTGACTCCGGATCAAATCCAAAAAAGTTCGAGTTCTGATCGAATTTTTCCCATTATAAATAATGGAAAACCAATTAATTGGTTCCCGGCCCCCCAAAATTACACCTAAATGTGTTTTTTTTTTAGCATTTAAACACAAAATGAACAGGATAAAACAAAAGAGCATTTTTTCTTAATGGCTTCCAAAACAATAAAGATCTTATCCCAACATTACCCCTGTCCTGCCGTGATCGACCGCTCCTTCCGTGTGCCACGCCCCCTCGTTAACCTCGCGTGGGATCCCCATGTGATCAGCTGTTTCTTCTTGTTGTCATTAGTCCTTTGCATTAAGTCCGCGTTTCAGCTTGTTTCCTCTGTCCGGTCATTGGGAGCTTTCAACTTGCTTACAGCGCTTGCTAAAAGCAACGCATTCTGATCCTGACGCAATGCATTACGGTTAGATGCATTGTGACCTCTCACCCAGCTGCACAAACTGGAACCGCCTCCGTGACGACACACCTTTGCCCTTATTGGCTGAAAAGTTTAGTTACACGCTTGACGTTCCCGGCAGTTTCCGAATATGAAGTAAAGCAGTGAGAACTGGTTTTCAGTTAATTTACCTGGTAAAATAAAGTTTAAATAAGTTACGTTTACTTTTAGAGGATTTATGTAAGTGAGTGGTTTATTTATTGTTAGTTACTGTAATGTTGCACTGCTTTATTTGGTTAATCGTCCAGTCTGTGAGGAAGGCATTCAAGTAAAAATTGCATTGTAGTATGACTCATTTCCTGACGCGTACAATTTATATTAGGTCAGCGTTCACGGTTCGACTTATGATATTCAGATCGAGTACTAGGTCAAACTGGTTTGTTCGACTCAAGAAATTCGAGTTCTAGTGAGTTCGAGAACCGAGGTACCACTCTGTATGTGTTGTACACATACATACATATATAACACATGCGCACATACACACACACACACACACACAAACATTTTATTATGAGCTCCATTATTTCTAAGAAGAATGTAAAGTCTCAGACAAAAGATTAAAGCTGCCAGAGAAGATGCTGGTCCCAGCTGATGTTCAATGGGAGATCAGAGAAGCTGCGGAAATCCAGCAGGCTACTCACATCGACTTTCCCTTCCTCGCCTAGGGAGAAGGAGGGCGGTGCATAATCGCAGAGGCAAAATGAGTTGTACAGTAACGTCAATTGTATGCTTGCTTTTCCTTCATCCCCTTCCAGTGACAGGTAGCTATAACAAAGACGCTCACCAGGGTTAATTTGTTTGTACCCTGGAGAACGAAATTGTAGCGGGGCTGTATACCTATTTCTGACAGTGTAGATGTTCTCCTGGGGTGTCCTGTGAGGAGAATCACCTACCAGGCCACTCTTCACGTCTGTGTTTATGGCACGCCGGTATCAAAACCCTCTCACCTTGCCCCTATCGTACTGCCACACTGGAGGGGACCAGGGCCAGCAAATGAATTAAGTCATCTCAGAAAACGTAACGCCCCAGTCGCGTTTTCTAATCATTCGCCTAAATAATTTCCTTCGGTCATCATCTGCAGTTGTGGGTTTATTTTACGATCTTGGTCACTCATCTGGTATTCAGCCGCAGTAACACCACACTCACCTTAAAATCGTTGCTTTTCATGTCGTTTCATGGCATTCGGAATGGTCAAAAGACCCCAAAGCGCGCGTTCAGCTGAGACTATCAGATAGTCGCGTTAGGGGTAGAGCAAGAAAAACGGCAGCTGACGATCAGAGAGCCAACGAGCCTCAAGTTCAGGAAATCAAAGAACGCGAGTTGTAACGCGGTAAATGCCGCTCCCACAGAAAAAGGGCATGTGGCCCATGGCCACAAAGACGACCACTGTGCATCACTAGCATGCAAAATGGTCACGCCAATTTGCAAATGCGGCCCACGGTGTTTCCGCCAGGCGTACCGTTGCTCCTCGGTGTATTTCCGCACAGCTGTTTTGACAGGAGATGGCTGCAGAAAGTCAAGCCTGTCATGTCAAGCTCCATTTAGCACCCTTTTACCCACCCCCCTCCCCAGGCACATGTCCTGCTGTCAGTGCAAACCACATGTGTAAACAGCTGTAATGAGTCACAGCTCCAGGGCCATCAGCAGCCAATCAGGGAGCATAGATTGGACACCAGCAGGTGGCCAAACGCCCCAATTAAGCAAATTTGGCCAATTAAAACGTTTAGTTCAGACTCATTAAAACCAGCGGCCCAGTGCGGGGTAAGTATTTGGAAGATGACTGGATAGAAATTCAGGTGGGAACTGGAAAAACATGATTATAAAAGTACTCAGTCGTGAATAATTCAACAGCACGTCATAAATGTAAAAATATAGATGCAGAAATGTGCAAAAGTTTTATGCAGTCAAAAGAAATGTTTAGAGCTGTTTATCTGGGCACACTTTTGCTCAGCGCAAAAAACACAATTCAGCATTAGATCATACGCAAATTAACAATAACACAATAAAAACAAACAGGGATTTCTTCTGTTCTCCAAAAAGCTACTGATATCTTGTTGGATGGCTAGATGAACACTACTTAGGATCCCAAACCTCGCCTCAGGGGTACCTCCAGCTCATTTGATTAACCAACTTAATTAGTTAAAAGTCCGTGAGATGTTAATTAGCTATACGAGGCGAGCTAGTGGAGTCAAAAACTATACAGGTGTGGTTGCTGCAAATACAGGGGTGATTTTACCTGAGGTTTTGAAACGACTTAGCTGACGCACTTTGACAGACATAATATCATAGGTTTACACAAACTTGATCATTTAACTCTGGCTGTCTAAGACTTTTGCACAGTACTGTACAATTTCGCAATCTTCACGCCATGTCATGAGGGGGGTAGACGACGTCAGACTCTTTCGAGGAAACCCAGATTCCTTCCCATGTACGTCTCAAGGACAAGGGTGTGCATTCCAGCAGTTAATCATTGAATTAAAGGAGTTTTATCGTCAGGGCTTAGTGCCGTAGGAGTGGCTTAGTGCCGTAGGAGTGGCGTATATATTTCATATATTTCATACACGGTCTGCTCTGCCGGTCACTCCCTAGGAAAGGCAAAGACAGCCATAGCCCAAACACACAAGCATGAACGTACATGCACCGTCAAAGCAAAACAAACCCTGCATACCAGCTTATTTAACCCAAAGCATACATAATGGATCCACGTTTAATATTAACGTCTCTCTCCTTCATACAAAGACACACTGACTCTGTGCCAGTGAGATGCATAAACAATAAGGCACATCACCAACACCTATGCTGACGAGGACCCCTCCTGTTCCAGGATAGACACAGCACAGGAGACAGAGGTGGGCACCTCACAGTATGAGCCAGAGCTTCTGGGCTGGGTCTGTTCTCACTAGGAATGTGGCCACCCACCAGCCCCATCCCCCATCCCATGATACCAACCTTCTTCGAAGAATACCCACAATTCCTTTATAGCAAATATGTTACATACCTGGTGAGATGTGCATCGTTATCCCTTTCCTCTTCTCTCTGAGCATTAACAGACATTTGCGACCATCATCGACCGATTGCAGAACCACGCTGTGACCTGGACTATAATAGCTAGCAGCTCACATGTGACCAGGTCAACTGAACAGCCTCCAGAAAAGAGAGACGCCCAATTTGCCCAAAGACGCCCCATAAAAATTAAACCTAAGCACAACAGCTTCTGCAAGACACCATCATCGCATACTACTGATACATTTAGGCACTCCTTCCAACGATGCCGCTATGCTCTCGTTTGAAAACGGACCACGCAGGAGAACAGAGCTAACGACGCTGAGGCCTACACCTCCCCTCCTCTGAGACTCTGCCCTCACAATTCCATGGGCTCCCCCGTTCAACAGACGGAGCCATATGGAGATGCACCATCTGTTCCATCTGCTATCCCATTTTCTCGGGTTGCGTACGGCCCTCTCCTCGTGTAAGGGGACCTCCCTCGGTCATAGTCCAAACCAAACGGCATTCAAATTCAGTCATGATATAGTATTAAAAACTGTCTATGGTCAGGAGTGCACAACTTCAAGGGTTAATAGCCGACTGCATCAGGACCCCAGATAGAGGTGAAGTCAAATCAGTAACAGGGAAAGCGAGCTCCTCAACCTGGCCTGTGTCCTTCCATGTCCATCCTAGCAGTGATGGAGACACATCCGATGGCATAAAGCTGCCAAGTCTGGATAACAGACCTCAGAAGAGAACAATGATTAAGGGAACTTCATCCATGCATCTCCTCAGCGGCCGTTACTGGCAGAGGTGGCAATTTCAGTTCCAGAAAGTAAAAAAAATCCAGACCGTGATTTACTTTCAACCAACCAGTTGAGTACTCTGTGACTCTTTATGCCCAACTGGTTGGTTGAAAGGAAATCATGGTCTGGATTTTTATTTTCTGGACCTGAAACTGCCACCTCTGGTAACCAGCCGTGCGCTTAGTTAGGGACGGCGGTTATCCATAGGCAAACTCCAGGGCCAAGCGACTGGGCACCAAAATTCACAAAATGATTGACACCATGCCATTGGAGTCCAGGCCATGGTTCTGGAGGAGAGGGTGAGATGGTCTCCATGCTGTATGGGGGGGAGATGCACAAGACCCAACGGCACAGCATCACAGAGGAACAACATCGCATCCTCTGCTCAGCCTCACGATTCACCAAGACCCAGTACTATATCAATGGAAAAAAAGATTTATTTGCCAATTGTACGAGTACCAGCTCGGAGTCTGAGTGCATGGTCAGCCGTCCATCCAGCACCCCTGGGGTGTGGACTCTGCTTAAGGGGCCGGCAGAGATGTAGCTACACTGTCAAACATAGGATTTGAACCGGACACTATCTGATCACAGGCAGAGAGAGCTTACCGTAGCCCACACACCACCCCTGTGTAAGGAACATGGATGGATAAACAAATCAATAATCCTCCCTGAGCAGCATCTGAAGGGACTTGCTGGTGAAACGTTACACAAACGTTAATATGAGGCGACTTTGACATGACCTGCGCCCTGACCTTCTGTTCCTTTAGAAGGAGAACAAGCACAAATCATTCACTCAGAAGCAAAGCCGTGTCCTCGCATCTCTAATCCTTTTTTCTGTCGGTGACTTTCCTCATTCGACTAAGGCCTGAAAAATGTAGATATGACATTTCCTGTCAGAAGGCCGGACAGCCTTGCCAGGTGACTCACTGACTGCTGAACCAGGTCGACGTCTATTGTGATCCAGTCACGCTCATCTCCCACACACAGCTCCATAGCGATTGGCTGCTGGGTTCAGACACCCGCCAGATGCACACAGTCCCAGCTGGTTTTGGTCCAGAGCTGACCTGAAGGGACCAGGAAAGGCTAATTTTGAAGGTATGCTATTTGCATTTAAAAATATATCAATAAAATACATGGCAACCACCCCCACCCCCCAAAAAAAACACTTGTAATTCCTCCCACCCAACAGTCCTGATAATTTCATCATTAGCATAGCCCACACTTGTGTGGACAGCAGTGCTGTCAATCTTAAAATTTGGACAGTGTGAAAATTTGCCATCTTGCTCATGTCACTTCCTCTGCCAGCCCCCGGAGGATGGGCTCCCCCTCTGAGTCTGGTTCCTCCCAAGGTTTCTTCCTCCTAGGGAGTTTTTCCTTGCCACTCTCCCCTCTGGCCACTGGGGGCTTTGGGCAGGGATAATGTAAAGCACTTCGCGACAATGTAATGTTATGAAAATGCGTTATACAAAATAAAATTGAATTGGTGTCTTGGTAGGTAGCTGCATTGTTTTACAGTATAGTTGTGTATAAGCACCTCTCCTTTGACTGACTTGCATTTTTGATAGTTTTTTTGGAGGGCAGACAGTAACGCCATGTTTTTCAAGGTGGAGAAATGGCGACTCACCCCTATACAGCCGTTTGACAGGTATGACCATACCTTACCAAGTATCAGTCTGCGGCAGATCTAAGGGGGGGGGGGGGCAGGGGCGGCCACCCCAAGTTAATATGAGGCTACCACTGTTGTCACCCCACATAAAAATAATGAAATGATGCCTATTTCAGTTTTATTTTCACAAAATAGGGATGTGGCCACCCCGAAAATACAAAATACAATCAAAATTTTCTGCTGACGCCTCTTCTATCAACACCATGCTTAAAAACACAGGCTTCCCACCAAGTGAAACTTGCATTCGAGCAAGATTGTTTTATTTTTTATGAAAAATAACATTATCCTTTTCTAAGCGAAAAACATGAAAGTTGAATTACCTCAATCTGTAATAAATGAGCTTCCACTACCAAACGGTCAAAGTTGCCCGAGGCTAAACTTTAGCGGCCCTATACCTTGAACCTGTAACGCCTTAGCTGAGCTGACCGAGCCATAGCTCAAACCCAAGGGTCTCATGCACCGAAGCGCCATGGGGGCACAGAGAAGCTAGCATGTAACATCCGTTTTGCAATAGCAACCAACTATACCAGCAAATTCAAGCAAGCCAATCAGACAAATAGAAACTCTGCATGTGTTACTGCTTCCTGTTACAGCAATCCTGTTTTTGTGATTTTTCCATTTTGGTGTAGAATATTTGGTATATCTTTTACTTTATCAGTATTGCCATCTTGATTCCTGCCTTGATTCACGCTGCAATGGGATGCAAAAAAATAAAAATAAATCTGGTTTGTTAAGATGTCATAAGTGTCACTTTTTTTTTTTTTACTTTGACCAACCCCACGCAGCTGAATGCTTAAACTCGATATATTAAATCCTATGTATTTTTTCCGTTTTCTTTAACCGGAGCAGCGGAGTTCTCGTAAACACCCCAAACGTCGTTTCGTAATACAAGAACAAATCCCCCTCCTAAAAGCGCCCCTTCGGAGTTTGCGTGGCATTAATGCGGTCACATACGCGGGGAACCCGCAGAGAAATCGCCGATAAACACATGGGCAAGAGTCCTCTGTCTCCACACGCCTCCAGAGCCACGGCGGAACGTCTCAAGCGCTTACGCGACCTTGACAAATACCATCTGTGCAGTCTGCTGAGATATTCACGCGTGGGCCATGTTATCATATTCATCCGTCTAATCTAAACATGATACTGGACTCTCAATGAAAAAATGCAAACTTTGGCTGTCCCCCTTGAAGCTTTAAAAATTAAATAAAACGCTCATAATCTGTAACACAGTCATATGAAGAGATGACCACGCAAACACCTGAAGTACACTTGGCCTCCGAGTCCTGTGCGTTCTTATGAGAGATTAATATGTGACTATATCCAGGGCTTGAAGAACATAAAAAGCTTCGTTAAATGTCTGACCCGAACTTTCCGTTCTAGGTATACCTTTCTGCATACAACTACTTTACAATAAGCCTGAATGCAACCTCTCCACCTAGTAGTAAACGAAAAGAAACATTATCACGACAAATATGTACCGGGTTTCAGACATTTTACTTCCAGCGCTTTTCTCTAGAACGTATATTTGGGAACAGGGCGCGCGCGCACGCACACACCCACAGAGAGAGAGAGAGATTTTGTGTACGTATTTACAAGTTCTCGGTTTTTAAATGTCACTGTGGCTAGACAGACGCCGTACCAAAGGCCGATAATCGCAGACTGTAATGCAGAGCGGCACGAGCCAGTGAATTGTAACGCGGCATAATTTCGTTAATATAGACGCTTTCCATTTTGCGTCGATGCTTATTAATATAGGAGACACGCCATGCTGAAAACTGAACTGGAAGAATATCACTTTCGTTTACAACTGGTTAGGAAGACGACCCGTCAGCACAATATTCCTGATTGACTTGTTGCCTGCGATGACTCAATATTATTAATTATAGGTGAGTTGGAGGTCTTTCAATGAAAAACCCATATGAAATAGATATGAAACGTCATTCTGAGATGTAATTTTCTGCAGAATCTACGGTAAATACACTGTTAAAGGGGATCCGTGGAGCCACCTCCAGCAGCGTGTAGCGGTAGGACAACGCCTACAGCGCTTACTTTCGGCTAGGATGGCGCACCGTTCGGACAATTTGGCGTCCCCCCACACTCACCGGCATGCTCAGATGAAGCGCTTTCTTTTTCCTTGAACACTTTTTCATGACATCTTTTCTTTTGGTGTCCATCGCCGTACTTCCCATTTTCAAGCTGTCACACCTCTGCCTGGCTTTAGAAAGACGCGCAAAGTGCGAACCAGTGTCCCCCACCGGAGTGCGTCCCGAAATAAGACAAAAACGCGGCGGACCGGGCGCTGAATGTCAGACGAGCCGCATCGGGGTGCACCTCCCCCGGCTTCGCCGGTACCGAGCGCAGGACCACCCGCGATGCCCGGACGGACATCCAGCGAAACCTTCCTACCGGAGCGCCGTACAGCGCCGTGCGCCTCGCAGCATTAACCGAACTGCAACTCGCAGCAAATCTCCGAGAACCAGGAAGTTCAAAACATCATGCTGGTGGCAGTAAGCGAGCTACCAAAAGAAAGAAAAAAACAGGTCTAACGAACTGCAGGGGAAGGGATTGTGCACAGGCATGATCAGATATGCGTCGAGCCGCTCAAGTGCACCAACTTACTTTTGGGCAGGTCTTAACTAATACAGGTCCGGTCACATGGCTGCCTTTGCGCCTCACATAAACACATCGGATGGAGTTACTTCCTGGCTTAAATCAGGGGTGCGAGATCAGGCGAGGGGATTGGGGTGGAGGTAGAGGTAGTGGTACTGTAATTGTAATGATAATGATAATGCAAAGAGACTGGACCTGGAGATGTTTTGGTGTAATGGTTTTGGTGCACTGTCTGATAAAAGGTGCATATTTGTTTCCCAGGGTACAAACAACATTAATGTACCCCCAATGGTACAAAATCATTCCTCAGAGTCCATACCTGTAGCTTAAAATGTACATTTACTTACAGCAATTGGCAGACTACCGTCAAAGGTACAAATTGTATTTTTTTTCTGACGGTGTGGCCGGCCCGGATCAGACAAAGAATACAAGCCTTTAGTTTCATAAAATTAAGGTTTGGAGAATTTAAATTAAAACGCCACACCTGTATATAAGGTTGCTGAAATTACATGTTTTCAAATTAATTTGAAGTGGACTGTCGGCTTCTTTTTCCACATATACTACAAAACCTAAGCTTTTAAAGATCCAGTCGCAAAAATCGCCTATTTTACCGGCAGACTGTCATGCTTTGCCACCTTGTGGTTCTTTAATCAATTGCACACCGGTTGTTTGCATAGGAATATTGTAATGCGCTGCCGTTATACACCCTGCCGCTCAGATGTAGCCGTAATGACTAAGAACGCCGTGAAGGAGTGAAACTCAATAGTATTTAATATTTAAATGCTCTAGATGTATGTCTGCCAGGCAACTGGAAATAAACACCTAAACACCTTTTCAACTGGTGCACTTACAGCAATTACTGAATTTTTAAAAGATCCCTGGTGAAATATAGGAAATGGTGTTGAGCAGTAGTGTAAATACAGTGGGATTGCTTCATTCTGTTTAGTTTTACATATCAGAAGTGCTCCATATATCTAGCTTTGATGGTGGTCTGTCACCTCTGACTGACTGTTGTGGTGCAGATTAATTTTAGAGATCTGCCATGCAGTCAGCTGAGAATTGATTTGACGTCATCCAAGGGTTGTGGAAGGGGGGTTCCCCTAGGGACAGTGTGTTTTGGGGTCCCCAGCCAAGCCAGGCAGAACGAGATCTCTCCCACGCGACCGTGTTCAGGGAAGACAGTGGCCAACTGCCCAGCACCCCATTGCCCACCAGTCCATCTGGCGCTGGTTGATGATGTCATCAAAACAAACTGCCCTCATTCCACTGTATGTAACCAGGTTACATGGTTTTATAGGAACTTCCATGAATTCCACAGTATATTGGTAACTGACTGGAGCGCCGCGGGCCTTTGTGTGATTTTTTTATTAGAGGTTTATTCAGAATTAATATCTTCTCCAGCCTTCCATGCACATAAAACATATAGAACTGCAAATGTGTTATACCTTCTGGCTGGATTTCTGTTATCCTTCCATAGTTCTGATCCCTTCCAGATGGTGAAATTCTATTGGAACACTAAGGGTCTTTGAACAGACCACGTCCAGTGGTCATTTTCAGTAAACCTCAGCTGACATTAGTTCCTGCCAGCATCCTCACGTGATTATTTGGACAGCAAGAAGGCTCCCCTTCTGATTAAAATATGTTCCATGAACCCTGCTTACATCCAGCTTTCACAGGCCAGATCTAGGTTTCTCTGAGTAAAAACTCTATGCTTATCCATGTGCTGAATGCTCATAATCAGTGGAAAGAGAGCCGTGAGCTAGATGATTAATTCAGAAAGGACGGTTTAAATTGAGGCTTTTGTGAAATGTCTGCCCTGTTCCCAAAATCCTCTTTGTCATTTTTGTATGGTCTACCTCAACGCATCACATGACAAAGATTGCAATGTTGCCGTGGAGCTCGTTCCATCACCATGGAAGCAGCGCTGCTTGTTCCACTGCTCAGCAGTCCTCCGTGTCCTGATTCCTCATCCCTAACGTGGATCTGTAGGATTCCAGGGCCGGCGTGTCCAGCCAGGTCCCTGGGGGCTTTGAGCCCATCACCAAGTGGTATGATGACCAAGACCAAGTGCCAGCCCAGGGTGTGCCTGGGTCCCAGCAGAGTGGGTGTACAGTGACCTCAGGGTTTGGTTTCAGTATCAACTGAGCTCATTGTTTTCATCAGTAAGTGACATCAGTTTGGGACAAGCCGTTGGTCACCGCTACATTACTGCATTTATTTTTCAGCAGACGCTTTTATCCGATGCGACATATGATTGTGAAAGCGGCGTCAGCCTGTCCCTGGAGCGACTGGGGGGGTCAAGGGCCTAACGTGACAACCCTCTGCCAACCACAAGATTCGAGCCAACGACCTTCTGATCACAAGTACAGCATCCTAACCCACAGAGCCGAACAGCACCCCATCACCAGCTGCCATGGTTTCCATGGCAATCATGAATTTATCATCTGTGCAATATCACTCTGCTTTGACCTTATTCCACCATGAGTAACAATAAGAGTATTATACCGAGACTGTTTTGTTAATTATGAAAAAGGGGTGCCTGCCATGTGTTTTGCTATTAGCCTGCTGTAGGCATGTCATGTCTCCTCAAGAGGTTGCCATTGGTAAGATGTGTGAGCTATCCACCATCCAACATAACCTCATGACTGAGAACAAGGCCTGATACCAGGCTTATGAGGATGAGGTCACTTGACCAACTCCTCTATTCACTCCCCCTGAACCGTATTCCCTATACTATACATGCATGTCCCTTTTTTCCTCTATGGACAGAAAACGTGCCCAGATGCCCACATCTGTGCCCCGTACACCATTCTAGTGTGTTCCGTGATGCAACGCCCATTTTTGTTTCCCTCGATCTCACTGCCAACACAGCTGTTGGTTTCTCCTTGCATTCTTTGTTAAACCCATCTCCACTCACATCCCGAAATAAAATCTCTGCACTTCACATCCACCTGCGTCACACGTTACAGTCCACTAGCTTGCCCAGAGCAAGTCTCACACACGAGATCCTCCCCATCTCTCTTTTCTGGCTTCTTGTTTCCTCACTCCAGTGAACGTGATATTTCATTGGACGTCAGATCAGAAAATCCTGCCGACGTCGCTCCAGGGAACCTTGCATGCCTTGCCTCTAATTTGTCGAAAAGCCGATGATTTTCCAGACCCTGATTCCAGAATGTATGACTCATACGTTTCACTTGCTGACAGATGACTTGCATTTCCCTTTGAATCACACCCGTCATAATCTCACATGCTCTATACTGGTCATCAAAGATGGAAAATAATTTGAGCATAATATAATCATTTCATATCAGGAGACTTCATATCCCCTAAAGGTGTGAATCATATATAATTTGAGGAAATCATTTTAAAGTCTCACACAGTTTGGGGGCATGAAAAAGAAGGATTAAATTCTAATAATGGTGCACAGAAAGTCTCAGAACCTTTTTATCTGATGATGCTCTTCACTGTTGCCACATAAAGCATTACAACCCAGGATCCGTAATGCGTTCTGTAATTGTCTATCTCGTCCTTCACAGAAACCCATCACACCCTAAACGTTTCTAAGGAAACCGAAATCACAACCCATTCCCAATTTGGAGATCAAACACAATCGGGGTACTCTCCATTAGCGATGAGTTTTGATAGTCTTAGGTAGATGCTAACTCTGGGCATGTAAATTAGAGCAGATGCGAGCATTAGCTCTGGAGTGCCGGATGGCGGTCCAAGACAGGCGCTGCTGGGTTTTCGGAACACAGAGGCCAGGTCACAGTCGGCGTCTTGGACAGGGTGAGGTGACTCTGGGGTAAGAGAGCCTCTGATGCTGGCCATGTGTCCCTCACTCCGGGTGAGAAGCAATTTGCTGGAACCGCGAAAAGCTGCGAATACGGTAGAGTGTGTGGTAGTCAACGTGCTGAGAGCGGGAAAATGCTTTAAAAAA
Source organism: Cyphomyrus plagiostoma (assembly GCA_019775915.2). NCBI lineage: Eukaryota > Metazoa > Chordata > Actinopteri > Osteoglossiformes > Mormyridae > Cyphomyrus > Cyphomyrus plagiostoma. The sequence goes on from JABFEA020000085.1 coordinate 5,617,153, forward strand.
ACTGCAAAAGGTGTAAAGATCATCAACCGCATATACTCACGTTAAGTTTGCAGGGAAACGGTTGGAGGTGTTAAGGAAATGGGGGACATGGGAACGCCAGGAGAGCGGGAGGGGAGGAGGGACGGCGCCGCGGTGCCGGCAGGCATCAGGGCGCAGTCCCCGACCGAGGGGCCTTTGATCCGCCGCCCGGAAAGCGGCGGTATTACCAACACGATTTACCTACAGTTTGCGGAGTGTTTCGTGTCTAAAGCTGTGAATTTAGAACTAAAACGCGGGGATCTGGATGTAATACTGCGGGGGTGTTAATACGTTAATGATGCTCTTCCGGGGAGACGTAGTCGTTTGACTACGAGATAAACACAGAACGAACTCCACGAAAAAAAATCTCCATTTTGTTAAATTGTGCATCGATTAGGTGAGAGAATTTAAATTGCTCTAAGGATTTAAATACAGCGCGGGTGGTGTATATATATATATATATACATATATGTATATATAGTTTTACACGTAGTCCTGAAAAAAAGTAATTCCTATGACAATTTCTATATTTAATATCGTTATACGGCATTAAACACAAACACAACAAAGCAAAAATGCATTTTTTCAGAACACCACCAGCAGGGGGCACTGTGGTGAAACACTTCCGATGTCTGGTCAGCCAAACACAAACCCATAAAGCCCAACCGTTTCAGTGTGCAATTTCTGCTTTGCAATATTACGTGGCACAATATTCGTCAGTGCTAATTGGCTTAATTTTGTAAACAGTTAAATATAGAAGGGTTATTATGTAAGATATGTGAATATCCTGGTGTGCACTTTTCCACCATAAAAGTACACCTTGTTTTATTTTCTATCGAGATTCGTAAAGCGACAGACAGAGGTAATAAAAATCATTACAAACAGATGTACGGTTTGTTGACCAGCATTTGTATGAACTGTTGGCCTTAGGTTTCCAGTGCCGTTATCGCTTACTTATCAGGCTATGGTTATCCTTCTGTACTGTGATAGATACGAGTATGAGATACACACTAAACATCTCCTAATATCCACGATAACAGGCCTCTGATAATTGCACCAGTGAACAAAAAGGCCTAGGTTTGTCCAGGGCTTGTGGGGGCCGATCCGTCACCCGTGAGCCGCCTGCCAATATGATTGATTGGAGTCTTTCCTTTAACTGCACTCTGGGCTCCGTCTACGTGAACCTGAGAAGGCAGCTACAGAAGATGGATGATGGAACTGGCTTCCCGGGATGGGGGGGGGGGCTTTCGGGTTCCTCTTTGGCCTGGGGCGGCTTGGCTGCCGGCCGCCCCCTCAGCCTCCGGCAGATAGCGGCCTGGAGCGTGGGGCTGGAAGGTGGATTTACCCCGAGTCGTATGATAAGTTCGTCAGTGGCGTGGTGGTTCACAGGGCGACACTGTTGCTTCACACCTCTGGGGTTTGGAATCCTGTTTTCACTCTATGTGGGTTTCTGCTTGGTCCTCTGCCTGTGGCATATGTCCTATGATGGACTGGAACCCCATTCATTTTGCTCTGCAATGTGTTAAAAAATGTTATTTGATGCATAACAAAGCAAACGTATTGATGATATACGTGCTGCTGTGTGTGTGTGTGTGTGTGGGGGGGGGGGGTGGTTTACATCTGCCTTTATCAGGCCCGTGTGACTACACTGCAAGAGAGGAGGGGCACCAGCCCTTCCTCAACCCAGAAAAACATACTCCATGTATTTTCAGGTCGCCCAGAATCTTGCTATTTCTCCGTAAGCGCTGCGTGAGGGTTGGGGTACCGATGCCGCCTTTCCATTACGCTAAGAAATTAAAGGACACGTCTGTGTGCTGATAAGACTCGAGCCAACGTCATCCTGCTGTCTTAAGCGTCTAAGAAATGCAAGACCAATTACTGTGGTTCTCAACGGGATCTACAGAGGTTACTAATGCAACATTTTAACAAAACAAACACGTTGCCAGTAAGAGAAATATTAGGTCTGGGACACATTTCCGGAAAAAACCCGCAATTCTACCAAGCTCGGCTGAATTTACACTCATTGTAGCACCACAGTGTTTTTCTGGGAATCGCAGCCAGGATCAGAGTGACCTCAGCTGCCCTGGGACTTCGCTATGGGAAAGGTGGATGCTGGAGGCGGGGGCTGTGGGGGCCGTGCGCGACGCCGGCGACTCTCCAGGGCCGCCGCGCTCCCAGACCTTCACACTCCGCTCCGTCTGAATGCCGGCCTGCATTGCATCACCCTGCGAAAGGGCCTCTGGAACAAAGAGAGGAGGATTTACTGAGAGTGAAACGGGCGTGATTTTCACAACAGGCCGGACAGCGCAAACAAGAACGTGCTGGCATTCAGGAGTGCGATCTAGGCGGGGCGTGTCGTGGCTGGCGGACAGATGTGACGTGCCCTCACGGCAAAATGGGGCCCGGAACGGGTAAGGTGGCTACGTTCCTGGGGTCCGGGGAGCTCATGAGCTGTACAGCCTTCCCATTCCACCCCAACCCCCCCCCCCCAGCATCTGGGCTGCTCGGTTGCGTTGTCACGGCGACACGCCACAGCTCCATAAGTGGCCGTCAGTAGGAGGGGCCGTGGTGGACAAGTGTGTGTGTGTGTGTGGGGGGGGCTGCATAATTCATATACCCTCCCTACATGGGGGGGTGGGTGGCTCCCTGCCAGCCTGGGGGGTACTGTGTGGGGGGTTGGGTGGGTTGCCAGAAATGATTTCTCCAGAGTCAAACCTCCATTAGTGCTGGCTGAGCATCAGGGGCCGGAACCGGACAAGGACGCAGCCGATCCCTCGTCCGATTCCCGAAAGTGGGTGTAGGTGGAAAGCTGGAGAACGCTCCAGAACAAGGGGAGGAGTCAGGTATCCAGGAAATGCAGTCGCTAAACGTCGAGACGTTCCATGTTGCTCATGCTGCCACAGTAGGTGGCGCTGCCTCCCCAAACCTGCAGGGTTACATATGTTCGAGTCCTGCCTCTGTGGAGTTCACATGATCTCTCCGGGTCGTGAGGTTTTCCTCCGGCTTCCTGCTGCAGTCCAGTGACATGCAGTTAAGCTAACAAGCGTTTACACGTTACTCGTGGTGCATCTATGTGCCCTGTGATGGACTGGCCAGGAAAATTGGTTGGAAAATGGATGGATTTCAAGCTGCTTCGGGGAAGTGGTAACTGTCCTCTGGCTCTGCCCTCCGGTTCCTCCTGGTGTTCATCCACTCCACTCATGTTTATCGGCATGATGGTCTGCAGGCAAATGAGAAACCATAAAGATACAGGCTTTACAGCAGGAAATGCAGGTATGCATGTTCTTTACACAGATTACAATGGATCAGAGGCATCTCCATGGATCTTCTTACCAAAGTCGATCTGGAATCTACTAATTGAGGGTTCAGGGCCGTTTCATCTGCCAGACCCAAACTGAAAAGGGTATAGCGTTGGCTGTTCCGCCAGGCCAAAGAAATTGCACTGGAATGATTGCAGATCAGATTGCAGATCAGATATTTACTACAGGTCCCGGAAAGAGCTAAAATGAACTGAAAACCAGCAAATGCAGCTTATCGAGCCTGTAACCAAAATCCATGCACTGCAAAGTACCCTAAGGGAACATCATAAAATTACTGTGCAAACCTTAAGATGTAAAATATTTTATTTTTTGTAAATGCTGCTAAATCTGGTTACACAAACGCCAAAATCCATAACACTCTGTATACTTCGAAAAGGCTTCATTTTTAAACATTAGGTACTACTATACACGACAGAAAAAAGTAGGAGGTGAAAACCACCCGGATGTTCAGAATATTGTACAAGAGAGGGAAAAAATATCATTACATTGTGATTTCATTACAACTATTTATCGAGAAAAATATTTACAAACAATTCTTGCCAAAGTTAAAAAATACATCATGCCATATACACATTACAAGTTCAAGAGCGTGTCATAAGATGGACAGTTTTACAGTCTATGGACAGTGTGCATGAGACCTTCATTTGAAACGGATTGGTGAAGAGTCAGTAACAAAGCCATTTCCAATTCATAAAACATTTTAAAAAATGAAAATCATAACAGGTTCAAAATGCAGCTCCACCAGTAAACAAGACTTTGCTTCTCTTGAAATGTAAACAAATCCCATCTGAACAGAAGGCTGCCGTTCCAGAAGGATGCCCCCCCAAGGCCGCCGGGGGCAGGCCACTCGCTTCCTCCATACAGAAAAGTCACCGGACAAAGTTTGCATGGAATATATTCGGCTGTCGGTTTGCTGTCGTTTCTTTAAAAAAAGATCTTGCACATCCCGCACAGGCACCTCGCAAACCTGATTTCACAGTTCTCACTAGCTGTAAAGTCAAACCTGATTGGCAGTAAGGACGTCAAGATGAACTCGGCCTCCTGAACTGGACCTTCTCTGATGTCTCTGTCGCAAATTCATAGCACAAAATCAAAAGTAGCAAGGAAAGCGAAAAAAAAATTGAGTGGTTGGAATATTTTTTAAACACAAAGCAATAAAGCGATACTATTTTCTAGATGACAACATAGAAGAGACGGGCAAATTATTGAAATTTTACACATTCTATACAGAATACATATACACAGTACTGTATATACTCTCAGAATGATATTGTGACATCCTTATTAAATAATTTTAAAAACAAGCAAAACAAAACCATCAAAAAAACACAAAAAGGCCTTGCAGCCATGATGTTAAGGTAGCATTTGGTCAATCATTACTATATTTTCTTTATACCGTTGCTTCAAAATATTTACACTCTTTACAGATCGACAGGATGAATCCAGTCTGTGGGCCACATCACAAGTTTGGCCCTCAGTGATCATTATTTTAAAAATAGCTTCATTCACTTATTCAGTAATAAATACAAAAATGTTTCTCTTATTTTACAGAAATCAAAAACAGGAAAAAATAAAGTACAATAAACTGACTCATGGAATCAAGTATTTTGTTTTTGTTTTTTTGTGTTTTTTTTTTTAGTGCAAGTAAATCGTCCCTTAGTATTAAGGAAGTCATTTTTCATACATTCCCCGTTCAGTTGTGTCTGTGTTGATTTTGTTTCGTCTGTCTCTTCTTCAATTAAAGGGCCCGCCCCTTAAAAGCAAATAAGGCGGGTGTCCAGCACTGTGCTCTCTTCCCATCTGCTGGTGAATCCTCGGCCCCCCTCTCCCTCCCACCCCTCCCCATCCCTTTCCTTTCAGGCTTTCAAACTGTCATGTGCTCGTCCGGCAAACTCCGGGATGGCTTGATGTCGCTGTTGTTTTTTCCCTGTCCGCCCTCGGCTGGGGCGACATCGCCACGCAGTTTCTGGGCTCCGGCTCCTATCGGACGAAGCTGTTACCGCCGCAAGGGAGCGTGGCTCGCCTCTGCGAGTTTCCGTTCCGCTTTCTCCTTCGTCTCAGTTCATCCATTTCCGACAGTTGACTGCCCCGCAATGGCAAGGGATTTTGTGCTGGTCGTCTTCAAGGTCAAACTTGTAGTCGTAGCAGAGCTGAAACGAAGCAGGAGTTTTTTATGTGACCTCCAGCCTAACCAGACAGGACCTGAGAATGACCACGTCCGGGAAGACGTCTATAACAAACTAATACTGTACCTCTTCTCCTTTCTGAATTTTCCGATTTGAGCTGATGATGATCCTTTGGCCTCTCTCGAACGTGACCACCTCAGCCACACAGTTCGGTGCACAAGAATGATTGATGTACCTGTAAGAAGAAAAACCTGTGAGAAGCCCGTGGCTCAGGGTTCGAGGGGTGGCACTCAGGCTGTAGGACTGCAAATCGGAGCCTTACCGGGCAGGACCTCCTCGGAGGGTGGCGTCGATAACGCGCTCACCGTCAATTCGGAACATGTACACCCCTCGGTTCTGTGGGAGGATGGAGTCAGACACCACTGGGACTCACACTGGCTTGCTGGGACTCCCCCATACGTATTCGGTGGGCAGGCAGGAGCTGAAGGAAAAGCTTACCTGAGCTTCGTACATCTTCTCCTGCTTGTTAGCCACCTCATTCCGAATGACACTTCCGATGTACTCAATCACCATGGTGTATTTCTCTATGTCTTTGGCAGCAAACAGTCCCAACCCCTGTGAAGCCAGACGCAGCACATCATTAAACATGATGGGGGGGGGGGTACCACAGAGATGACACACTGCTACCTCTGATTCTGACACAGCAGAAAGGCAATATATCCTACACACAACACGGGATATATCCCATATACTGTACAACACGGGATATAGCCCACACTCAACATGGGATATACCCTACATACAACATGGGCTATACCCCACACTCAACACGGGCTATACCCCACACTCAACACGGGATATACCCCACACTCAACACGCAATATACCCCACACTCAACACGCAATATACCCCACACTCAACACGCAATATACCCCACACTCAGCACAGGTATGTATGCCAGAAATAACACTGGAATGTGTACAAATGTTGTGAACCCAATGCTGATTTAGCACAGTGGAAATCCATCATTAAAGCTTCATAAGACTTCATAAGATATGTTTTTCCCTACTAGCTAGGCAAACCCACATAGAGTTGATTAACCCCCCCACCCAAACCCATCCCTTGGCAACCGACACGGCGGCATGGCGACCATTAGGGGCAGCCATCCTGAGTGAGGGGGTGGGCACCTCCACCCACCTGGATGCGGGAGCGAGCCAGAAACACGCTGGTCTTCCACTCGGCCTTCATCCGGCGGTACTGAGATGACTTGGAGTGGACGAACTGCTTGCTGTAGGGGGTGCCGGCCTCGCCACTGACCGCACTCTGGAAGGACTTGGAGCTGCTGCTGCTGGTGAGAGTGTACGGCCTGGGGAGGGGTGGCATGTAGTGAGACCCCCTGTGGCACCGTGACAGCGAGTGAGGAGTACGCGGGCGGTTAAGGGTAGGAGGACAGTCTGGGCCTTTGTCACAAACAAAAAATGACTCTGAGATGTCGCTCATCCGAAACAAAACAAAAACTTTTAACAGCATTAAAAAAACAGTCTAAAAATAGCAGATGAGGCACCAGTGGCACGTCATTATTGTGCGAGTTGTCTGTGTCTCTTGGGGTGGGGGGGAGGCGTGCAGGGGGGTTAGCGAGGTGATGGCGGGGGAATGACGGAGGGATGGTGGAGGGACGGCAGGGAGAAGGCGGAATGATGTCGGGGGAAGATGGGGGGATGGCAGGGGGATGGTGGAGGGATGGTGGGGAGAAGGCAGAATGGTGATGGGGATGGGCAGGGGGATGGCAGAATGGTGACGGGGGTGACGGCAGGGTTATGGTGGAGGGACTGCTGGGAGAAGGTAGAATGGTGTTGGGGGGATGGGTGAGAGGATGGTAGAGTGACGGCGGGGGAATGAGAGGGAGGTAGCAGTATCCAGCAAAACAGGCAACATTCGATGTGTAAAAAGTAAAACTTTATAAAATACCTTAACACAAACCTCTTGGCATGAGGGCTGGTCCGGAGCTCGGAGCGGGCGCAGCCTGACGGGTTCACAGCCAGGGGCAGCTGCATGAGTGGGTTACGGCCGTAGCGGAAGGTGTAGCCCTTGCAGGCCTCCACCCCCGGGAGCTGGAAGGGAGCGAAGGTGGGGCCGTCAAGAGAGACACTTTTACACATAACCATCTGGGTGAGAATCCCCCCTTTTTTAAAAAGAGAACAAGCAAAGAGTCAAACAGTGAGCGAATTGGATGCGGACGGTGCGTCTAGTGCAGTGGTTCTTAACCTTGTTGGAGATACCGAACCCCACCAGTTTCATATGCACATTCACCGAACCCCTCTTTAGTGAAAAATAAAATATGATTTTTTTCAAATTCAAGACATAGATATGTTT
>JABFEA020000085.1:5653049-5666390 GCA_019775915.2 Cyphomyrus plagiostoma
TGCTACTGCTTCATGAAACAAGTTATACAACTTAAGAATACACGTGAGTGATAATGTATACAATTTCAACCTAACAGTGAGCTTCACCATCCCCCTGAGCACAGCAGTCGGTGGGAAGCTCAGGCCATAATTTCACTGAGCACCATGATGCTCATCTCACTGGGAAGCCCAGACTGCAATTTGCCAACTGCGGTTTTCAAAAGACTCCCCCCCATTAAATTTTATCGCCAACACTTCCCTCCATCCCCATTACTCCACAGGAACGAATCAGCACCACCTTAGAGGCGGCAGAAGACCGTCACATTAAAATGCACCTTGGTTCGCCTGGTATTTCCAGCTAACCCTCCCCCCCCGCATGCGACCTCATGCAAACTCAAGCTACGGTCGTGTGAACAAGCGTGACTGTAAAACGCTAGATGAATATGCTGCCGCCCGTTCTGGGAACACATGATGGCTGGAAGCGCCCTGCATGTGTACCCAAAGGCGGCCTCTACTGGCGCACGCATTGTCATCATACTGGAGAGCTCAAGAATATCAGTGAGTCATTTGTTTGACTGGTGGCGATGTTTCCGCAGCTACCTCTGCTCTCGTCCAGCTCCCCGTCGCGTGAATGCTCAGACTGGGGGTCCGCGGGGGCCTGCAGCACCGCCACGCTGTTCTGGTTGATGATCCGCAGCTTCAGCTTGGGTTTGGATCGCCGACGCCGCGGCCCGTGGCCCGCCAGGCTCTGCAGCTGGCACAGGCCCAGCTCGGTCAGGCACACGCCGTCTTGGGTGTACGTCCGGCCCGACTCTGCAGACAGGCGGAACCCATGGTTATATGGCAGCATGGAGGGTGGGTGGGTGCATGAAATCAGAGTGCGGCTTTACCAAGCTCCTTGGTTTTGGTCATGATCTGCGGGGCTGGCAAGGGCTCTACTGGTTCGGTGACGGTCTGGGTCACGGGCACGGGTGGGGGCAACAGCACTACAGAAGAGGTAAGGAACACCACAATGGAAGGGCATCTTCTCAGACCGATGCCATCATATACCAGTGAGGCCTTCGGTTTGGCCCGCAGATGGAGGGTTCTGCACAAACCCAAAGCCCTGCCTCCACACTAAAATCGCTTACTAGGAACCCATGGCCAGAGGTACCCCTTACCTTGGGATGGTGCTGTCTGTGTCCTGCAGGTGCTACAATCGAAGCTGCTGTCGGGTGCGTTCTCCAGCTCCTCCTCAGAGTTCAGGCCTATACAGGAAGCGTGGGTCCACCTGGCCGGGGGGGATGCGGAGGTGCGGGGTCAGAATGCAAAACGTGGTATTGCAGCAGGACGTGTTAACATGGGTGCAGTAACACAATGTTATTGCTAAGCTCTGCTAATCGCAAAGGACCTCCCACAGAACACTAACTCCGCCCATTAAGATACCACCGGCCCAGCCTGGAAATCCCCTGAGGTGTGTTCCTGCGACGCCAGTCTCGCCCGTGTGTTAATCCGGACACTTCTGCTGCACCCCGCCCACCTGTCACACTGGCGACACTGGACGATGAGCTCGTCTTCGCAGTAGCTGCGGGCACAGAGCGGGCACGTGGCCAGGCTGGCGCAGGGCGCGCACTGTGTATAGTTGTTCTGCCACTCGCAGCGCAGTCCCGGAGCCGTGGCCCCACACTGCGTACAGGAAACGCACCTGTGGGGGGGGGGAAATCATACTTACTGTGCCGTGCCGCACTCTCTCAGCGCACTGGCAGCGACTCACTGAAGCATGAATGAAATTTCAGAGTTTGTCTGGTTGGGCATGGTGTGCGATGCGTGTGTGTGTGTGTGTGTGTGCCTGTGCGAGACCCACCACTTGCACTTCCAGCTGCCCTTGGGCACAGTCTGCAGGGGCGGGTCCAGGCAGTAGGTGTGGTAGCTGATGTCACAGTCGTCGCACAGCAGCAGGCGGCCCGGGTCTGTGGCCTGCCCGCATGCTTCGCACACCGTGCACTCCAGGCAGCGCCATCCTTTGCTGAGCACCACCTTGGTGATCTGGCGTGGGGGGGCAGATTGAACAGAACATGGGTATGAGAAAGAGATGTAGGGGGCGGGGCTAATGAAACGGGCAAAGGAGGATGTGACGTGGCGAGAAGGCGATCGAGGGGGCGGGGCTAATGAAGCGGGTGAAACAGGATGATGTAAGTGGTGACAGGGCGATTGAGGGGGGCGGGGCTAATTAACAATATCTTAAAAATAATATCTGTGCGGAGTTAATGGAATGAAAGAGCGGGGATGGTCTAGGGAGGTCGTTGCTAATACAAAATGAAGAAAGTCAAAGGTTTTATACTGCAGACATGCACGCGTGAGAAAACACTGGGTCATGCTGCACCACCTCAGGCCGAGTCTGACCCACCAGAACCACTGGGTCCCAGCAGCACTTTAAAACATCGTGATAATTAACTGCAGCATTTACAGCTACTTGGCCGTTGCTGCTGCAGCTCGACCAGGTCTAGGCCATGCAGGAAGGCCAAAGACTCATTCACTTAGGACCTGGTTACGACGCACGTCTTTCCTACAACAAAACTTTTAATAACGCAACTAAAAGAAGGCTCCACTAAAAAACGAACGCCAAGGCTCCAGTCCTCAGTAAGAGCGACATAGAGAAATGACCTTTCTTCTAGGAAGCAGGAAGCAGTTCAGCACACACACCAGACGTGGGGAGAAGGGCTCAGACCCACCCCCATTCAGCCGAACGCGCCTGTGCAGATAAGAATCACATAGCCTGCTCAGGAAAACAAAGACATTAATAGTTATGTCGTAAGGTCGGCTCCTGTAATCCTTCACGAGACGCCCAGCCCATGAATGGCTACCCAAGCCTGGAAACACTGTGTTTACGGTAAGCGGCAGCACTAATTGATATAGATCAGCGGTGCTCTTGAGCTGAGCCTCGTGGTTTGCGTTTCGTCGGGCCTTTTAATCCACTTACGCGCTGCGCATCACTTCAGAGCGCCCTTAAAGCTAACGCACTGCACCTTGCATGGGGGGGGGGGGCGCCCAGGTGTGCCTCCCGAAAAGCTCGCGCCCCCAGAGCTTAAAAACACGGCCTTTGTGCCCGCGATTGTGCGATAATAATGTTATTAAATCGTTCTTTTTCCGAAGCGACTCATCCGGCTTACGTTTTAGCCGTGCACGCAGCTGGATAATTAGCAAAGCCGTCAGCGTTAAGCACCTCACTGGAGGGCACGCTGGGGCCGCACGGCCTGTTGGGAAGTGACCGCTCAGGTCTCACTGCGTGACGAAGGCATGGCGGGAGAGAGGAGGGGGGGGCGGTGGTGGCTTGGTAAGGCGCGTGGCCAACGGACAGGGCAAGCGGGGTGTAAAACCAGGATTCTGGTCGGGGAGATGGGGGTTGTTGTCTTACCTTGATGTTGACACAGAAGGGGTGGTAGCACTGGCCACACTGGGCACAGGCCAGGAGCCGACCTTCGGCACCCTGCCCGAAACTACCACAGACTACGCACATGTCCTGTAAGAGGTCAGAGGGGTTAGGGTTAGGAGACAGACACGCACGCACATCTGCATGCAGCACGACACGCTGTTCTGACATAGAACCAGACCCCAGCAGGCTGTGAACAACAGGCACCAAGGCAGGAGTTAGACTGCGATGGAGCAAAACTACTCACAGGAAAGAGGACATAGACTGCAGAGGATATTATATATATACATTAGATATAAACACTACATCCCCTCTCTCTGGTCGTCGATTCACCTGGGAAACTGCCACCCACTCCCTCCCCCAGGCGCTGGCTCAACACCCCCCATGCTGCCTCCAAGAATCGCGGCCCCTCGGGCACCAAAATGAAAGGGAGACCCACCTGCTTGAGGGTGAAGCCGTCGCTGCTGGAGAACATGACCATGGTGCTGTGCATGGCGGTCTCCTCCTCCTCCTTCACCATGTACGGCATCTCCGGGATGCTCACCTGGGCCCGCAGAGAGCCGCGTCGCCAGCAGGGGCATGCAAACGCCTCAGTTCTCATACAGCGGTAACGCTAAACGCCACATGCTATTAATGTTCAATCGAGTGCCGCTACCTCCCAATGGAACTTATTTAACCCTATTAATCATTAATATCCCCCCCCCCTCATCCGGTAATTCATAAGGAGGCCTAAGACTTTTGACAAGGCGTTACACTATTGATGAAAAACCATGGCGCTGCATTCAACAGGAAGTGAGCTGACACTGCTGATGATTGACAGCACTTTAAGTCCCGCCCACTTCATTCACCCCTAGTTACGCGAGGGCAGCATGTCAGCCGACGTGGCTGTGAAATGACACCCTGGAGAAGCTGAGGAGACTTACCCCCGGAGCCACGACAGGGGCGACGCCATTCTTCAGCTTGGAGCGGCCCCGGCCTCCTCTCCCGGACAGGCCCGACCCCCGAGGCCTCCTCTTCCCCGGGAAGCCAGATCCTCGTCCCTGCGGGGAGTGAAATGTCCAGCGTTTCTGGGTGACTCCGCTGTGCCACCCCCACCCCCACGTAAGACCTTATGAATAAGCACCTTTATCATAACATACCAAACAGTACATATTAATAGGCATTCTTTTACACTTTTATAAGATACTTTTGTATGATTACACCTTTTGCAATGTATGTAGTTATTTCTGAACATTTATACAGTACCCTGTTTAAACCTTCAGCAGACGCACACTCCCACGTACATACCTCATCTTTTTTTTTAATACTTTATCTTCATACTCATATCCTACTTGCATTGTGTTCTATTCGTATTACATGTGTAGTTTTTATGCTGTTTTGTTGTATATCGTTTTTCTTGCAATACATTGTATTCTTTATTCTTGGTATTTATAGAGATGTCTGTCAATGGAAAAAAACTAAAAATAAATTCTATGCCGAACACTTGGTTAATTCACGTGACCTTGCAGGCTTGACTTTTCGGCTCTTATGTAAGAGCTGACTGTGAAAAAATGTAATTAGTTTGGGGCATTTTGACAAGGTGTTTAAAGTACCGACCCCCTAAGATTCATCCCTTGCAATGACAGAGCTTTCTGGATCACCTTCTACATCAAACCCTGCATTATCCTGAAAACCCAACACCACCGTGCTTAAGCTCCTGGCTTGCATGCTGTCCGGAAGAGATCCGGTTACGACAAACACGAGAGGAACAATTAGGGAAAGAATCAGAGGCTATCACAACAAACACTGGGAAAACAAACAAACCCGTTTGTATGGTCATGCAGAAAAAGCGCAACTAAATGTTTAAAGCGTCCCCCCTCAACCTGGTGGCCGATTTCACGACAGGCGAAAGCTTTTCGGGGGTGTGAATACGATAGCTCTCCTGCTTGCTCTCCCCTGAAATTCAAACTCCTAAAAGTCCTCGGAATGAGCCTATCAAATCGCAGAACAAAGGAGCGCTCAACAAAAGGACCTACGGTGCCTCTGTGGGCCACATTCATACCGGGGAATTAAAGCGTTATTTAGATCACAATTGATTCATAACAGCCAAACAAAGGCCTGTTTGCTCAGGGGATGAATGATCGTTCAGTTTTCGCGACGCACCCCCAACCACCCCCGTGGGCCCACCCCCTCACAAAATGGCAGGTCCATTACCCAACAGAACACCCCGGGCCACATCTCCAGAAGCTGCAGCCCCTGACCCCAGAGCTCCGTGACTCAGTGGCGTACGAGTGACAAGGTGACCACCATCATTCTACACGCGATCCGACCGAGCCAGATATTGTACAGCCTCTCCAGAACATTCCGCAGGAGGGCCGCTCTTGGTGGCTGGTCTGACACACAGGCTTATTTACACGTGGGTGAGAGTCCTCTGTTAACGGAGGTTCGTCCTGGATCCATGCCGTCAGATGCTAATAACCAGCAAGTGGACACGACGGGGTAGCTAGCATGGTAAAGCCGGTGGGCACCCTTCCAGCTAAATGTCCCCTGTCACACACTCACTTACGGCAGAGCGCCGGATCCACTAACAAAGGGCCCCTGGGCCACTTAAACGAGCTGGAATGAATATTTAGTCTGCACAGCAAGATGGGTAATGAGGGGGCAGTATTTCGGATAATGGCTGCAATTCTGAATATCCTCTGCCCCCTCGGTGAGCCTTTTATGGGCTACCATTACGGCTATCGGGCTAGACACGTCATGGCACATCAGCAGAGTACGGGCTACTGTTACGGGCCATCAGGCCGGACACGTAACAGCACACCAACAAAGTTTGGGCTACCAGTATGGGCCATCAGGCCGGACACATCATGTCACAACAGCAGAGTATGGGTTACCATTACAGGCAAATCAGGCCAGACACGTCACGGCACATCAGCAGAGTAGGGGCTACCATCACGGGCCATCAGGCTGGACACTCCATGTCACATCAGCAGAGTATGGGCTACCATTATGGGCCATCAGGCCAGACACACCATGTCACATCAGCAGAGAATGGGCTACCATTACGGGCCATCAGGCCAGACACACCATGTCACATCAGCAGAGAATGGGCTACCATTACAGGCCATTGAACCAGACGCGTCACGTCGCATCAGCAGAGCCGAGGTCTTAGTCATCAGCTGTTTCCGGGATGTACACCTCGTCAGAACCGGCTTGCATGAACCAGAACCCGCCCACCCATCCATCCAGCATCATGAGGACACCACCCCCCCCAAACCCCCCGGCCAGCCATTTACCACTCTGATGCTCCAGGGAGGCGAGCCAGGACCCTGCCTCGTCTTTGGGGTGTCCCACCCGTCCGAGCGGTCCGGGGACCACGACGGTGAGCTCACACTGCCATAGGTGCTCCATGCTCCCTACGGCACAGCGGATGAGAGAATGGGGAGGAGGGATGAAGCCAGACAAAATGAACAGCCAACACGGGGGGAAGGGGGGTGCTAAGTGGGACAAACCAAGATCAAAAGGGGGGGGGGGTAGTAAATTAGTACACAAAACAAGCAATGCAGCAATGACTGTAGTGCAATACAGAATAATCATGCAAAATCGAGGTTATCATACATGCACGAGGTACATATAAAAGTGGGTGGGACTTCATAATTGCCCAGCCAATAAGATGACAGCTCATGTCACTGATCTGATTAGTAGGTAGGGAGCCTCATTTCCATGAAAGATGCCAGGTCCTTCAGCACAGGTTTCACAGCACATCTCAAACAACATCATGAAAATAAAATAACGGTAATGACAACCATGCAATGGACATGTATGGATGGATTTGGTAGAGGGAATAAACGCATCACAAAATGAAGCTTATCATTGAAATCCATTTAAAGACATGAATAAAATGGCTGTGGGACATATTTGATTTCTAAACATCCATATTATCGACATGGCTGAGTAACACACGGGACACAGATGCAAGACCATGGGAAAGAGGTTGGGGCCAAGCTTTTAAAGGGGCAGGTGAGGGTGCCGCAGCACCGTCGAGGAGAGCAGGGAGAGCCACGGCCACGTGTGTGCAGCGAGGACATGCGTGGAGGTGAGGACAGAAACAGAGCTGAAAGAACGCAACGTCGCGTGAGCAATGCTGGACAGTTCTGGACACTCTCCTGGAAGCCCATCCCCAGCTTCCCTCGTCTGCCGACATTGCCAGGGAGCCGCTTGTTTCTCGCATCTCGGTTGCTATGGTTACGACACTCCGGGTAGGCGGAGCTTCTGGTTCTGTCACAGGACTCACAAATCCTGCGGCGCTAATGGCAATGGGGGCGGGGCCTTCGGCTTAGTGGCGAGGGCGGTGTGTAGCAAGCTTACGCCACGCCAACCACGGCCCAAGTGGGGAAACACATTATACTCCTGCAGGCACCCGGCTAATGACAGGAGGGTCTTAGTCCAAACCGGACATAGACCAACCACAGATACACATGACGGACGTGTTAACACATGTCACTCCGTTAGCTATTTGGAAGCAAGATACCACACATTCTCACTCACACCGAGACACACACACACACAGCAAAATATTGCCAAATAGCTCACTCACACACGCACACACGCACACACACACACACTCACAGATAGAGACAGACAAACAGAGTTATCTGGAACCATTTTTTTCACCAATCAGCTTCAACTCCATCATGTCAATGGAACCCAGGTCTCTGATTGTTTTACGTTGTTTATCAACAACATGGCATCTCAAACTGACCTGAAATTCCCAACAGCCTAAGAACCACAACGATAATGCCTAACACCATAAAATTTAAATAGAAATGCAAGATTTAGTGGTATAAGAACTCAGAGTAGGTGTCACACCAGCAAATAATATTGTCCACGAAAGGACGTCTTTGCTCTCCTAGGTTACAGAACCAAAGCGACGGATGCGCTTTGCACACTCTGGCAAAGCTGTCTTACTTTAATTAATGATTAATTTCATACTGACAAAATCAAAACAACAGAAAAATATTATAACTACTGATGCCATCTACAGAGGCTTCGTTAGCCTGGGAATGACAATTAGTGGGGCGCGAAGGCCACCCCCAGCCCCCCCCCCCAAATCCAGGGCTTGGTAAACAGGCCACCTACCTGCTTTGCCCGTGGCCTTCCAGGGGAGAACTTCCTCTTGGAGATGGCAGGCTTCCCCATGCCGATTTTAGGCGTCATGGAGATGAAGGTGGTCGAAGGTATGGCATGCTCGAGCGGAGTGGGGGCGGTCTGGCTGTGAGGGGACTGTGGGGACAGAGTCACCTTGGCAGGACTTCCCAATGCCACCTCTGCTACGAATGGCCTCAAAGGCGTGTCCTCAGCAGGGGGACTGAAATCGGAGTGGGCCGGCTCGCTGGTGGGAGCGCAGTCCGCCTCTGCGGGAGCACTGGGCTCTGAGCCAGGAGGGGCCTCGTCTGCGGACTCTGACGCTATCCGGACGCCAGTCTCCGGCGGTGGTGGGCCTTCACCCCCGGAATCGGCTGCTTGCTCTATTCCAGACATTGTAGAATGTTCCGTGGGAGAGACCTCCATTGTTTCTTTCGCAATCAAGTTGGCCTCTTTGGTAGGAGAGTCCAGAGCCTTTTCGCTGGCCCCTGTCGTCTGCTCGGCCTCCTGCGGTGGGACGCCCACGTCCTCCAGGGGACAATCCGTGGGCTCCGCTGGTTCCGAGGCTCCCGCCGTGGTGTCGGGGCACTTGTCCTTGCAGGTCGATGAAGGGCTCGCTGCCGCCGGCTCCACGGAAATCACAGCCGGCGCCGGTGACGTGGGGACCTCCGGGGCTGAGGGGGAGAATGAGACGCAGCAGCGAGCGTCAGCCACACTGACACCCGGGCAAAAATACTCACATCGGGAAACTGTGACCCCCCCACAGCTCACCGTGACGCAGACCTGGGGCCTCCTCCTCCGGGTCTCCTCCATCAGCCGCCCCATCCGCCGCACGCTCCTCCGCGGCCTCAGCGCCAACGTCTGCAGCTGGGGGAGGAACGTCGTAAGGAAGTGCGGTCATGTGATACTGCCGGCGAAGTAATTCATCGCGGATGTGTAAATTAATTTGATTAAGAGAGAAATAACCTGAACTGAAATTTATAGAAGCGGCAGGGTATGTGTGAATTAAATGTAAATGGGGGAGAAGGAAAGGTGTGTTAGTGCGAGCCCCAGGCCGTGCACAGAAGCCTGACATGCACACCCGCGTTTAAAAGTGCAGTGACCGTGCTCAGGGACGGCCATCTTTAATTCATGAACCCCACTGCGCCGCGCCCACCCAAGAAACTGCAAAGAAAATCAACAACAACATATATATCTCCAGCGAAACGCTTCAAAAACCCCGTGACGGACGTGATTAATTAATTAACAATAACCAATAAGTCCCCCAGGTGAAGATAATTATCCGTTTCTCACACCAAACATTTCCGCCTCGCGCTAAATCCTTCCCTAAGGTGACTCACACCGCCGTGTGCTGAGGCAGCTTGCAGCGGACGAACAAATCATTATTTTTCCGAATCACAGGTTCTAACATCCCTGCGATGTGTGCGTGCTAACACCTTCCTCAGGAGAACGTCAGAAGCTGTGTCTGACAGCCTCGTTGACTTGGGCTGAGAGGCCCACACACAGCTGATTTTAGTCACAGGAAGCACACCAGGCAGGCCTCCTTCGTGGGCAGGCCTCCACGAACCCTCCGCAAACGCTCCCGCCCGGACCGTCACCACCGTGTCGCCGAGGAAACTGGCACCCCCTATCCATCCTCTATGACGGAGTCACGGGTGGATGACCGCGCTCCTGGAATTAAAGGCAACCCCTTTTCTGGACTGGAGGGTGGGGGGTCAGCTTCTGCTCCTCCTTCCTCCAGACTGCCTCCTGCCAGCCGTGATTTACCCTGCACGCCTGAGCAAGGTGTTACCATGGCGATGCAGATCTCAAACGCCGCTGATCCTGGAGGGGGGGGGGTCTGATAAAAAAAAAAAAAACCCAGCCCAATAAACGAGGGCCGACAAGGTGATAAATGTAATCCCACAGAAGTAAAGGTCAAACGGCCGCAGAGGCAGCTGAGTGCCCGTGTATGGTAGGTCCTCACTCTACCAGGCTTACTATGCATTAATGTCCGTGGGCACGCTGCCCCCTCCATAACCTCATGCGAATCTCACATGAATAAAACTGTTTCACCGCGTCTGCAGGTAACCTGAAAGACGGACTCAAACGAAAGTAAGAATTTTTGATTCCAAAATGCGATAAATAATTGAGAGAGAGGGTGGGGGAGAGGAATGCGGGCGCCCCTGGTGGGGGCTGGCTTTCAGACGGACGGGGGCCGCATTTCGGCTTGTCGCAGTGCGAGTCTCTGTGATATCGCGTCTGTGAGATCACATCAATGCCATTTCAGGCTGCGGGGCAAACATGAAGTCAGGCCCCGAGCTGGTACAGGCAGACCAGGCCGGCAAAGGACGGGCACTCTGGCATCACAAATGTCGGGTGCAAAACGACGATAGTAAACATCCAGTGAGAGGGTCGGTGCGGGGGCGGAGGTTCAGCAGGGTGCAGTCTGAATGGCTTCACGCCTCCCTCGAAAACCACGGCGGCTGCACTCAGACCCACGGAGAGGCTATGTCGACATTCTGCTGAAGCTGAACAAAGCAGCTCTGCTCTTTTGTGGGGGGGGAGTCAGTTAACAAGCACAGACCCGACCCACCGGCCATGTGCTGTGTTTATCACAGCTACTCCCGTGTTCAGTGACACATGAACCTTCATTTATTCCAGGTAACTAAAGGATGTTCATGACCGTCCAGATGCAGGGGGCGATGGGAGAGTGTGGAGGCGGAGCATTGGGGCAGTGTTACCCAGAAGCCCCTGCGGTGCCCCAGGCTCATCCCTGCACCAGCTCCACGTCCCACCTCAGTTAGCACACTGGCTCAGCAGGATCTCAGTGTATATGGATTTAGATGCAGCTACTTTCCACAGATGATCCTCTGTCCCCTGCGAGATACAGACCAGCCCTGTGTGTGCGTGCATACTTGTGCGTGTCTGTGTGTGCTGTTCAGTTCCCCCCCGACCCCTCCCCCCATGGAAAAAAAAATACTCAGCAGAGGATTCGGCAAAAATGTAAGCCGGAGCCACCGAGATGAGATAAAGCCCGCGGTGGCTGAAGCACCGTTCTGGGCTGCCTGGGAGGACGGCGACAGAGCGGAGTGATGAGTGACGCCGGAAAGTGCCCCGCGGCTACGCGGCCGGGCAGGGCGTCACGCTCAGTGGGCAGCAAGCGTCCGGATTTGCGAGCATCTCGGGAGTCAGGGCCGATCGCACAGCCGGCCGGGGACCCGTTGCTCTCTGATGTCCGATGCCTGCTGCTCCTGCCCATTCACCCGCGGAGCTGGAGGGGTGTCAGTCACTCCAGGTAAGTCAAAGCACCATGGATGTGGGCGGAGAGGGGCCTTGCAGACTGAGGACACTGCAGAGTAAGTAATGATCCTCTGGGTCAAACCGTGATCAGGTGGCCCAGGGAAGTGCG
This sequence comes from Cyphomyrus plagiostoma, assembly GCA_019775915.2. NCBI lineage: Eukaryota > Metazoa > Chordata > Actinopteri > Osteoglossiformes > Mormyridae > Cyphomyrus > Cyphomyrus plagiostoma. The sequence goes on from JABFEA020000085.1 coordinate 5,664,953, forward strand.
GCCTTTCCGGAGGCTAAAGGCTGCTTCACACTCACTACCCAAGGCGATAACTTTCTGTCCCAGCGTGCACTTTCGTGCAAACCCTCGTGTATGAAATACGCACAACAGGGGTGGTGTGCGAGTCTCTAGCCAGAAAGAAATTTTGCAGGGGGTCTGGCAACACTACCAACAGGCTTTGCCAACCAGGGGGCTGAAGCAAATTTCGAGGGGGTTTCAAACCCGTAATTTCACTACCGGTTGAAACCTGCCATTTTACTACTTTGCAACATGCCTGGTGGTGTGTGATACAGTGGGTTAAGACTCTAAGGTCACTAGAGAGTCACCGGGTCTACTCCCAGGGCCCGGTGGACTAATGTTACTGTTGGACCCCTGAGCAAGACCCTTAACCCCCAGCTCTGGAGACACTGCACGCTGGCTGACCCTGTGCTGTGACCCCCAAGTCTTGCATATGTGTCTGTGTGTCTTAAGCGAGGCGGGGTAGAAGAAAGGAGAATTTCCACATGGGGGTTAATAAAGTATCACCGTTCTGTTCAGGTGTATGTGTGTCTGCATTTTGTGAAAGCAGGTGGAGAGTCTTGGACAGGTTCTGTACCCACCCCAGCAGGAATGAAACAACAGCGGGGGTCGCCAAACTATCTCCAAAGTGCCCGGTTGGCCGTGGATCGATCTGTCGCCTCTGGGTGTGCTCAGGCTGAGGGACGCTAACAACAGGGATCATGGCGCCTGAAATCACTTCAAACAACAATGTCCGTTCCAGAGAGCAGCCCGGAGAAGCTTCAATTACTCAGAAGGAAGATGGATTCTCGTTTTTTTTTTGTCCCCCCCTATTTGCGCCATCTGGTTCTGGGTGCTCGAGAGACCTATTACTCACGAGGCATTTCGGAAAACCGACCGTGCTCCGGTCCGATCCACACGATTGTGAGACGCTCCTCGTCGTCAAAACAAACATGAACCTATCAAATGCCAGTTAAGCCGTCGATCTGATCCTCAGTTAGGGCCCGATGAGCCAGGAGCCCTCCAGTACTGGGGTAAAGCAGTCACCCCGTGCGGAGATCCCAGTAAGTCCACAGAAATATGGTACCTGTTACTGGGAGTCTGGGAGAAGCTGGAGTCAGATTTAATACTTCTGTCATTTCGGGAAGTGGATCCAAATTCGAGCCGGCATTTGATATTTCGGGGCTAAGCACTGTGAATAATCATTCTTCACACACGTCCCGGCGCCGGCCAAAAAGCTCTTAATTTGCAAAGCAGAAAATGAAATGCAGGCAGGGAAGGAGGATCCCGCGCCAGTGAAACCACAGGAGTGTTTACAGCAAGCCGTGCGTGGACCCCTGCTAATTCTGGGAGTTTTCATCGCAATAAAAATTTCGAGGTTGGCACGGAGCGAAGACTCTCAGATTTCTCTCCGAGGGCGGGGGGGGGGGGGGGGGGGGGGGGG
>JABFEA020000085.1:5697175-5708889 GCA_019775915.2 Cyphomyrus plagiostoma
GCAGCAGCTGGCCAGCCCCGCCACACTCAAGTCAGGTACCTATACTGATCCTCCGACCCAATCCCCAGCCCACCGGGCAAAGCTCGTCACAGACAGACACCTGCCCGACTTCCGAAATCCCTCCACGGACGCGACGCCGGCTCTTCGCGATGCTGCGTCGCACCGAGACTGAAATGCCACCACGCGGTCACACGTCACACGTCACATGTGCATGCCTCAAGGCCACCTTCCAGGGAAGCGTGCTGCATATCCCGGACCACATCAATCCACACTTAAACGAAGAACAGAACTCCGCAAGGCCAGACCGAAAACCAAAGCGAACGCGTTAACACGTTCTTAAACGCGAAATAAAAAAAAAACAGGACGACAGTCAAGATCGCCTTCTCATTCCAGCAGAGCAGTCGCCCTGAAAAGCGGGTGCGGGGACGGGAATGACAGCGGGGGCCGGGCGAGGAACGTCACGGGAGAAGCGCCTTATATAACGCGGCAACCATCTCGGTCTGAGTGTCCCCGGCGTCACAAGACGCGAGCAGCGCGACGGCAGCACAGCTGATCTTTAAAAAGGCACCGCGGCTGGACAGCCTGTTCGCGGTAACCTTAGCTGGCCGTCGCGAGCTAAAGGGGGCGACTGGACAGGCGCCGGCACCTCCGCGGTACAGGCCGAAGGACTCTGGCAGGGGATACCTTTCACCTGGCACTGCCTGGGACGGACTGTCCCGGCCCACACACGTGGCCTTTCAGTGGCTCCTCTCAGCGCTAACGACGGCCAGATACATTAAAGCGACGCCGTGAAAACACATTCCTGAAAGTGTTTCAATTTAACCTTAGATGAAGCCCTGTTTAACTGCTGCTATGGGGTGCGATCAGTCCTTTATAATGCTTTGGAACCGAGTGCTAATAATTTTATCCTCACCCTTGTTCGTTGCTTACTGTTTCTTTCCAAGTCTTGCACTCCGCACACTCAACGGGGGTTTGTGTATGATTATTGGACACGTGGGAATTGCAAATAGTCCAAAACCACTCTTGCAGCGAGCAGGTGCTTAACTAGCCAGCTCCAGACCTGCAATTTCAGTGCCGGAGTCAAGCGTTTGCTCACCTCATACAGTAACTTGCTACCGTCACATGGCAGCGAAGTTCATTAGCACTCGTGGATCCCTCAATAAGACCAACCACAGGTCAGCTGGGTGACACCATGTGATTTCTCTCCTCCTACTAGATGGATAAACATGGGCCAGGCCCAATCCCCCCTGCTGCCATGGTGGGCGAGCGGGGGAAGGGTGGTCTGCACCTGAGGCCTGAAGGTCACGAGTTGGAATCCCATGGGTGGAAGAGTAATCCACAAGCCTCCCCACACCCCCATCCATCCCAGGGGTGCTGGATGCTAGAACTTTCTCACACCAGTATCTCCCCATTTGCATCTACAATGGAGAGTAAGATTTTGGAGAGCAAGATTTTGGAGAGCGACCCGATTTCCACCACGGCAGCTCTATTCCATAGCAGGAGAGCCGCACAGCTTCTTGAGTGACAGGGCAGTCAGTTCAAATCAGCCAGCGGTGGAGTTATTCTCACGACTGAGCACTGCGCCGCCTCTGCCATCACCGACAGGATCGAAGCAGAGTGACCCAAGCAACGGACAAAGATTTGGACCCATTCTTCACTTCAGTTGGCACATCTTTCAGCAGAAGCTACCAGTAAACTGCTTCACACGAGGAACAGAGACGGCCATCATAATTGTTGCATTTACACGATTAGGCAGAGTAAGATAAATGACAGCCGTACTGCCGACGAGAGGGTGATCATGTCAACCTGGGCGACCGAAAGCCATACTTGGTGCAACGCGCACCAATAGATGGGGACTTATGAGATCCATCTGCATACTGATAATATTATTATTAATAATAATAACAATAATAATAATAATAATAATAATAATGGCAGCTCTGGGCTTTGTGTCAAAGCTCTGCATGTCCACCATGAGAGACTGATTTTGGCCGACTCAGTTTCTGAAAACAGCCCTTAAAATATCTTTGGTGGGTGGGGGGCTGGTGAGGTTCTTCCATAGAGGCGTTGATAATTTTCAGACTTTTCCCAACATTTTGCACCCCCACCTACGAAGCAATGCCGGAGCCCTGAAGTATTCACAAAGCAACCAATATAGGTTTCTAACCCACAAACTTCACACACTGCGGTGCCTCACTCTTAAAACCCACGAAGCAAGAGTCTGTGTGTGTGTGTGTGTGTGTGTGTGTGCTTGGGGGGGGGGGGGGGGGGGCTGTGTGTGATGGAGCCCAAGCCTGAGCCTCACTCCTTCCGCTGGCATTATATAAGCACCTGACGGACTCATTGTCTGGCCCCCTTTGCGCACACACACCTTAAATTCACACATTTTCTGTCGTTAAGAGAATCGTGCCCACTGCCGCTCGGACAGAGAAGTGACCTCTTTCAGTCTGCCTCCCTCAGCCCGTAATACCGAAATACGCCAAAAAACCACCAGCAGTTTCACATTGAGGAACACGACACTAATTACCACACGAGGCCATTAAAGAAAAAAGAAAAAAAAGCAAAACCACAACATATGCCGCGCACAAATATTATGAACTACATCACACAGTGAATAAATGGTAATATAATTAAGGAAATACCTGAACAAATGAGAAAATATTAAAAATACATGCAAAACGCAGATGTGGCCGTTGTTGCCATCAGTATTTCCTGTGCATATACTGTGTGCATATGGATGTATATATATACAGAAATAATATATAGCACAAATCAGAATAAAAACAACTGTTCGCTGACGTGGGGAGCCCACAGTAAAACGCTCAAAACGTCAAGGCGAAGGTATAAAGGATGAAATGCTCAAGAAAACAACAAAAAAAACTTACCTTTTTAACCCTAGAAGTTTGGGATTATCTCCTTCATGACCTTTAATGTCATATGTGAAATATAATACTTTGTTTAGTATTTTCTGAGTGTTGGGGGTTGGGGTGTATACATATATATATGAATATACATATATATATATATTACTCTCCTGTGCGAATGATCTAGTAGAAACAAGAAATGCAGTTCATGCGTTTCGGAGGCACACAGTTATAATCCAACAGTAATTTGTCCGATTGCGCAAAAAAATATACATATGTATATATAAAACACATGTAGAATCCAGCACTGCGATCAGCGTCTTTTCCCTTTCAATAACAGAGGCGCATACGGTCGCTCTCCTTTCTCACAAACAAAACCACATTACATCCCTTGGAACTCATTCTCCATCCTTGGCGAAAAAAACAAGCCATGTCCGTGTGATCCTGTCAAAATGTCACCGGACACGCACAAGAAAACAATAACAATTCAGGAGGAAAAAAATGGATATAATTCTATTTTCTTCTCCAGCCCTTATGCAATGTATACGAGCGGGGGAACCCCCGAAAGGCTGGCGTGGGGCTCCCGCATGGATGCCGTTACTTGCGGAGCGGGTATCCCGCTGAAGGCTGCCCGTTTCCGCGGCGAAGAAAGGGCCACTTTCCCCCTTTTAAAATCCGAAATTTAAAGTTGCAGCTTTCGCTCGGCTGCGGCGGCCATGTTTAAGAGCGGCCGAAGAACCGCCTGTCGACCACTTCTCAGACAAATAGTGCGCCACTTCAGATTTTAAGTTGTGCGCCGGGCTTCGGTGTCACCGCCGCAAAGGGGAAACGTCAGGGGGAATGCGGGCTTTCGTCAGTTTATTTTCCCTCAGGTTGTTTTTTCTTTTAATCGGAATGACGTTAAAATCGCTACGGGCGTGAGTTAGAGGCTCCGGACGTTTTATGAAAAGCCTCGCCGACCCTGCGCATTGATACAGCGGAGCACGCTCCAGGTGAGGAGTCTTTTTTTCAACCAGCAGCCGAGTGGAGAAAGTTAAACGCGGACATGGAGTCTGCGGAGCGGATTGGGTCGTGTAACGGTGTTATTGTTTTACGTACACTTTTATTTAAAACGACACCTTAAAAATTAAGTCATTGTCTAAACAATTCGATAGCATATTCAGGAAATGTGAATGATCTGGCATGTATAATTTTCCGTCTTCTTTTTGTGTTTAGTATAGGCTCCTTTAAGAGCTCAACGTCTGTGCAATTGAAAGCGATGTGTCTTTACACAAAGGGGTGTGTTGGCCTAATTAGTGTGGTCTAACAGTACACAAAGTAAAAGAAAGCATCGGAGAAACAACAAAAATATACGATTTTTATTGGTGTCTATTATGAAAGGTTATTCTGACTTCTCCCTGTGCAATGAATTTAACAAGGGTGTGAAAATGTCTCAGATAGAGACATATAGCTACTCCTTGAGTTAAATGAACCCCATAGCATGCCTGATGCCAGGCAACTTGAAAGTCAACATCCGCTAAGTGGGGCCGCATCTATGAAACGGTGGGTGTTCAGTTTTGTGCATTGATTGCTTTGCATTTGCTTGCTGTGAGTTTTTCCTCTATGCCACTGTGCAACTGGCACCTGAGCAAATGGTGGTTGATCAGTACAGGGACCAGAGCCACAATGATCTTTTGCTGTCCCTGAAGTCAACAGAATGCTCCAGACTGAACAACAAGGACGGAAGGTCACTGTCCAACCCCCAAAACATCAATGGTACCTTAATGTCTCTGTGGTCAGAAATCACGATTTACAAACTATGCAAAATTTTTTTATTATTATTGTTTAGATGAAAAGATAAAAATGTTTCATTTTGGGTGAGACAGAAATGTAATGCAAGCCACATGGGCAGCCTTAAGCCCAAAACAAGCTTGTTGTTCTGTTTGATGTACAACTTATCAAGCCTTTTGTAGTTTTTCTCATTCTAAGTTTGTTCCTCGAAATTTGCTTTTATTTGCTTCATTACCCCACAAAAGTTATTGTTTCACTGTTGACACCACAGTAAACCTTGACTTAAAACGCAACTTTGATCTACTGCCATAGCTGCCCAGTGATTGTACACTATAGCCAAGTCAGCTGCCCCGAGAGGAAAACAGACGCACAAATAAAGCTAAAGAACATGGCACAGCTTAATCCTGCTCAGAACCATGTTTTTAAAAACACAAGTTAGGCTAGCAATTCTGCATATTTATCAGTTATAACAGAGCAGTTAAACCTTATAAGACCTTGGCGGCCTTGAGCTTTCAACACGACAGCAAATACTGAGGACAATGTGAGGGAAGGAGGCCACTTCTTAGTGTTACTCCAGCCCACATGTGGTCATGATGCTGCCCTAAGCAAAATGACATAAAACAGACAGAATCTACGTCTTTACTTCCTTATTTAAGATGTTCCTCTAAGAATTTTATTATTATTATTATTATTATTATTATTATTATTATTATTATTCAGGCACACTATAATTGATGAAGGTAACTACCGATCATGGAAAATCTCCCACCCATGGCATAAATTCACGGGGGGAGACCCCTTGCCCACGGCTGGAAAGAACTACCAGTCAGTCACACCCCTCTGTTGGGGGGCGTGGAGTGCATGGGCACAAGGCAGGAAACAACCCATCACACTCACACACCATTCAGTGACACATGCACACCTATTGGCAATTTAGCAACTCCAGTTACCCTCACCGTGTTTTTAGACTGTGGGGGGAAACCCGAGTATCTAGAGGAAACCCTGTGACGACACGGGGAGAACATGCAAACTCCACACACAGAGCAATAGAGGAGACTCAAATGCTGGTCCTAAAGGTGGAAGGCAACAGTCTTAACCACTGTGCTACGATGCCACCCACTAATTACGGTAGTTTTATGTTAATTATAGAAATGACCCCCTTCGTGAGCCGTAGTTCAGCCCGGTCACCCACTGTGACCTGCAAACCAGGACGTCACCTTCTGCGAGATATTCTTCTGTGTTAGGTCTTCAAAAAGCATATCTCCTTGGGACTGAAATATTTTTATTCCATGTTTGTTTTTATTATTTGATATTTCCAATATTTTTTTAATGCATATGACATTATGGCCGGCGTCCGGACATAGCTGAAAGTGGATTCCAGTGATTTAGGGTTCTTTGCGGAATCTGGCTGTCATGGTTATTTACTGTACATTTATGTTGCGGCAAAGGCGCCGTCAGCAGTTCTGATCGAAGCGCCGTCTTCGTCCAGAGCCTCTGATTGCTCTGTGATTTGTAGCTTTGGGCAGAAATTATGAATGGACACAGCTTGTAAATTTCAGGTGTCACGCATGATTAGATTGGCTGGGGTCTGGCCTGATAAACGTTTACTGCGGCAGCGATTCCCATGTGTTCACAGCCCCACTTCGGAGTGGGACCTCTAATCAGCCAGGAGACAATAAGTGGTATGACGGGAATCAGTCAAAGTGTTATTGGCGAATGTGCGATTAGTAAATGCGTGACTCATTGCAGGGCAACTAGTAAGCAGTATGACGTACTAGTGTAACCAAGGAGAGCAGGTTCGGTATCCTTTTTGTGCCGTTTACTCACCTGGATAGTAAGTTATCGCACTATCCAGAGGTTAGCCTAGAAGGAGATTTATATTCGCCCTGTGTCCATGGGCTGCAGTTTGGTGAAATGTAAAGCTGGCCATCAGAAATTGTACCCAGTTTTATTCACAGAGGTCAACTTCTGTATGAAAAGTTTAAGTGAAACTGCATTCTTGAAACACTAAAACTACTGCATGAGAAACTTGTCCACTCTGTGCTATTGTTTTCATCAACCTTTTTTTCCCCTGTGTTTTCTCACTCCCTGCAGGTGGCGCTCTCAGCAGCACGCGTCAAAAAAAAGATATTAGCCTTTGGGGATTACTATATTGATTACTTGCTGAGGGTGAAAATTGTACAGTCTGGAAACTTAGCAGTGGGGGAGACGGCAAAGTCATTTTAATCTAACATAAATCAATAAAAATGTAAAGAAAAAAATCCACGACATTTCTAAATTAGCACGTGCCTCAGTGACATCCCAATAAATGTCTGTTCTCCGTTTGAAGTCATTGAACCAGACCGATTTTTCTTGTTAAAACTGGCATCATTTGGCAGTACTTCTGATGATGTACAGTACTTTTCATGCTACATATGCGCATAATCAAACTTAAATGGGTTCAAAGTTATTTTTATTTAACCATGTGTCAAATCAGGCATAATTCTATCCAGATGTAGGCCTACAACATTTTATTGTTATAACCATATGTTTTATTGTTGACATTTCTATGACATAGTGTAAAATTAAAGTGTCATCGAAAATGTGTATGACCTGAATTTTTTTAAAAAAAGAACATTACGTTTCACTCAAAAAGTGAATGTAAAGTTTTGCACTGTTAATTTATCATAGGATGCCCTCTAGTGGTTGAATTAGAGAATTAGTGGTTGAATTCATGCCTTACAGACGTTTTGTCTAAATGCATCGATTAACATTAATGCATCTTCATTGTGTTTTAATTGATATGTATCGGCGTGCATTAGATATGTATTTGTATTTAAGACTAAAGTTCACTGCTAACGCTGTTATTTATGCTATACTGAATTCAACAAAGTTTTTAATCTAATTATAAGTCCAATGCGTTATTATAGATTTAATGAGTCTTCAAAGTATTTCGTTCTAAGATACACGAAAGATGGATCGCTTTGAAATTTGTCTAGTCCACGGCCCTTTCGAAACTGCACAAAGAATAACTAAACGAAGAAATAAAACATCTAGAGGTTTAGGTGAAACGAAAGCTTGAATTGAAGCTTTAAGTATTGATCCAAAGGTGTGACCATTACCTGAACTCGTTTATCACAAAATATCTATTAAATCCCATACGTTACTCCCTTTCCCCGTTCCCTCCAAATACCAAGTTCCTAGTCACGCGCCCATGCTAACACGTGAAAACCTGGCTGCTTCCGATTCCAGAAAACACTATATCGTGTACATTTTTAGGAAAGAGTGTTCCTCTGCATATGAAAACGGTTCGGCTTTTAAACATTAACAAAATGACGCCCTAGTCCGTAAATGTTCTAATAGGTAATATGCTGTAATAGAGGAATTAAAATTAATCACTTTGTAATCAATAGTAAAACCCAAAAGGGCAAACGGGTCTTGATGAAAATCCTCTTAACATGACTCTGGAAACAGATGTACAAGCCAGATTACAATGTGAAGAGGCAGGCTGCCTCCCGTTCCCGTTACCGGAGAACTGAGCAGACATTATTATAATCTTTCGGTGGGTGTAGATCTTACATTACAGACGGACATCAATATTTAATTACAGTAAAAAATAGTGCCCCGCTCCCTTGGTCGTTTGCTCCTTATGATTCCTTAAATTCCCCTTTAATACTTTTTATTGGACCCATTTTATTGGAATAATCAGCATGTTTTGGTGCTTTTGGTGGTTTGGTGGTATAAAATGTATGTTCACTAGTAAATTAAATGGAAAATGGAATTCCTAAGAAACCAATTTAAAAGAGGAATGGAGGCAAGGTTTAATGTGAGCTTCTTATCATACAGGGACAGATATAGGGATATTTATATTTATATATGGTATATAATATCTTGAATTTTTACAGTTTGGGTTAAAATAATACAAAGAGATGCTTTCAGTACTAAAACCTCAATAAATACTTCCATTTTACCTCTGTTGTTCACGAAATGCTAAGGTAGTCCTTGAAGGCCCTTGAAGAAAAAAAAAAAAAAACATCTACAAAGAAAATGAAAATATTCCTTAACGTGCACTTTCAACCTAACAGGAATGCATATAGTCCCACGGACTATGCATTGTGCCGCAATAGAAACACTCCCATAGATGGCCAACAGGGGGCATACTGTCCATTCCGAACTTCTTGTACTACAGCATCAGTTTCAGAACGCACAGGACTTCACACAATGTCTCTTATTTACTGAAACTTGACTAACGCTGTTCAAAGCCATGTAAGTGAGGAAGCTCAGGGTAAACCAGCAGGGGGCATGATGGCTAACAGCTCATACCCGCAACCTGAAATACCGTTACTGTAAATATTAATGTACTGCATTGAAACTGCTGGTGCTGCGATAAATTAGTAGGCTTAGAGATCAGGTGATCTGCTGTCTGGGACCTTAGATCCTACACCTTAGTGGGTTTTTCCATATATGGAGGAACGTCCCATTGTTAGACCTCCAGGGGGGGACTAGTTCTGTTATTAGTCTTTCCTGTGTTTTTATTTAAAATGCTGCTTGCATTTTATACCCATAATATACCCATGCTTTTATCCACCATATAAATCAGTGCTGAATGAAATGTGATGGGATGATGGGATAAGGATTGTAATTATTTCGAGATTCAGGAAGGAACCTGCTGTTGTACTTTTGTGCGAAGCAGTTTTTCCTCAAAAAACTCTCTGGGACTGGAAGGTCATCAGAGTGAGTTACATCCAGCAGGCCCTTCACCCCAAAATAAGCGCTCTGAGTGCAGGATAGATGCCTGAGTCTGTGCTCAGACCCAGGGGTCCTGCTAGAGATTTCGGGCCCCATGATAACCACTCAAACTGGCCCCCAAACCCAGACCAATCCAATTATGTTCCAAACGTTTTAAGGCTCCTGTTGCTCTGGAACCTTTCAATTGTTCTTATTCCTAACAGTGTGCTCAGACCTAAACGCTTTGCTCTGTAGATGTGTGTGTATGTCTCAAAGGAGAGCATGATGGGATATATGAAAATAAGCATTCCAATACATCTGTACTGATATTTGTGCAAATGGCAAAAAAGCAACATTTCAGCACCCCTACTTGGATTTTGTCCACTATTTTGGCAGGAATCTGAACACAGTAAGCACTGAGGAGAATGTGTGAAGCTCAGTGACTTCACCTATCCACTACCTGGACACAGACGGGAAGCTTTGGTCTGGTGGGAGTTATTCCCGAAGAGAAAGTCCAAACATAGAGATCAGGAGGAACATCATTTGTAAATCCAGGGGCTAGGACTTAATGCCATGTGGTCTTCGTAGTCATGGCCTGAGTGCTTATGGGTAATGACACTAACTGATGCTGGTCAGCCCAGACACTCAGCTTCCTATAAAAAAAAAATTAGAGAACTACTGTACCGTGAACATGTGTTCCAACGAGTTTCTCTACGTTTGTGACGTCAGATTTCAAGAAAATGGCTTCGCAAAGTAATAGTTGCAAAACGGACAGTTTGACAGTTTTTGACAGAAAGTTTTAAATGCTTTTTTTCTGGACAAAAACCCACAAAGGAAATTTACTGTCTGTAAATGTCAAGTGAACTTTCAAATTAATAGTCAGTGTCCATTAATATTATACTTCCTTGTTTATTTGATACTTGGCGAATTACTATCTTATTATTATCTTATTGTAACCTCTCTCCTCATAGGTTTCTAGTCGAGCCAGTCACACTTTGCTAAAAAAAACTGGCAGTATCACCAAACATCTAATTGTCCATTAAGTAATTGGTACAATGGTCTTGTAAAAGGTTCCAGGAAACTCGGTTTTGCCGGTTAAACCTGATGCTTTCTCACCCAACCGCATGAAGATGTCTCCTCGGAAGGATCAATTTCAGATGCTATAAGTGTTTTATTCACGTGGAATCCCGTTAATTAAGCAGCATTTACCCAAGTACCATTGATCCTCTAATTACAAATGAGGCCGTACTTAATTGTTGAAACTATTTGACTGGATGATCCCTTCAGCTTTGTGACTGTAGACTGTCAGTGACTTTGTGACGTCACTGTCGAATGGCAGGTCTCACATAAACCCTAATTACTTTAACACCCTTTTCGATTGAATAAAGTGAGTGTCCAGGCTGGCTCCATTACAATTATCTGCAGGTTGAAAGAGAATCAATCTCCCCTCTGAACTGAAAGCTGTTAGACCTTCTGAAACCTGTTCCAGGGTCTTTATGGGGCTTTGAAGCTGATTCTTGAATATGGGGTGGGGGGGTAGGTACTTTGTAAAACACTTATCTGAATTCTCAGGGCACTGGAAAAACAGTACTCTGTAAAACCTGTAACAAAAAAAAAAAAAAAAAAAAAAAAAACCTGTAACAAAATTGTTCTTTTTATTTTAATGTATGGGACTATGGGGTGACATGGTGGTGCAGTGGTTAGCACTGTTGCCTCACACCTCTGGGACCTCTTGTTCCCTGCCTCATGCCCATTGCTTCTGGGATAGGCTCTGGACCCCCCGTGACCCAGTAGGATAAGCGGGTTGGAAAATGGATGGATGAAGTATGGGAATATAGGACCAGTTATGTTTTATTGATGAGGTCACATGTGAAGACCAAGACCTCAATCAAAACCTGGATGGACTGGAGTTGGATCACGTAGCTGGGACTGCACACAGATGTGGGGGGGGCGGCGGTTGACACCTTCTCTTCATGGCCATGGGGTTGCATCACTCACTGATGTTTCAACAGATGCGAAATAATACAAGACTAAACAAGGCTTTGGCGACAGTCAGGAGTGGGAAGTCAAAACCGGTCGCGATTCAAAGGTGAAGAAGATCAAGATCAAGGAGAAGCTCTCCACCGCGATCTATACAAGCATGGTACGTACTGCTTAATCTTCTACCAAAACACAGAACACGATCTAGACAAGCATGGTACGTACTGCTTAATCTTCTACCAAAACACAGAACACGATCTAGATAAGCATGGTACGTACTGCTTAATCTTCTACCAAAACACAGAACAGCATCTAGACAAGCATGGTACGTACTGCTTAATCTTCTACCAAAACACAGAACACGATCTAGACAAGCATGGTACGTACTGCTTA
>JABFEA020000085.1:5747181-5761344 GCA_019775915.2 Cyphomyrus plagiostoma
CAGACCGGCTTCATAAGGGCGGGGCCTAGTGCTTACACAGGAACCGCTATCCGTACTGAGGAGTGACAGACCGGCTTCATAAGGGCGGGGCCTAGTGCTTACACAGGAACCGCTATCTGTACTGAGGAGTGACAGACCGGCTTCATAGGGGCGGGGCCTAGTGCTTAAACAGGAACCACTATCCTTACTGAAGAGTGACAGACTGGCTTCATAGGTGCGGGGCGTAGTGCTTAAACAGGAACCGCTATCCGTCCTGAGGAGTGTCAGACCGGCTTCATAAGGGCGGGGCCTAGTGCTTACACAGGAACCGCTATCCGTACTGAGGAGTGACAGACCGGCTTCATAAGGGCGGGGCCTAGTGCTTACACAGGAACCGCTATCCGTACTGAGGAGTGACAGACCGGCTTCATAAGGGCGGGGCTTAGTGCTTAAACAGGAACTGCTATCTGTCCTGAGGAGTGTCAGACCGGCTTCTTAGGGCGGGGCCCAGTGCTTAAATAGGAACCACTATCCGTTCTGAGGAGTGACCAGCCGGCTTCATAAGGGCAAGACCTAGTGCTAACACAGGAACCACTATTCGTACTGAGGAGTGACAGACTGGCTTCATAAGGGCGGGCCTAGTGCTTAAATAGGAACCACTATCCGTTCTGAGGAGTAATCAGCCGGCTTCATAAGGGCAAGGCCTAGTGCTAACACAGGAACCACTATCCATACTGAAGCGTGACAGACCGGCTTCATAGGTGCGGGGCGTAGTGCTTAAACAGGAACCGCTATCCGTCCTGAGGAGTGACAGACCGACTTCATAAGGGTGAGGCGGCAGTAACTGGGGCAGGAGCTCCTGTCCTCCACTCTGGGACAGGCTGGGGGGATGTAATCAAGATGTCCCCCACCGCTCCCGCCTTTAACATCAGAGCAGCTGGGAAGCTGTCTGTGTTTGTCTCTTTAATTGGACCTTAAATGTTCCGGATGCACTCTGGTCCCAATCTGTTCACTGACAGCCTTTTTTCAACACTGATTAATATGTTTGCGATTAACACATCTGCGAAAATCATGGGGAAAGAAAAAAAAAACGAGAGGAATATAGATGCCCTCATTAGAAGAGGCAAAAAATGCTCTTCCCCTCCTGGACTCCTGTGTTTGCCTTGCTGGCATCTTAGGGATTTAATGGTATGTTGTGGAGCTCTCAAAGCCATTTATCTTTTAGGACCCTCGTTCTCAGAGTCCGCCATTGCCGCCGACTCGGCAAAACGTGACCTCAGCTTCCTCTGTACATGTGGCTGAATTAGTAAACAAATATATAAGGAAAACGAGGAGAGGGTGTCACATCTGAGAGGGGGAGACGCGGACGGATTACCTGTGGCTGCTACAGCATTCGCGATGACCCAAACATCTAACTACAGGAGAAAAACCAGCTCTCTCTGCGGTGCTTTTAATCACAGGAGTTTTTTTACAAGATGTAATTATAACTCAACCAGCAGGGATATGCCTGTCTGGAGCTGATTTTTGTGATGTAAGCTGAAAAATTCCCATCTGATGGGTCAGACTGAGAGTGTGTCTCCTGGCCACGGTCCAACTATAGCACTACGGCATGTACAGGTTAGGTTTGTAATCCTCATATAAATATTTAAAAATGTGCTGCTTAAAGATTTTGGCACGTTTTTGTTGCAGTCTCTGCCAGCTAATAAAATGTTCGTGGAGCCCAAGATCTCTCTAAAAGACATATTACACAGACGTAACATTCTTCAGCATTGACACTTTTTATTTGTGTGTCTGCGTGTCGTTGGCATGCAAATATCATGTATGTGGCATGTGAGCACTCCTGTGTCGTGACAGATTTCTGCGGGGATGTTTTGGTGATCCGGTAGAGAAATGCGTTAATCAGTTAATCAGCCACTGTAATCAGCTACTGTGATTGACTAACACAGTGGTATTTCTTCTGACAAATAGACTGTGGCCTGGCCCCGTACACATTTACTTCATGCCTTTTCGTTCCTTTCCTTCTCCATTTGCATCGTGAGAGACCACCGGGATGCACTGTCTTGCCAAATTCCTGGCCCGGATAATGAGCCTGTGGTTTTCATCGTAAAACCAGTCCTACGTGCATCCCTTTTTCCCTTGGAGTAGAAGTTTAGCGTGATCCACTAAATAAGAGCCTCAAAATCTCTCTCCAAGCGACACCGCACGGAGAATTCGCACAGGCGGATCTCTAACTGCGCAGCTGGCCGCACTGCTGGAGAATTCGCACAGGCGGATCTCTAACTGCGCAGCTGGCCACACTGCTGCCGCGCACAAGGAACACAAAGGCCAAAGTGTCCAAAGACATTTCTACACCGCAACTACTGCAATCCTTCCTGCAGAAATATGCTTCCTGTTAATATCTATACCCACGCAAGCACACAGAATATGCTGTTTCAATCGATATGCGAATGCATATAAATGAATTCATATATACACCAGCAAACGATCAAACGGTGACTGCAGATGCGGATGCTCTGGACCGTGCATCTGAACCATAACTACAATGTTATATGTGCCATAAAACCTGTTTATGAGCAAATCATTACAAGTTCATTTCAAAAGCAGAGGCTGATGTTGCATGCTTAGTGCAATCCACCTTTTCCCAGTAAATATCCGGCTGGGTAAATAGAGAGTAGACAGGTCAAATGTTTGTGTCCTGTTAAGCAAATAAAAAATCACAGTAATAATGATGTGACCTGAGATGGTGAATGCATTCATATTTACCCTTAATTCTGAAAGATTCAACCCGTTGTAAAATAATCGTGCTTTTTTGTTTCTTTGTTTTCAACAGGATAGAGGCTGTGTATAATTTATCAGTCGGTAAAAAGGCTCACACGCAGATCATGGTTATTCAAATCACCAGTAACAGGTTTCTTTGTGAAGCTCTAGCCTGTATCGTCATTCGTATAAAAGGACAATAGTCCAATTATGTCCCTGCAACGGAGAGTTGGTGTAAAATTCAGTGGACCTTGGCTTTTTTTCTTCTCTGGACCGGTGCACAAACTTAACGGCTATCAATAAATCCTAGTCTACACCCCAGTCACCAATTTTCAACTGGCTGCAAGGAGCAGGACTACAAAGGTTTATTCCACAGTAGTAAAATCATGAACAAAGGAAAACAATGTAAATTTAAAAAAAATTAAAACGAAACAAAACAAACAATGCGATGATTTTATCGGGCGTGTTACATTCATGTTTCTTTTCTGCAGCTTAATTCTCATGTCACGTCCACTGTAATATTTGTATAAAAAAAATACTATTAGGCAAAGTTAACCGAAATCGAAGTGTTGCTAACTGGAAGTGCGACGCGATTGACTAGTCACGTGTTATCGGCATCAAGCCTTTAAACGTGGCATATGTTAAACTGAGTAATTTGGCAAACAGTACGGAGAATTACGATGTACTTGTTGCGTACTTATGAAGCCGCCTCCAAGTCTGAGAAGCCGCGATCCGTCGCCTCGCCGCTTGCAGGTACGGCGCTTTGGAGCCCCGATTGCTTATTCCGTCTCAGTACCCGATTCAATATGCTGGGGTACAAATGCAGCATAAATAAAACAGCGCCGCACATTGCACCAGGGATCCGTCCTCTCAGGAGCAGACATAATTTACGACGTGCGGGGAATGCGCCTTAAATATTGCTCATGCTTAGTCACAGCCAAACGGCAGCGTAGATTGAATTGATCCAAGGCGCCACACGGACGTGCGCGCGCGCGCGCACACACACACACACACACACACATATGCGCGCACGCACACAGACTCTCTCACTCACACACACAAATATACGATCGCACACACAGGTACTCCTACAGAAATGAATGAGGCAGGAGGCTTGCCGATCGTCACTGCGCGTGGCGTGCACGTGTGTGCGTGTGCACCTTAAGTCCGTTTTCAGTTTATCAGGACGGGAGGCTGTCACATCACTCCCGGGGCTTTCAGTATGCGTGTTGGTGGTGATGGTGCGGGTGGGGTGGGGTTGGGGGAGCGTAGCGAGGGCAGCCGGGCACACGCGTAATCCACCTTCTAAAATGGATTACACTCTTCCCTAGCCAGGGTGTCAGAATCCCGCTGATTGACTCTCAGGAGAATCACGCGGCTGAAGTGCGGCAGCCCAGATCACAGAAACTCCCCTCCCTCAACCACCCCCCCCCCTCTTTCCTCAACACCACCACCCTCACAGTAACGCCTCCATCCCCGCCAACAGTGGACTTATTGAAGACTTCTGTGGCAGAACTTGAGGATAAGGCACAGGCGTGTGTGTGTGTGTGTGCGCACACACGTGTGTGTGGTCACCCCCCCCCCCAGCCTGCTGGGACCATGTCTGTTTTGATTGCCACTCAGCTGAAGCTGGACACCAGCAGCTCCTCCAGAACGGTAAGGGACTCGTCTCTTGAGCGGATACGCGAGTGCCGATCCGGACGCATGGGGAGCTCACTCACTGGTGCCGCAGAGGCAGTGCGCGGCTGGACGGCGGGTCGGGATTGCAAGTGTGCGCGGCTGGACGGCGGGTCTGGATTGCAGATGTGCGAGGCTGGCCGTGTGCGCACAGCTGCAGGTGTGCCGCCCCGGCTGCCCCGTGACACCGTGCTCGGTGCCTGTCTTGCTTGGTTTGTCCTGGGGAAAGACACCAAAAGCAGAAAGATATCGGAAGTAGGATTTAAGGACCCCCCCCAAAAAAAAAACAATGCATTTCAGTTTCACTTGACCTTTAGTGGAAAAAGTTGCCTCGGGATTCGGCTGGAGATCAGACAGCACTCTGTGCGTGTGCGATAAGTGATGCGAGTGTGATTATGGGGCACCATTTTACGAGGGTCTCGGGACGGTCAGTTATGGAAGATGCCGGACAGGACGATCACACGCCGCCATATAGTGACTGATTTGACGGGATGGAGGGGAAAGGGAGGTGATGACGCCCGCTCCCCTGCATGTGACCGTCACGCTCATCCACACCCTCAGCTCTGCCCAAATCCCACTCCTGCCAGTCCTCCACCCGATCCGTCTTTCATTGTCATAGTTTGCCTGAGTTGCTCTTTGAGGGTTTCGACTCATATGCATCACACCCCCGTCAAAAAAAGATGCTTTAGTTGCACCTGATTCACATTTATCAGAACGTATCTGTAACTATGATGAATGTGATTTTATTCCCGAAGGCCCTGATAGATATGGATGGGTGAATCTATTTTGAAAGTTTGTGGTTTGTTTTTCAGTATAAAAGCAAGATGATGATGATGATGCTGATGCTGATATGCGGATCCCTCCGAAGCGTTGGAGTTGTAGGGTTCCTGTTGTTCCCGTCGCAGGCGTGTGGGACTGCAGGAGGATATGGAGGCGAGGTGACCACGGCTCCATTTTGCCCAGACCCACTGCTGCCTTCTGATGTCCAGGGCATCCCGCGTTGCGTCCAGCGTTTGCTGTCTTGCAGGTTAAATATGAAAACTCCACAGCATCCCTGGCAGACAGGGTCGTGGGGGGGCACCTACCCTTCACACATCCAGAGGGAGCAAAACACCGAATCAACGGTGTTTAAACGGCAGTCAGTGTATGACTGGATCACAGGTGTTTCGCTCCCTCTGTCATTCGTTCTCCTTCACGTCACACTCTCTCTCCACGCATTCATGTTTTTTAGTCTTTTTTTACCCCCTTCATTTCCCCCAACGTCTCCCGGGCTGCTCGGTAACATTCAGAACAGCCTTGAGCTCCTTTTGTAAACCTTGCATGCTAGAAAACACGCCTCAGACAATCGAGGCGCTTTGCATCACCCGCATTAGCGGCGTCGCTGCCCGGTAATTTGGGACATTTTGTCCCATGGAATTTTACAGAGGACTTACAGATGTTAAGCTCCTAGACAGTGACACAGGGCAGTTCACCGTACGCGATGAGCACAGGATAAAGGCGAGTCTGTCGTAAGGTTACTGGTAGATATGATTTAGGGTGTAATTATTATGGGCTGGATTCTCTGAAGTGAGATTCTGTCCCCTAAGATCTATGAACTGTGTCGTCCACAGAGCTGCTGTGGTTTATGTCTACAATGTCAACCCGAGGGTCTGCTTATCGCCCCTGATTCCTTAATCCTGGGGGGTGTTTTTAAAACAGTGGCCATGTACGTGCCAGGGGTGCGCCGCAGTCAGGTTGCAGGTCTGCTGGGCGATGCCCATATGCGGCTCACGCAAATGCAATTGGCGCAGTGCCGTCCACGGACAGGTGGGCGTCCGGGAGAGATTGCAGGCGTCGTGGTCAATGCGGTGAGCGTGAGCTGGGCACGGCGGCCTGTTAGCACAGGGGCACAAGACGGCGCCTCCTGTCTGCGGACGAGGAGATAGAAGGGTAACAATAGGCGTCAGCCCCTGGCAGTTCAACGGGGGGCGCCGTGGCTGTGCAGTACTTGTGGCTGCATCTGTGTGCACGAGAGATAAGCAAGGCAGGGTTCTCGGGAACATGTGCTCTGCACATTCTGTCTCAGGTGGGGTCCTCCAGTCGAGCCGCATCGATCTTCAGAAACCACGAAGGGCAGCCGCAGGCTTAATAAGAGCAGTTTTTTATTCTAGGATGGGTCCGAGCGGTCAGATAGCAGCAGCTTTTATTGTGTGTGTGTGTGTGTGTGTGTGTGGGTGTGTGCCGGGGATGGCGGGTACACACACACACACACACACACGAAGCCGGCATGTTCGGCGGGACGCGCTCCGCCACGGTCTCCGCATCACGGGCGATCACGCATGTCGCATGACCCGAGCCCTCACAGCAGACCCGTGACTCCCAAGCGGACGCGTTCGTGAGGAATGTAAAGCAGGAGACCGGCACCTGTGTCGGGGACACTGCGCCGCCCCGCTGCTCTCCATCCCCAGCCCTGCCGGCTTCTGCTGATCACATTTTAATTAGCGGCTGACTGACAGCTTAAACGCCAGGTGACTTCCTGTATAATTAATGCGGTGAAACAATGAGCAGCCGCATCCAGGCCGTCCTGGAACTCGAGGGTGTGACCTGGCCCCCAGCGATGACCCCCTTAAACACCCTCCCTTAAATACCAAGTACTTTAGATGCCCAGCGCCAGGTACTCAATGTATTCATTTGCAGATCGACGACAAGAATTTCAATTAGCGTTACCGGAGGGTACAGATTACAGTGAAATCTCTTCTCAGCTCTTCGGGGATTCGCATGCGTAAATGTGCGGAGTAAGCAGCCTGTAACTAAGTGACTGGTGTCAGCAGTCCCAGAGTGACCTTTGCATTCATCTTGCCCGATGGGGATTGGCTCCAGCTAGGTACCTGTGCAGAGTAACCCTCGGAGTGGCAGCTGATTCGGACTGCGGACAAGTGATATGTGTGAAAAATCCTGCGTATCCTGCGTTTTTGGATGCGACCGCATCAATTTCTGACGTCCGTGAGTAGCCGATGACCGGAGGCGGGTTATTAACATGCGTCGCTGTCAGATAACAAGCCGGGGGCCAGGCAGCAGCGGGGCTGAAATCCAGTGAAAACAGCTACAGGGGTAGTGGTGTGTGTGGGGGGGGGGGTGGTGAGGATGCAGTGGGATGTAGGAAAGTGCTACCTGCTTAGCAGGGCTGTCAGGCGAGAATAATTACGTTTGATAAATTATGAAACAGGCATCTGCTATAGCCATACCCTGTAGCACTGAGCAGAGCATCATTGCAGCAGTGCTCACGCATGCACAGTCACACACACACACACAGTGACTGGCTAGATACAGGTGTAGTCGGCGAAGTGAACAAAATGTCAGCTAAAGACTGACCTGTGTTTTTTTTTGTCACCCTACTGAGTTTTGTCAGGATGAACGAACAAACAAACAAATGGCACAATTCAGATAACGCATGAGCCAAGGTGTAAATGGAAATGCCTGTATTATTCTTAGCCCACGAGGAATTAGCCTAGAGCTTGATTGCTAAAAATTAAACCGAACACGAAATGTATTTTTTTCAACTGTGATATACCAGCTCGGTTTTCAGAAATCATGGCATTCGTTTAAGTCAACATCCTAGTCAAAGACAGCCAATATGGGACCGTACAAAGCGTAAAATTGGCATGATGGGGGGGGGGGGGGGGCAAGAGGGCCACGATTAAGAAACACACGTGACTGGAATCTTGATATTTTGTGCGTATACTGCCTACATTTGATGGTCATGTGTGTTTCCGCACCAGAAACAGATTAGAGGCAGATTAACGTCAGAGGCAGATTAGAGGCAGATTAACTCATCTGCCGACCTTCAGATGATGGCAGCACAGCCACTCAGGCATTGCAGATTTAACTAAACCGGGAGTCTGGAATGTAAATAACCTGGGGGCTAGTGGCTAGGTCTTCTCCAAGTGGGCCACTTCAGCTGCTTCCTTGAGCCGAAAGAGATACGGGAGAGTATCAAGAAAGATGGAACATCAACAATCCGGGAATCGGCGCGTGGGGTGCCAGTGGCAGCAAGGCACAGCGAAACAAACTCATTCCATTTGTGAAGTACCCTGGTCGTGTGGTAGGGTCCCACAGGAGCTGGGACTGATCTATCTCCACACACTCGGGCTGACCATGAGAGACGTTCCCTTACGCGAGTACAGGAAATGACACCGCCGGGGCCTTTATTTGGTCTGTTTTCTCATTAGTCAAACAGGAAACGAATGGCTTTGTTGAAGGGGTCCTCTGAAAACGACCTGTGTGTGTACGTGTTTTGATGCTGTTTTTGTCGTGAGTGAAGCAGCCTTGAGGCACCTCCAGAACGCGACCCCAGCTGTATGGAGGAACTTATGAGTCTCCCCACAGTGTGATTTATGGGTCAATATGATGACAGCAGTGAAAAGGCCACACATGAAGGAACCCAATCACCGAAAGGGGTGTGTGTGTGCGGAGGGGCGTTAACACGTTACAACACACCTTAGTGGGGAGGGCCAGACCCCTCAGGGACGCCTTCCGAGGATGATCAGCTTTGAGGGGGGATTGTTCTGGTTTGTGATGGTCCGATTCATAGAATAGATTGTCTTGGAATGCACTGGAGCGATTCCTGCGAGGCGTGATTTGGGTCAAGATGTTTGACTGAGGCTGGGCACCTGCAAAGAGCTTATAGAAGTGTTAATGCACCAGGTTCTCGTGGCAGAACGAGTCTGCAGCTGCATCCTGCAGTTCGGTTACGATGCATCAACCCTTTACGCCGTCATGCTAATTACCTTTATTAGTCTTATTAATCAGTAACTGAGTACATTATTAACGTGGCGCTGCAACCTTCCACCTCTGGGGACAGGACCTAGAGTCCCCTCTCTCCCTTAAATTGAGGCATCTGCCTGGTCTCGCCATGTCTCCTGGGTTTCCCTCTAGGTAAATCTAGTTTCCACATGTAGCAGAAGGACACGCAGCGACGTGAACAGTGGCCTCTTGGTGCCTGAGATAGGCTCCAGGCCCCCTGACATTGTTACCAAGGTAAATGGTCAGAAGATGGATGAATTCAGCTGAAGTCTCCCCCTCAAAGGTACAACAGTGATTCCCTTTTACAGGCCTCATAAGTGGATTTGTAGCAGGGCCTGGGACTGCTGCCTTTTTTATGACTAGACTCTCTAATTTTGCCCCATGTTTCCTCAGTCTGGCTTGCAGAGGGTCATAAATCACGCGCTATTTTCTCACCCACAATGGAGCCCACTAGATGCCGCTGCTGACCGAAAGTTTAACGTTAAGTGAAATTTATTCATACACTTTTCAAATAGAAACAGTATAAAAAGAGTAATAAAATAATTGTGCATAATTCCTAACTGCTATACCAACAGCAGCATGCATTTTGTAATTTGGAATATGGAAGTGACTGCATAGGCCACATATCTAGTGTTAAAATACTAAAGTAAAATAATTGAGGTGAGGAAGGGAAGATTGTATGCGCTGGCAAAAAAAAATGCTCAATCTTTATTTTCGTCTGGGTTTCTGCGTCAGGAATAGCTTAAGAAAGCCTGAGGCTCTTCCGGTCATTTCGGCTCCCAGCCTGCGTGGCAGAGGACAGGCACAGGCACAGATATTCTCCAAATGAGGCTCGGGCGGGCGGAAAACGGCAAATCTCCTGACCGCTGAAAGAGACGTTCGGAAAGCCAAAGGAAATCCGGAGGGTCAGTTTGGAAACTCGCTTGGAAGGAAAATTATGAATTCTGAACTATCAACGTGTCGGAAAAGAGTGTAGTGAGTAATTGTAACTTTTAATAGTGGGGCAGGCAATTCTACTCCTTGTTTCTGCCGATCAGCAATCCCCACCCCCGCCCCCCCGAGTTGTTCAGTGTTCTTTTAGTATTTTATTTCGGCTTGTCAACTTTTATTCCTAGTCCTGATTTAGTTGTAATGGCCACAAACAATATAAGGCGATATCACCTGAAATATAATTATCTGTAACAATATTTTGAACTGAAGTCTACGAAATCTGTTTTAGGATTAATAGACACCAGTGAGAATTGGGAAATGGTTGAAAAACGACCGATCTCACAGCTTCGTTTCATTTTTAAGCGTGCGCTACAAAGTAATAAATGTCCGTCCTTATCTTATCCCGAAAGCAAATATTCACCGCGAATCGGGTGTGATAATGAATCGCGGAAGGCTGCAGTCGCCGAGAGCTCGGAATGAAGCGGCGCTGAAATGGTCTCAGTCTGTATAATTTTATGGCTGATGAAATCAGCCGTCTATTCGTTTGTTTTGCTGAGATTGTGAAACTATTTGCCATATAAGCAAGGCTGGTATGTTCCTCATCTGCTATACCTCATATGATTTATTGTGTATATAGTATAATGTGTTACGATATTAAACAATAAACCAGTAGGCGTGTTATTAACCATGAGAACTTATTCGGGCGGTGTTCTTGTTAAGGACGCTGTCCATTGTCCTGAAATCTGTCTGTGAGAACTGGAGTTTAAAATAATCTGCATGCAAGATTTTGCATTCTGTAAATCTATATTGACTGCATAAGCACACAATTACATACACCTTGCAATTGTGATATTAATTGGTTTATGCAAGATTTATATTAACTATTTGTCCGATTAAGCGGCTATCTTGAGAATGTTGGTGAACGTTTAACTACATGGTGGCTATTTACCGAGACTTCAGCGAAAATTCAGCTGCAGTGAGTCACCCTTTTTCTCAGAGATTTGTTGTTCCTGCTCCCATCAGCCGCTGATTGCTCTGTGTCTTACGTCGGAGACACATTGCTCTTAATGCCTCGGCGTCTTTCGAGCGGCCCAGATCCCCTCGCACCCGCGGTCTTACTCAGGTTTTACCGCGCAGTGGCACTCCAGCACTCCTAATGACCGCTGCGGCGCCGGCGAGCAAACAGGAGCCTCAAACTACCCATGCAAAAACTGCACGGAGCTTGTAATACCGCGACCGCCCTTTGTCTAGCTGACAGACCCGCTTTGCGCTTTGATATATCTTGATTATCGCGTAGGGAGTCGAAAATCGGCGTATTTTGTAGATGACGGTCGCTGGACACTTTGCTCTGTGGTTACTTCTCATGCAGAAAACATCGTCTCAATAACACGGCTTCGCATTCCTCTCCCTCTCTATTTCTGGATATTTTTTTCTCATTATCTAAAGGAATAAAATGATAAATCTATATTACATCTGAAGTCTTTGCTACTCGATCACAACAGGGGGCCGGAAAACTAAATCTTTTTGCCTTTTCATCGGAAGGACGGAAGGACTGTCCCCCCAACGGACTAAGCAGGAGAAACAACGTGCTTTGAATGTAGAGCAGACTTCAACTAATATTGACAGCACGGCTTTCTGCTTTTTAAGAAACAAAATACACTGAAACCTCGTACTTTATTTTTTCCCTTTCCCTTTTCATTATTGATAATCATAATCGAACAAAGTCTACTTAATTTTAGTGTCTTTCCGGATTGCTTTGAGTACAGATTGGAGCAGCACTTTGCCAGTAACTGCTGAGAAGAAACGTGGGGAAAATATATATTATAAACGTGCCAATGAATTAGATATATGGTCATTTTTGAATTAACATTTTAAACGAGTTATGGCTACGTTGTATCAAAGATTTACCGGGAAGATCAATACGAACAGGTCTTTCCCCAACCCGCCGGAGGCCAGTCACCTTCTCGGCGGGCAGACTGTGGAGGAGGACAGCGCCAAGAAGACTTCCCGACCTGATCGGGACCACCGTGCCCCTTTCCAGCGTCAACCCAGGAGCGGAGCCGAGGATGAGGATGTAAGGCATAACCCGCCACCCAGTTCGCCATGCAGGTCCAGGTCGCTTGTTTTTGGTGTCAGGGGTGCTGAACTAGTTGCCATTTCGTTTGTGTGTGTGTTGACGGGGAGGGGGGGGGCTTTGAATTTGCATAAGTTCTTTTTCTCTATATCGTATTTTTAATTCATGCCCCCCGTATTAGTAGCAACGAACGTACACGACGAGACACTGATCTTTGCAGAAAGCATAATCACAGGCATGTTTATAAGCGGCAGAGGTCATTTAAAGGCTCGCTGATCATTTTGCATTAACGTTCGTTAAACTCATTTCTGATTAGGATCAGGATTGGAGCTGGTACCCGCTCGTACTGCCTTCGTGGCGACTGAGTCGTTATCATCATCATCATCATCATCATCATCATCATCATCATCATCGATGGTCGCGAAGCCTGCGGATAGTGTAATAAGTAAACGGCTCGCAGATCTGGCGGCCTCCGTCTTCACGCCTGAAGCAGATGGCACTCCGTCCCCGGTCTTAGTAGCGCCGGTAGCTTAATTCCCCTCATCCGGCGCGTGGGAATTAAGCCCTCTCCGACAAAACTCAATTATTGCCAAGTTCGTCGGCCCAGTGGATAAAAAAAATGAAACTTTTTTTTTTTTTGTTGCACACCTGTTGAAGTAACGTAAAAGAATTGCATTAGAGAATATCTTATGACCTATTCGTTTTGACACGGAAATTTGAGGTAAAATTGCTAAAATACAATTTTGAAATTTTATGCAATTCATAATTCCCGGTAGCCTAGAGATATCTTTCTCTTTCTATTTCTTTATCTTCCTGTGATGAGGATTGTCTCGGCTTCTAATGCGCACATTTAACTAGGATATATCAATACCTCGCGACCTTTTCTAATCGCTGCACCCGTGACTGCAGTGTCTGCAGGGGCAGTAATGCTGAGTACTTAGTCAAACTAATTGGCTGCGGTTTGACCATTTATCATTCACGTTGTTGCTCTGTGTCCTTTTCCCGCTGCGCTTTCCCTAGTGACAGTTGATTCCATCAACAGCTGTGTGTCCGTTGAATTATTAATGTACGTCGTGCTGGCAGCCAGTGGAGTAAAGGTCAGACCAGACCTCTGCGTCTGATAGCTTTAGTGCCGCCGAACACTAATGACAAACTTGTTGATTGTATTTCAGTCACGCAAGAAAAATAACGATGTTTCTAATTGTCGCCATAAATCGGAAAAAGCAAAAAATGTGGATATTCTGTTAGAGAAAGCTGAAATTAATTTTGGCACTATAACCCATGAAGTGTTCACGGTCTGTATGCTACCCACCAAGGGTAGCTAATAACAGGACATTCAAATAGAAATAAGAAATATGGCACGAGAATTGTGGATGTATTCTAATTTCTAATACGTGAAAGCACATGTTATGCATGTATGAATCACCGGAACCACATGAATATTACTCTGTTGCTGTCAGTGTGTTTGAGATGGATACTTTCCTTTGGCCTGATCTCATCCTCTCATCGTTGTGTAGCCAAAATCAGGAGAAGTCAACGCTACCTCGTAATTACATGTTATGATATAAAGACTTCAGGGAGCCAGATCCATATTTTGAGCATCCTGCACAGATTTTGCTGATTTTGGGGCTGAAACAAGTTTGGGGGTGGGGGGTGGTTGGAATTGTCAGTTCTCCATCTGGTTACATGCCCGCTGGCAGCTAGATTGGTACCATAATGGTGAAAAAGGGGACATTTTGCCCCTTTAGTTCCCAACAGATCCAAAGAGTTTCTGCTGGATTGTTTTTCACGAGGGACCTTTTCGCTCTCAGCTGTTGTGCAATATACCTTGATGGATGGGGCACTCATATCCTGAACCTGTAAGATCCTGAACCTGTAAGATCCTGGACCTGTAAGATCCTGACCCTGTAAGATCCTGAACCTGTAAGATGGAGGGGAGTGGGTGTCAGGTGTCAGGATCCTGG
>JABFEA020000085.1:5768255-5783767 GCA_019775915.2 Cyphomyrus plagiostoma
CCCCCCCCCCCCCCCCCCCCCCCCCCCCCCCCCCCCCCCCCCCCCCCCCCCCCGCCCGCCGGGCCGGCATCATGCCCCTTGTGCCGCAAGCTGATCACACATCATAGCATCATAGCATGTTCTTTAGGCCTGACAGCAGTTTCGGCTGGTGAAAAAATTCTTGGTGGGGCTGACGTACCAATAGATTTCCCTTCCTAGTCCAGTATAAGCATTCAAATGAGCAGTCAGAAAATAACAACAATTTCACAATCATAATTTAATTTCCTTAGTTGGCTGGGTGATATTTATTTTGGGCTTGTCGGGTCCCAGCTCCTTAAGGTGCATTTTTTCCACCATCGTCCTTCTCGCAGAAGGGTAATTCAATAACGGTCTCACCGAATTTGGTGGAAGCTGACCCTCAACTGTCGTCGTCCCCATCACCTCTCTCTGACTGACTGACCCGAGAGCAATCCAAAACTTTCCTTTTTCTGTAGCAGGGGTGAAATTTCCAGCGACCCAAAACCATTTAATTCGGCGATGCTGATTGGCCAAATCTTTATTATTTTCGCCTAGCACCTATACACAATTGGCTATTTCACTGCACTTCTAGGGCGCGTTGTTGAGCGCCCAAGAAGAGTAATGATTGGTGGAAATCTGTCGGCACACACTATTAAATAAAACTGACATTGATTTAAAAAAAAATATACATATTTTTTATTTTTATATATTTTATATTCCCCCCCACATCTGGGAGGGCGGCGCCCGGGTGCTCCCTACGGGCCAGCCACCACTGCCTGGCAGCCAAAAGCAGTCCCCACACTGGAACATTCCTCATCGTTGCAGTGCCATGCTCAGTTGGCAGGCTGACAAACCCCTAGTCGCACTTGTTTTTTGCAGGTTCTCTTTGTCCCAAGGTGAATGGTGAAGTAATGAACTGTGTGACTTGTGAGGATCTACTAACGGCTGCCACTGTCTGATTGGTGCCTTTCTGTCCTTCTCCAGCCACCCGTGCTGCTGTTTTTTTCACCACCCTTCATACACATTTGTTTATCTCCACACTGTCTCGGCACTTAAACACGATTTCTTAAAGCAGGGGGCAAAATTCATACAAAAGGGCCAACCTTATTATTAGCCAATGATATGTTCTCAACAGGTGAGTGACAGGTGAATCAGCACTTCACCGGCCAATCAGCTTTCAGGTGGGCCCAGTGCCTCTGTAAGCCCACCCATGTATAAGCCCCTGGACTTAGGTCCCTGGTGCCCTTTCAGTCCTAACCTTGATTGCTCTCTCTCAACATGTGTATGAATGTGTGTGCATGCATGTGTTTCGTCAGGGCAGTTCAAATCTTTGCGCCAAATTCCAACCTGAACAGCTGCAGTGATGTCTGAGTCCATTAACAACCTTTCTTCCTGCCTAACTGTGGAAGCCCAGTGAAGCAGTCAATGTTGGATATGGGTTCAAATGCGGAAGTCCTGTTGTACCTGTGAGGATTCTATTTCTATTAATAAAATGTCAGATATGCGTATCACTCTGTTTGGAAAGGTCAGCAAAGCTTATCAGGCAGTGAACACGGGTGGCAGATTTGAATCCGGACCAGGCTGACATTCCGATATTGCAAGACGGATGCGATTCAAACCAAGAAACACATGGAAATGGTGGGCGGAGCCCCAGGGGCAGATTTGAACCAGTAGTGCCAGGGTTCGAGGTGACAGTGCTGTTCAGTACCCAATGGCCGACTTTTGGCAAAGCCTTCAGAAAAGCTTTATGCTGAGCTTGCTGTGGTATGCATGAGTATTAATACGTGAAATTATTTCAGACTGACAATGTCAGACTCAGCCTTCCTAAAATCTGCACGGCAGATTTCAAACTTCCATCTAAAAATAGATTAGAATGTCTTCAGGGTCAGTTCATTATAGGATAAATGTATTTATATTAAAGGGGTTGGCCTTGCACAAATTCATATTCAATTAGAGGGCAGCCCAAACACATGACCTGCATGCTTCTGCTTTGAGCTACGCCGTGCCTTTAAGATTGGCACCGGGCAAACTCTCTGGGCCTCGCGGTGGATTCGTTGCAGCTACCTGGGCTGCCTCGGTTTCTCCTTGACCAAGAGAGTCAGCCGGTTCTCTTTCCAGGCCCCAGGCTCTCCCTCAGATCGCAGGTACACTTTCTCCCCGACACGCACGCATCTCACAGACCTTGGCTTCCATCCCGACATGGCAGAAGAGCTCGGCTACCGGGAAGCACAGCAGATCAGAGCGTATCAGCCCTGTCTTTGCCAGGTCGCAGCTGTACAGGTTTTCCTGCAATCATTCTAACAAGGAATAGATGTTCTGCAGCATGTATGGTGTTTTTTACTCTAGGCAGAAATTTCACTGACATTTGCACTAATCCAGGAGTACCATTAGAGATTTTGGGCCCCACTGTTTTAGGTCCCAAACCTAGACCGATCCATCTATGTTCCAGATTCATCGGGGCCCCTCTCTCCCCTCCTTTCCAGGCCCCCTGCATTAATGACTAATGGCTAATTACTGTCTTTTGGTCACGCTTATAGCATAGTTTTATGGTTATGGTCGTGTTAAATTGTAGTTTTACCAGATTTGTTTGAATGCAGATGATAAGTGTGGATGTAGTGACTTTCCAAAATCACCCCCTCGACTGGAGGGGAGCTAGACCCTGTCGCTATGCCTGTCCCCTAAACAGAAGTAACTTGAGGTCCACAACGAACTAATCTTTGGGTAATAGCAATACTATGAAAGGTTACAACATATCATCATGTGAGGGTTAATATCACTATATGGCATGTTAGCGGTAAAAACCGTGTGATCTCCCTGCCACCTCACCTCCTGCCCCGCTGCCCCTGTGGCTTTCTATGGTTTTCCTGTTGCCCCCATGCCGCCGTGACCTGTATCCTACTTAGCCCACACTGCCACCTAGTGTCAACCACCACACAACAAAATACAAATGGCTCCCACAGTGGATGTTGAAGTAACATCTTTGATGCTTTAATCTCTTAAAAAAACTTAGATCTGCTAATCAATTACTACTATGGAAAGTGTCATATTGTGTACTAAACTGGAGCCTGTTTACTGTAACAGCAACTTGGCATTTAAATGCCCCATGTGACTTTATTATCGTTGTCTGATTGTCAATGAATTACTGCTATCTAAATCGAATTTTCTTAATTCTTCATTTTTGTACTATTTTTATGCATGGCATCGAGCTAAAGCAAACTATGGGAAGAGTACAGAACCTGTAACAAGCGTGATATTTAGACCAATACAGTAAAGAAGAAGTAGGAGTTACTATTCACTAGGGTGGTAGCAACTGAAAGATCAGAGGCCCAGCAGCAGGAATCCTGCAGTTAAGGTTCTAGCAGCTTATCAGTCTGGTCCAGATCCACAAACAAACGGGTCCTGATCTCTTCCTCTGAGGGCTCCAGTGAGGCAAGCCTACCACCAACTATGAAAGCATGACAGTCAGCAGAATGTCATCGCTGACTCACAGAAGCAGCTGGTTGCGATGGCTTCATTTAAAATGCTGTGTTTGACTGAGAGGTGCATTATGGGAAAGCGTGCACCCCCACTTGCCAGAAAGGAGTCGCCATAACATAAATAAGACATGAAAATTAAAGCTTTGGATATGAGTCACCCCACAATACCATATGAAACACTACAGTATCCATGAGTATCCATGTGGCCTGGGTCCTGGTTCAGTCTCACCATAAATATTCCCAAAAGATGGCAGAAATGTGCTTTTTATACCCAGTCTATTTGCCCATCATTTTCCATTTACTCTTTGTTGCATTTCTGCAATATATATTTCTGTTTGAGCTAGTCCTAGTTTCTGTGTGTTTTAGCTAGGCCTGGTTTCTGTGAATTTTAGCTTAGGCCTAGTTTCTGTGAATTTTAGCTTAGGCCTAGTTTCTGTGAATTTTAGCTTAGGCCTGGTTCCTGTGTGTTTCAGCTAGGCCTGGTTTGTGTGTATTTTAGCTTGGCCTTATTTCTGTGTATTTTAGCTAGGCCTGGAGACAATACGGTTACAAAGAACTTGTATACTCAAAGAACTTGAACTTGTATGGTGTGTTTTTTTCCTTTTCCCTCATACCCCATGAGAGATATGCAATTAATATTCAGAGTGCTGTTTGCTGCAAACTCAATGTATTGGGGGCTGGAAAATGTTCATACACTGTGGTTCCCTGAGAATAAGCGATTGCAGGGTGTTATGTCACATCAGTGTGAAAGGTGAACATGTGCTCTAACAGATACCCTCCTGGTAATGTACTGTCAACTAATTTTGCCCTTTGCCAAACTGGAGGTTCTCAGCTTGCAATATTTTTCAGTGAATCATTTCCTGCCTTTTATCACGCCCTACTTTAAAGATGCATGATACTTCGATTAACATATCAGTATCAGCCGTCGTTCGTTAAAAACGAAGATGCCGACATTGATCTGGTCTGCCAGTCTTGATATTGCCAACTGATATTTAGATTTTAGTCAATATTCAAAGTTAGTAGAGTTGTTTTTTTCCCATCTGCTATTATGCTGATATTAAGTGCCAGTGTACTTCAAAATTGCCAGCGACAATTCAGAATTTCCACATCTTTGCTCCACTGCCCTTCTTCATTCTGCATTTTTATGGTTGTCCTGGACCTTGACTTCAGTTCAGGTGGCACTTCTCCAGAGAACAGATGGAGGCCACTTCCACATTCCTCTCATGAAGACGAACTGCAGTTCGCAATTTTGAACTACCCTGCTCCATTATTAAACGGGAAGGGTCATGTGACATCCCAGACATTTCAGTCTATGGGCAGGTGCTTGTATCCTATGGAGACGCTCCCACGGCCAGATCGCGGTTCTCTGGCATCTGGGGTGGAGGATTCAGCAATTCGATGGAAGCAGCCTTTGCGGGATCAGAACACCGGCCTTCAAGCAGATGAGAAACCTGTCACGTTATTGTCAAGGTGATTTACCCAGCTCATCAGTCTGCAGCCATCATACCTCCTGCTGGTGTCTACATTTCCCCTATGTTCATCATGTTCATCTGTGCTATTTTCCATAATTCAAATTGCACTGAAACTAAATATTTGCGTGTTAAGTAACTAGCAGCTATGGATGTAGCCGACGCCGAGAGGCATGTTGTCATGCATGAAGCAAATACATTTGTGTAACTCTAGTCGACAAAGTCATAACCTGCTGTGAAGGGCGATTGATACAGCAATAGTGGGTGGGCACTTTGCTCCTGGGTATTAGGTACTCCCCTTGGGGAATGCGGGGCTCCGCCTCCACACCCCACCGATGGCTCCCTATTGGTCAGCGAGGCTTCCCTCATTTGGCCAGTCAGGCTGTTTCTGCTGAGCTGGGAGCTCGTTCGTGGTTATGATCCTCCGCAGTATTGAGCCGGGCGCGTCTCCCATAGAGCATCCATAAATCTGGACTGGACCGGACCTTCCAA
This sequence comes from Cyphomyrus plagiostoma, assembly GCA_019775915.2. NCBI lineage: Eukaryota > Metazoa > Chordata > Actinopteri > Osteoglossiformes > Mormyridae > Cyphomyrus > Cyphomyrus plagiostoma. Next base: position 5,773,690 of record JABFEA020000085.1, read on the forward strand.
GAGCATTTGGTAGCACATCGGGTGACACTCCTTCTGCACAGGCTATGAAGATATGTGGCTTTTTCCAGGTGGAGCATCCCAAATCATCATGGAGGGTAGGTCTGGGGCTTCAGCCCGCGTCTCACCATGTTTTGCTCCTGTTACCGAAGTACGTGACCGAGTTTGTCAAATCTTCGGGGTGTGTCATTCAGGCACACCAACCCCCCCCACCCTCGTTCTCCCTAGAGGACTGGCAGGGCAGCGGAATCCTTTTGCAAAAAACGCCGACATATTAGCAAAAACAAGTTGTTGCTGTATCTGCAGCTGTTACCTATAGAGTCTTCGTTTACTAGCTGCCTAGTCAAAGAGCCCAACGTTTCCTCAAAATGCTTCTGTTCACAGGGAATACTGGATATCATTTGCGGGTAGAATTTTTGGCTTGAGCCAAGTGGTCAGCATGAAGGTATCTGCCCCCTGAATTGAGGGCTTGAGAGGTGGGGGGTCATTAACACCACCCTCTTCCACTGCTTGAATATGTGCTGATTAATGCTTTCTTTGGTCACCTATTGGCTGCAAATGGGCCCCAAATTGGCACGAGCCTGAATGCTGAAGTCCCAGTAGTCAGGTGTCTGGGGGCTGTTGGAGCAACCCAGCTCTCCCGCTGCTGCCAGACCCATCTGCCCTTATCCGCAGCGACGGAGTGGGTTCAGCCTCCTGCTGAGAAGGTCACCTTCAGTAGGACCTGCTCCTGGGAAATATGTGCCAAACTGAGCATCTTAAACAGAATTTATAGGTGGGAGGCAGCAGGAGAACCCTGCCCCATCTCAACAGGAAGTGGAGAACGGCATGTCTGAGGCACATTTGTAGCAAAAAAGACAGAATATACTTGTTGTCAGGGCAACACACCAACTGTGTCATTGGTCATGCGCTGGGTCAGGCGTCTCTAGTTGAGGGTCCTTCCTCCACATGCCACCAGGTTAGGGGAGGGGGTGGAGGGGACATATGTCACAGGATCCCTGAGCATTAAAGTGATCCGGTTCATCCCTTCAACGCAGGCTGGTTTTATAGGCGTGTCGACTACTTTTGGTCGAGAAGTCGGTCAATTTGGAATCATTCACCTGGTGGAGGAATCAGAATCGGAACCCTTGGCAGGGCATGAGGATACAAATCAACATACAGGCAAGACAAAAATACAAAACAAATAAATAGATTAAAAATAAAGTGGAGATGATAAATAAAAATCCATCTAGTTTCTATATCTTCTTGTCCTGTGCAAGGTTGTGGGGGCCTGAAATCTAACCAGGAAACTATGGGTGCAAGACAGGGAATAACCCAGGGTGGGGTGCCAACCCATCGCAGGCCACACACACCAGTGGACAGTCTGGCAGTTACAATTCACCTTAGCATGTTTTTGGACTGTCGGGGTAACTGGTGAACCTGCGGGAAATCCCACGACTACATGGGGAGAACACGCCAACTCCACACATGTAGAGGCAGGGCAGAGACTCTTGGTCCAAGAGGTGTTTATGTCTACTGTGCTATCCACTGTGTCACTGCGCCACCATGGAAATAAAAATGTGCTGTTAATAAATAAACATGTAGCTGTATAAACAAAGATGAGACAACTACCTTTGCAGGGAATCATAATAAATTACAATTAACATCAGAAAACGTGAGATGGAGACCCACGTGAGCCACTCATGTTGAATCACCTCGCCATGGATGCAGTGAGTTTTCCCCAGAATACTGGCCAAGATAACTGGCTGCAGGATTTTACTCTGTGCTGCAGTGATTTTTTTAATGTGTTGTATCTGTTTCGCTTGGAAAGTGTCTTTAAATGGTACTGGTATTGGTGACGTTTTCCAATTCTGGTCTTGTCAGGTCAGAGATAGCAGTGCCGACCCACTAATTAAAAGTTTTAAGCTTTAAGGGCAGAGAAATTACTGCCCTGACACTTTTATTGTGAACTTCACTTATGTGCTGCCTTTGTTCCCTTGCAGTTACAGCTGTTGAGTTCAGCTGTTGAGTTCAGCCCGGAATTTGGGTGCTAACATTAAACCTTCACCATCCTTCTCAGCCTAGCGGGAACCAAACCAGGTTCCGGACTCTATATGAACTGGATGTCAAAACTAAACTGTTCAGCATCAGGGGGAAAGCACGTGTGTTAACATGAAAGAATACAAGCCCACAATGGTTATATGGTGTTTCAGCTAAGTGTAAAGTGTAGCATCTGTACAAATACATGCAGTGCACTAATGAATTATTTTGTACTTTTATTGTGTTTTTATAGCAGTGTTTGCTTTTCTCCAAGCGCTCTTTTGTAGCTCATAGCTCTACTCCGAAGCTCAATTTGAAATTTTTCCAAGTTATCTGATATCATCCAGATGCATAGATTGATCTATTCCCCACAGGGCTCACCTTCTTCCACTGAAACCTTGTCTTCTGTCAACTTTTCAAGAGAAGGTTTATTAGAAACCTTACACCATAAGGACAGGAAACACAGGTCAACCTACGGCCGTCGAAAGTGTGAGCGGCCGGAAAGGAAAGAGTGTAGATATAATCAGTGGTGGGAGAAAGACAGGAGGCCAAGCTAGCAGAACATCTCTGGATTTGTTATGTGTCTAATCTGGACAATGTTACATCCTTGAGTGACTTGCTTGCCACTTAACATTCCCAAGGTTTCAAATGTAACCATTCAGTGTTTTCTGTGGTTATACTGTGGATGTAATTGTCTTTAATTGAGTCAGAAAATCAGCCCTGGATCCAGAAGGATAGCCTTTTAGCTTCAGTGCTGGAGCAGCATATCGATACAGGAACTCTCCGTGCAAATCCACAGGGCCAGCGTTGAGCTTTTTCATCAGGTTTGATGCAACATGTCTCTTTTGAAGGTTGCGAGGCATTTTTTTTTTCAGTTTCAGAAATGTCCAGACTGGGATGCTGTGCTTTAGATCCTGGTTTTTTACCAGATTCTGAAGTCCACAGGCAGCTCTGTTCCTCTCGCCCATAGGGCACGTGAATGTCATGTTTTAATATCAATGTTAAATGTCAATATCATGTCAATATTAGCCTAGGCTCACGGTGCTCACCCATCACATTCAGCTCGCTCTCCTAAGATCACTGCTAAGATCTCTGCTAAGATCACTGCTAAGATCTCTGCACTGAATTCACATTACCGCTGATTCTAAGGGAGATTAATACATCAGATGAGCAGGTGATATCACCCACATAATATTTCCCTGGTGGGTCTGGCGATCGTGCTGCATACTCAGGTTTCTTATAACAAATCGACTGAATTTCGGAGGCCTTGATCCAGTTTCGCCTGCCAGTCTAGATGTCGTTGATTTCTTGGGGATGTGGGGCCTACCTCTCGGGTTAAGGTTGAGCAGGTGCGAAAGCCTGTACAGGATCCCGGGCCGAGATTGACACAGACGATTTGCTTTAATCAGCGGCTGAATGACGCACCCTGCATGAAACTCACTCCCGCAGCTGGTGTCCCTCTTTACTTTTCCCCAAGATCTTCTTCACCTCTACTGTCTGCATGATTCTAGCCCCAGCTCCATACCCTGGAGGTCTCAGAATTATTGATGAGCCCTTGGCTTTATGCTAAGGGCTCCAGTACAGACACTGGCTGCTCTCATCTCGGAGCAGATTTCTGAGGCTCCGGCTGTGCTGCAGGGTCATGAGTGTGGATGATTACAGTAACTGGCAGAATATCTGTAAGTGTTAACTTGGGTGGAGATTCTGGTGGCATTTTATTGGAGGCAAAATGGAAAACAAACATTATGTCTTTGATCCTTTCATTTCCACTGATTTTCTGTGGTAGACTTTATTATGGTTGTGTACATGATCCTGAATCCATCCTTACTAAAGTAACAGCAATATATACTGAGGAAAAGAAGAGTGAAGAGGGTTATTTCACGGTGAGGGAGCAACAAGGTCCTCCGTTAGTGAGCAATTAGGAGAACGTGGAGGCTGATGGATGAAGAACGGCTGGACGCAGGTGGTGATGTTTTCTGGGAAGTGTCTTCAAACAGTTCTTCTTTCCTGCACAGCTGTGCCTTCCATGTCTGTTTTTCTCAGCGCTTCGGCCTGCCGGGCTCGTTGTATTTGCCGTAAATTTAATTTACGAGAACGGGGTCTGGAAACGTTCACACGTCGATTAAATATTTATGCTGTGATGGTAGGAAAGCCAAAGGCTGCCCAAGTCCGGAACTAGATTATTGTTTCCTTTGGCAGCCTATGTGGAAAACTGATGGAGGACAGAATCTCGTCAGGATTCAGGAAGAAAATGTAGCCGGTATCACTGCTGTGGAACCAGACCGGTGGAAGTGAAGGTCTGAGTCAATGGATTGAGGATCGGGAGGAACAGGGGCTCCTTTTCATTGAAAACTAGCATACAAGGGCCAACTGGAATGCAAGGAGTACTAGTCTGGCACCCCGAGGCCACAGTTTTTAATGGTGACAGCCATTAAAAGTTTCTTGCATGTTTTTGGACTAAGAAACTTCACCAAGGCCGGACGCATTTAAAAACACTTTCCAAGAGGGCCCGGAAAGCTTAGCACATACAGTGGAGGAAATAATTATTTGACCCCTCGCTGATTTTGTAAGTTTGTCCATTGACAAAGAAATGAAAAGTCTCAGAACAGTATCATTTTAATGGTAGGTTTATTTTAACAGTGACAGATAGCACATCAAAATGAAAATTGAAAAAATAACTTTGAATAAAAGATAGAAACTGATTTGCATTTCATTGAGTGAAATAAGTATTTGGACCCCTACCAACCATTAAGAGTTCTGGCTCCCACAGAGTGGTTAGACACTCCTACTCAATTAGTCACCCTCTTTAAAGACACCTGTCTTAACTAGTCACCTGTATAAAAGACAACTGTCCACAGAATCAATCAATCAAGAAAACTCCAAACTCTCCAACATGGGAAAGACCAAAGAGCTGTCCAAGGATGTCAGAGACAAAACTGTAGACCTGCACAAGGCTGGAATGGGCTACAAAACCATTAGCAAGAAGCTGGGAGAGAAGGTGACAACTGTTGGTGGAATTGTTCGAAAATGGCACAAAATGACCATCAATCGACCTCGGTCTGGGGCTCCACGCAAGATCCTACCTCGTGGGGTGTCAGTGATTCTGAGAAAGGTGAGAAATCATCCTAGAACTACACAGGAGGAGTTAGTTAATGACCTCAAAGTAGCTGGGAGCACAGTCACCAAGAAAACCATTGGAAACACGTTACACCGCAATGGATTAAAATCCTGCAGTGCTCACAAGGTCCCCCTGCTCCAGAAGGCACATGTGCAGGTCTGTCTGAAGTTTGCCACTGAACACCTGAATGATTCAGAGAGTGACTGGGAGAAGGTGCTGTGGTCAGATGAGACAAATATTGAGCTCTTTGGCATTAACACAACTCGCCCCCAAAACACCGTCCCCACCGTCAAGCATGGAGGTGGAAACATTTTGCTTTTTGTTTTTCTGCTAAGGGCACAGGACAACTTCACCGCATCAACGGGAAAATGGACGGAACCAAATATCGTAAAATCCTGACCGACAACCTCCTTCCCTCTGCCAGGAAACTGAAAATGGGTCGTGGATGGGTGTTCCAGCATGACAGTGACCCAAAGCATACAGCAAAGGCAACAAAGGAGTGGCTCAAGAAGAAGCACATTAAGGTCATGGAGTGGCCTAGTCAGTCTCCGGACCTTAATCCAATTGAATACCTATGGAGGGAGCTGAAGCTCAAAGTTGCACAGAGACCTTAGTGATTCAGAGATGATCTGCAAAGAGCAGTGGACCAAAATTCCTCCTAAAATGTGCGCACTTGGTCATCAATTACAAGAAACGTTTGACCCCTGTGCTCGCAAACAAGGCTTTTGCCACTAAGTCTTTTTTTGTTAGAGGGTTCAAATACTTATTTCACTCAATGAAATGCAAATCAGTTTCTATATTTTATTTAAAGTTATTTTTTCAATTTTCCTTTTGATGTGCTATCTGTCACTGTTAAAATAAACCGACCATTAAAATGATACTGTTCTGAGATTTTTCATTTCTTTGTCAATGGACAAACTTGCAAAATCAGCGAGGGGTCAAATAATTATTTCCTCCACTGTATGAGAAAACACATTTGCAGAAATATTAGCGGGTTCACGCACAGACACGGAGTGTCTAAATTGTGTGATAAAATGGAGGAATTTCCAGGCAAATCAATCATGGTACTGCGCCTTGCTGGTCTTCTCGATGATCCGTGGACCACACTAGCAGAGCTATCTGGAACAGCTCGTTCTCTTAATGGGGTAATCTGTGCGGAGGAGTCAGCCGGTGTCAAGGCTGGAAACAGGTTGAAAAAGCTGAGTAGCTTACAGCGGGTCGGGAAATCGATAAATTGACCCGGTTATGGTATGATGCTGAAATGTGGAAATGAATGAGCCCAGTAACAAGGATAGATTGTTCAGCTGAGTCAAGAGTCAAATAACACGGTGTGGGAAAGGGGGCTGGGGGTGGGGTGACTCATCAGGGGAGTCGAGCGATTGGGGTTCTTTCGTGGGAAGTTTCCCCACTTGCAATGTATTCATATCTGACCGTATATACTGATGTGTGTTGCTATTTTCACCCCAGTAGACCAATGTTGGTTCACTCAGGGACCCATCCTTGCTTTGTTTTGTCTTCCAAAACCCCAGGTTTTAATTAATACCCCATTTTATTCTCCCCTCTGTTCCCTTGACCTCAGCATGTCCCAATTAATTGTGTCCCCTGTCTCCACGGGACACAGCTCTGCTCAGATCTCCATATCACATGGTTCTGTTCAGATGCGCATGTCCCATGGATCTGCTCAGATCTCCGTATCACATGGTTGTGTTCAGATGCGCATGTCCCATGGATCTGCACAGATCTCTGTATCACATGGTTGTGTTCAGATCTGCATGTCCCATGGATCTGCTCAGATCTCCGTATCACATGGTTGTGTTCAGATCCGCATGTCCCATGGATCTGCTTAGATCTCTGTATTACATGGTTGTGTTCAGATCCACATGTCCCATGGATCTGCTCACATCTCCGTATCACATGGTTCTGTTCACATTCCATATCATATGGTTCTGTTCAGATCTGCATGTCCCATGCTTTTCCTCAGATCTCTATGTACAATGGTTCTGTTCAGATCACCACGTCACATGGTTCCGCTCAGATATCCATATCACGTGGTTCCGTTCAGTTTTACATGTTCCACGGTTCTCCTCAAATCTCTGTGTTCCGTGGTTCTGTTCAGATCTCCATATCAAATGGTCCTCTTCAGATCGGTATGTCCCATGGTCCTGCTCACCATCTAGACCATATGTTTTCAGACAGCAGGATTTGCTGTCATATGAAAAAACCTTCATTTTTGGGCAGGCGGATATGGGGAACGTTAATGCTTTGGTCGTTCTTCCTCACGCTGGCTGCAGGACAGATGCCCAGGGGCAGTTTGTGAGATGGGATCGTTGTCTTTAAAGGCAGGGGGCTTTGCAGACCACTATTGCTTTTTAAAGATGGATCAATCATTCTCCGGACAGAACAAAACTCGCTAAATGCCAGAGGCATTTAATTGCTGATGGATTCCGCGGTCTATCTGGAAATTCTGAAGCCCGGGTGGTAAAATCTGTGCCCCTCCTCCTCCCTTTGTGAAAATGTGTCATCTACGTGTGTTGCTGGCCTGTCATCTGGGTAATTTCGCTGGGGTCCCTTCACCACTGCCCTCCACACATCCCTAGGTGCCAGATATCCAGCTTAAGTTACGATAAAGATTCTTTGCAACAAAACGCCAAAAAGGAGCCATTTCAAGAATAATGTCTGGGCACATCCAGGAAGAAAATGGGGCCAGTCGTATAAGTAACCAAAGAGATGTTTTCAATTGGTGTGTGACAGAATAGGGGGCAATCCAAGGGCAATCAGCTTTCAGCTGGGGCCAGTGCCCATGGCCCCGTGTCTGTATACATCCTGGTCACACAGAGCAGCTTGTGACTCCACGCCATGAAGCGATTTGACAAGTACATTGGGGGTCAAAAGTCCCCAACTCGGGACCTGACAGCCTGTCACCTTGACGACAGTTACAGCTACTTCCTGAGTGCCCACTGCATCCTGCAACGTAGATGAGCTGTGTGTCACAAGCACAAAAAGCTGTTGATCGTGCTGCGATTGCAAAAAACGAGCCTTTTACACCGACCTTTTTAGCATGTGCTACAGGGATGATGAAAAAGGTTTGGGAAATAATGGAGGCATCAGATACCTCAGTCTCTGTTATCATGCCATTTTAGTTGACCATCTGCATTCAGCCTCCAGGTAAATGGGAGAGCTTTTCACATGAAAGTTTTCCATTATCTCCAGGGATGAAACAACGTTCCCTAGAGGCTGCTTGCTGGTTTTTCTGCCTGAGCCATTGTGTTCACACTCATTAATGGTGGCCAAGTAAGAAGGCCTCTTGCGTGGAGACAGCACAGAGAGTATGCAGAACCTGCCTGTGTAATAGGTGTGACCTTTGTGATGGCAGGTACCTCCTGATGTGGCCAATGTTTGTTAGCTGCCCCAATTACTTTCAAATTTATTTTTTATACTCTCCTGTGGAATTCTCCTGCATGACCTTTGGAGCACACAAGAAAATGCTAAAGGGCACCACTCTGGTGACTGGGTCACCTGGCACGCTGCCAGCACTTCAACCCCTCACATTCTGCCCATGCTCACAGCGGGTGAATCCAGGGTGGAGGCAGACCAATGCGTTGCCCTCGCTAGTGTCATGTGACTACGTGGGCTCTAGATAAGAGACCTATAATCCACAGATGACTTGTAATCAAGCTGCTAAGATAACATGCAGTTCAAACAGAATCTTCATTTCTCCATATTTTCCTTGTTGATGAGTTAAGTGCACTTCATGGAGTTTCCCCTACGACTTTGATCGCCCAGGAAATGTTTTATTCATAATGTTGCGATTGTCGGTTCGCTCATTGATTTGTAGGGAGGATTGTGCTGTTGAGTTGAGGTGTGTTAGTTCCTTACTGTTTCTGGAAGGAGACTGGTGGCACTGTTATCTAAACAAACATCTCAAGCTTTCCTAGGGCTGTTAAACGCATAAAAACCTTTTGAATTTTTGAAGATGTTTTGACACCTACAGATTCACATTCATATACTGCTTAAGGCAGGTATTACAGTTTTGATTACATGGAGCTTGCATCTTCTCCTCCTGCTTCATGTCCTCCCCATGTTCCTCTGGCCTCCCCTTGTGGTCCAAAGATATGCAGTTAGGGGAATTTGAGCCTCTAAATTGCCAATTACGTGTATTTGTGGCCTGGGGTGTACCAGCAATCCTTCCCCCCCTCCCCTCCGTTTGCCTGGAGAGACTCCAGGCCACCATGTGGCCCAGTACTGAATAAGCAGTTTGATGATGGTTGGATGGACATTGATCTCCTGTCAAAAACTGTCCCTGATGTCTGAAGAAAGAAATCATGTTTGAGGCAAATCTGCGACAGTAATTGTCCTTCAAGCACAAATGGAGTCTTACCTAACAAGGGATTAATTTTACCATGGGTTATAATTATGAATTACAATACGAACAGGTTATAATTTAGTAATTTTCCCATTTTCCTGCCTCAGGCTGTTACAATTACCTCCTGTAGGCAATCAGTTATCTTTCTGCAGACAGCTGGCTAAACAGCTACGGTGTTGCTTCTAAACTATCCTTTGAACTTCATTAGAGGACTTTGGTAACATCCACCTACCCATCCATCATCTAAACATGTATTCAGTATGGCAGGGGGTGAGAAGTACAACCTGGGAGATAAAGAAGAAGTCAAAATAATAATTATTTACTAAATTTAAGACAAACTGTATTTATTACATTGATACTTGGAATTGTATTCACAACGAATTTATATTTGTTTATTAAAAACAGAAATGTGATCCATCCATCTCCCATCTTATCCTGCGTGTGATTGTGAGTGCGTGTGTGTGTGTGCGTGCGTGTGTGTGTGTGTGTGGGGGGGGGGGGGGTCTGGAGCCAATCCCAGGCAGACGGCCCCCCACACAGGAGGAAAAAAAAAACAAATGCCAATATTTAAGCGGTTAAAA
>JABFEA020000085.1:5791423-5812123 GCA_019775915.2 Cyphomyrus plagiostoma
AAAGCACAGGGCACCAGTGGCGGACCTGCCAATTCTGGTATTCTATGGCAAATGCCCATCGAGCTCCACGGTCCTGGACAGTGAGCACAAGGCCCACTAGAGGACATCAGGCCCTCAGGCCACCCTCATGAAGTCTGTTTTTGATTGTTTGCTCTGAGACATTCACACTAGTGGCCTGCTGGAAGTCATTCTGTAGGGCTCTGGCAGTGCTCTTCCTGTTCCCCTTTGCACAAAGAAGCAGATACTGGTCCTACTTATGGGTTAAGGTCCTTCTACGGCCCTGTCCATCTCTCCTAGAGTAACTGCCTATCTCCTGGAATGTGCTCCATGACATTGAGACAGGGCTGGGAGACACAGTAAACCTTTTGGCAATGGCACCCATTGATGCACCATCCTGAAGGGGTTGGACTACCTGTGCAACCTCTGTAAGGTCCAGGTATCGCCTCATGCTACCAGTAGTGACACTGACCATAGCCAAATGCAAAACTAGTGGAAAAAAATGTTAGAAAATATGAGGAGAGAAAGATGTGAGTGGCCTCCACCTGTTAAACCATTCCTGTTTTGGGGGTCATCTCATTGTTGCCCCTCTAGTGCACCTGTTGTTAATGTCATTAACAACAAAGCAGCTGAAACTGATTAACCCCCTCTGCTACTTTACTGACCAGATGAATATTCAAGAAGTTTAGTTTACTTGATGCTATACTCTGATTAATAAGTGTTCCTTTAATTTTTTTGAGCAGTGTAGTTTAAACGCGTTCACACATTGCTTCATCAAACGTTCTTTGCGTTCAAAGATGTAAGGTAGAGTAAAAAGTCAAAGAAACATAATTATGTTAGTAACATTTCGCTTTCAATGTAAAAGCATGGGTTATATTTGTTCATTTTAACAAATGCTTTCAATGCGATTGCCTGACAGCTGACAGTCCGTCGGATTAATCAATAAACATTCGGTGTTAGGGGCTCCTCTGAGGTTTTTTCAGCCTGTAACTTAATTCATTCCTTCAGTGATCATTATGCTCTATAACATACCACTAATAACATTTACTTACATAAATTTGTGTCAGTGTGGGTAGAAACAGGTGACATCTGCTACGATAATAGAATGACTGTCATATGCGAAGCGTATTATTACTCTGCGGCTTGTAGGTGCTGAAAATCCTAATGCGGTGTTTATTTTCACCAGAACAGCACTGAAAAGTACGCGTATCATTGTGTTATATATCCCTGCAGATAGAAGGGCAATTCATCTAGTTGCCGTCAGCCGTAATAAATTAAAAATTAAGTTCAGCTCGGCATGTTGAGATGGGCTATGCGATGCCTGAATAATACTTAATTTATTTCTACTATCACGTTACCTCCGGTGGTTTGCCTTTCTTGAAGGACAGTTCATATAAAACAAAAGAAATTGTTCTTGATAGTCCGTACGTCGTGAGGTAAATTTGAAATTTTTAACACATCCGCATCACCAATATTGACTGCTGTTCAGATCATCAGCGATTATGTTAATCTGCAGCTCTTATAAAATGTACTTTTTTGACGATATAGGATTTTGTTGTGATCAAATCCCCATATTCAGTAATGAATAGCCAGATTTTTATGACAATTTTGAATTATATGATGCTGCTCTTTCAGATTTTGAACCTTTTATGTCGCTGGAGTGGGGAATAGGGAAATTATAGCCGACTGCCGTCCTCATCGTTGGTTGACGGGCAGCTATCAGGGATAAAACCGCACTAAATCTCTATGTTTGCAAAGATTTCCCTCCATGCATGTTGTTATTAAATTGGGAGCAAATTCGTAATTTCAACTGGCTCTCCATCGTAGGTTGTTTTTTTTTTTTTAAATTATTTTGCTTTCGGGGAGCGCGTCCCTGGTCATCCACGCTCTCGCCTCTCTCTCTGTCTCTCTGTATCTCATCCCCCCCTCGGGCCGTCGTACCCGCGCGCGCGCGTTCTCGCCCATTCTCACGCTTCACCGGTTGTATTTGCTATTGAAACTGAAAGTCTAATACTGCTCGCTGTACTTCGCCGGCTTCACTCCGCCTGCCGGGGCACCTGTGTTTCTGCGGTTAACAGCAGCGGAGTCTAAGCAGTAGGGTACCATGACTTCAGCCAAGGAAGCAAACGCGCCGGCCAAAGCGGCTCAACAGCAGGACCAGGTAGCACTATACTTTTATAAAAAAAAAATTAAAAAAAAATCTGCTTTATTTTTGCTTACAATACGCGGGTTTGCCCGACTTCCATTTCTCGGTCTCCACAAGAAACATACTGTTCACCCGCATCATCCGAACATCGGGAAAGACAGAGCACGCTTTTCTGTCTTGAAACTATCATATAGCCTAATTACAGTACCGCGTAGCCGCTCATTATGCGCATGTGTGATTGTGAATATCATAAATCTGATGTGTGGAAATCTGTGCATTTAAGCGGAGCGGAAGAGCCAGACACCCGCTTCTGAATGGAAGCGGACTGCTGGATGTGCGCGGCGATACCAGCGTACATGCATGCATGCATGCGTCGGTGAACAGTTTTTGATGCAACCAGCTGTTTTGCCAATAGTATAAAGACTATGAATAACGTTGTCATAAACTGAAAAGCTCCGAGGTTGAATTATTCTTCAAATGTGCACTGTCGATGTGCCGGCAGACGCTGTTCAGTCGGAGTTACAAACACTCCTGTTGGATCCGCATAAGGAGAGAACAACGCGGATGTCCTTACCATTTAATTCCGATCAAATGCGGGAAACCCGTCGATCATCATCGATACATAGTTCCCTTGTAAAATATCAGACAATAACCAATAAAAAGTTTGTTTTCTGTGCGTTTAACTGCAATTCACTAAGACATGTCTAAAGAATAAAATCACAAACATATTTAGATGGGATTTTAATTGATACGTTCAGATATAGCCTCTTTTCCGGCTCCGCCAGTATAATCTCAAACATTCTGATACATTATATGTATGATTAAAAACCAAACACTTATTTTACTCTGTTCAATCCATTTGTCAATAATAATAATAATAAGCAAACAATTATTAGCCTAAGTAACTAGAGCTGACCTCAGTGCAGTGTGCTGTGTATATTTCTTGACACGGAGCTTGTGTAAGTAAACGCTCACGTTGCTGAGCATCTTTTAACCTGTCACAGCCACACGTGAAACGAGGACTTCATACTGGTCCAGTTGAAAAAAAAACTGAGGCAATACTATAAACCCAATGGCAGTTATTTTGAGACAGACCAGATATGCACAAATAGTGTGAAATGTTGACTCCTGATGTTTTCTAAAGCGAGTCCCGAGCCATATTTTTGCTAGATATTTTCAAAACAGCTTTGTCTGGTATACCTTCCTGAATAGTGATGTTAGTGTCAGTAACTAAAAACTAGAAAACACTTAAATGTTGTTACTTTAGGTTCTGAAAAGTTACATAATGCTAAAGAAAGCAAGCACGAACTAGCAAAAACAAGATTTAAACAGGCATAGGCCTACTAATAAAACATCGTTAGCAATTTATATTTATACCTCTTTTCTGAGGTGGGAAATCGTTAGAATATAACAACCATAACAGAAGTCAGCAGGATCTGACACATATTAGCCCTGCAAATCACATGATTTTACATTTCGCTTTACTCTAATGCTGTCTTTCGTACAGTTAAACATAGCGCGAGTTTCATTTTGTACAATATTAAAGTAGCTTTAAGGTAGGCCTATGGGGTTATACTTGGCCGACGTAGGCTATCAAATTTTCAAGATATTTAACGTTATGGTGAGCATGTGTACCAGCAACATGAAAGAAGATTGCGGAATTTTTGTATTTTATCTTTTACCAGTGAGATCTTCATTGCAATTTTTACAGAAACTATTTGGGGTTTTATAATATTAACTTGCAGCGCACCCAACCCGCACTGAACCTGAAGACGGGTTAGCGAGTGCATTGGCCAGGTGAAGGCGAGTCCAACAGGGGGAGGGACGTGCGATGGGACCAGGACAGGGCGGATGTCTGATTCGTGCATTTTTGCCTGATTTGTAACAAGAATAAGGTGGCGCTGCCAAAGTCAATTTTTTTGCTATTAACAGAGTTTACAATTGATACTACTTATTAATAACTACAAGACGCCACAGCTACATCATTAAACGTAGTGGCAGGTTGAATATAGGCGCGCCTCAGTCAAAGAAGAAAATTGAGCGGTAAATAACAAACAATCAACGTGTCAGCACATTGCGTGTCGAGTAGTTTAAATGTAAGTCGGTTGCTGAAGCCGTATTTCCAATCGAACTTTACATCGTGTCTTTTGAACTTCACTTGTCATACTTCTGAAATCACGTTGCCAATTGGTTCTCCAACCTTGCTGGCCTCTTACAATTAACATCCGCGTCTCAGAGGAGAGGAGCATATGCTGTATTTCACCGCCGCGGCTGCAAGGAGGAGTGTTAGACGCGCGGCGGGGGTTTATCACACGCGAACAGCCGCCCGCAGCCAGGCTTGAGATCTGGAAGTCCCCCGTGCAACTGAGCACGGATCCAGAAGACAAGCCGATGAGTGCGAATCGCCAGGTGGTGGGGGGTCTAGCTGCCTCTCCATCAAAATTTAGTCTCTCCAGTCTAAACCAGCGCATAAGAAATCGAGTGTTATGCATTTTTCAGGTCTTCTTTTTCAGGTTTTTTTCCTCTTAGATCCATAAATAATAGACGACGGTTTGTAAAAGTTTGCCATTCCATTTACCTTAAAATCAAGACACGTGTGTTCATTGACCACGCACATTAGAAAGCGGTCTTCCTTTATCCGTGCGCCTCAGTGATCTGTCCGGATCATTGCGCGATGACATCCCCCGGAGGGAGGAAAGGCGCCCCTGTGAGAGAAGGAATTTATAGACGATCACCCCCTTACCGAGGGAGAATAATGCATCGTTATTAGGCAACAGGGCAGGAGGAGTAATCCATGCCTGTGCACTTGGATAAGTTTTCACTTTTTTGTGGTGTCGGTAACGAATATTTGCGAATGTCGGACATAATGTATCAGTGTTTACCTTGGACACAGCATGTGTCCAAAGTTTTGCCCAGTCTGACTGAACCACACCGTTTTAGCAGGTGCAGATTCTTTCCTGTACGCCTTTTCCACGTTGCGTCAGAAAGCGTGACTGCTAAAGAGAGGAACGGCGTATTAGATGTGTTTGTCCAGCAAACCACCGTGCAGTGCCAGAGGTCTCACAGACGCACTCCTGTAATACCACCATCTGGGTCAAATCCAACTCCCACAACCCTATTTCTGAAGCGATTTTTATATCTTCACCACACCTTTGGAAATGTTTTCTTTGGGGGTGTTTTTTTAATGCATTTTTTTCTCCTATGAATTTTTATACTTGTATGTCATGTTAAATTAATTGTGAGGCACCTCCAGGGTAATTCATGGGTTCTAATGAGATTCTCATGCACTCACTAAGGTCTGCTTGGTGTAGAGGTCTTGCTCCGAGGGAAAAAACAAACGAAAACTGAATAATTACAGTACTGAATATAGGAGCGCGGATTGTCGGTTAAATTGCCACAAGCAGCACCTGACACTGTATGGGATGTTTGAAGTGTTGGAGTATGTATATGTATTTGTAGGCTATGAGTATAATCAATATAGTTACTGAAGCATGTTGTACATCTTAGCCAATCACACTTCTTTAAGTTGGTCACATGGTTATGCAACTTAAACGATGGTGGAAGCTGTGGTGCCTGAGAGGAGGTCGCTCTTCAGGTGTTCTGCTGACCCCCCATGTCGGGGTGAGGAGTTTGCTAATGTGGGTGGGTGAGGGGGGAACCTCTGGGTGAACTTCCTACAGAGCGGGAGGAGCCAACTGGGGTGCTGCAAAGGCTATGCCCCCACCCCCACTTAGCTGACGAAAGGCAACTCTATTGGCGTTTTTCCACTGCCACCAAGAATCAAACTGCACTCGAGTCATACAGGGAACCGACGGTTTTCCACTGTAAATTATTCAAGCCATACCCAAGCCGTACAGGGAACTGACAGTTTTCCACTGTAAATTATTCAAGCTGCACCCGAGCCGTACAGCGAACCGACGGTTTTCCACTGTAAATTATCCAAGCCGAACTCGAGCCGCACAGTGAACCGACGGTTTTCCACTGTAAATTATCCAAGCCGTACCCAAGCCGTACAGCGAACCGACGGTTTTCCACTGTAAATTATCCAAGCCGCACCCGAGCCGTACAGCGAGCCGACGGTTTTCCACTGTAAATTATCCAAGCCGTACCCGAGCCGTACAGCGAACCGACGGTTTTCCACTGTAAATTATCCAAGCCAA
Source organism: Cyphomyrus plagiostoma (assembly GCA_019775915.2). NCBI lineage: Eukaryota > Metazoa > Chordata > Actinopteri > Osteoglossiformes > Mormyridae > Cyphomyrus > Cyphomyrus plagiostoma. The sequence goes on from JABFEA020000085.1 coordinate 5,797,727, forward strand.
ACCCGAACCGTACCGGAGTATGCTGACATGGCCCTGCTTACTAACTGGGCTGAAAGTGTGACCAAACCGAGCTGGTCGTGTCACCACCATCTGATTGGTCATCTACGTCAATATGCATGGATTTTCTGAAGGAAAAAAAGGGCATATTCTATATATTATTCATTATTAGTAATATCGCACATTGCCGTATATTGATGTATTCCAAATAAGACAGAACCTTAAAATTTCTAATCACCTCTTTAAAAAAGTTCCATAGAAGCTGAACAGAATGGATGTATAATGCAAATTTGTGCAACTTTGTCCTACTAAGTTCTGTTTCAATCACATACATCAAACAGACAGGAAGTTATATTCTGAAGTACCATTTGATATTTAACTCTCTGTTATTAAAAGGGATGCATGCTGTCTCTCTAATAGCACGATAATAGTGTATATAACTATGTGATAGCAATGCATGTGAGCACTCTAAGTAAAAACTTAAAACCAATATCGAGGAAAGCAGTAAGTGTTATCAGTGCTGGCAAAGTTCTAAAGATTGGAGATCAAATTTCACTCTTAATGCGGCATAATGCAATGAAAATGCCAAACTGACCCAGCTAAGACGTCTGAATGTTGACTGTGATTCACTCCGATGTGATGGGGGCGGGGAGCAGGGCGATGGTAGGGGGAGGGGAAGTGTGGCGCTTGCTTGCCTGTGCTCACTGGAAAATTAAGTCAAAGGTACTGCACAGAAAGTAAAAATAGTACAAGAGAGATAGTGTACACAATACTGCAGAGAGTATTACCAGCACAACAGAGAGCGTATAAACAATGCTGCTTGGGGACTGTAATGATCACTGCATGGAGAGTTTAAAATGCACCACAGCAGTACTATTCGGGGAGTATAAACAGAAATACATAAAAAGTACGGCTCAAATAGTACAAATGGTACTGCTCAAAAAGTATAAACAGTGTTGCTTAGGAAGTATAAATGGTACTGTTGATGGACTTTAAACAGCACTGCACAGAGAGTATATATAGTACTCGAGGTGAATACAAATATAAACACAGAAAGAAAAGACACAAGGCTGGTTTTTATGTACAGAGAGAGAGAGCCCTCGTTACAGAAATCTGAGATGGCCAGCACACAGCTCGGTGATAAAGACATCTTCTACAGTACTGTTCCATTTAAGATCTATTATAAGGAAAGCCAGATTTAGGCTTAAAAAGACCGTCATGCAGCTTAATTAGCGGACGTCACTGAAACATCACCCCGACTATGTTTGATGGGGAAGACTGCCATGCTGTTTTGTGGGCTTTAGGTTTCCTGCCAGAGCTTACAACGGTTAGCAGGGTGGGGGGCAGGGTTTCCGGTACATTTTACTTCAAAGAGAAAAACATCACTCGGGTTAGATTGAGGTGGGGCGCGGCCGTAACAGGAAGCTATCAATTCCGGGCCATCTGTTTTGTTACCGTTTACAGCGGTTGACATAATTCGATGTTGACAAGTCGCCTGGAGAACAAAATCCACAACACGGCCATACGGCCAGACCGCCCCAAGACAGACAGGTCCGCCTGTGGCCGGCGCTGGGTGCGTGCCCAGTCCTTGGTGGATATGTTTCTGGGGCAACTTTCTCACAAAACTCCCTCTCTAAAAACACTCCATCCCTCAGAAAAAAACAGTCTAGTGTCTTGAGGAAAAAATTAAAATACCAAGCACACAGTACAATGTACATTAATCCCATTGTCAACTGTATTTATGCAACATTTACTGCCCTGGATGTACTCCCACACCTCCCTGTGCATGCTGGGAAAGGTGGTCCCCATCAGCCCTATAGAGGCATCGCCGTGACTCAAGATTTACTGTAACATGTGTTCAGAGGAACACAATGAAATTCTTGTCACAGTTGCGGGGGAAGGGACAGGTGTATTGAGGGGACAATAGGGCAGACAGCAATGCAATGCAGGACAGACAGCAGTGAGATACAGGAAAAAACAGCAGTGTAATACAGGACAGACAGCAGTGAGATACAGGAAAAAACTGCAGTGTAATACAGGACCGACAGTACTGAAAAACAGGACAAACAGTAATGCAGTAAAAGACAATACAATGCGATATAAGTAAACAATAAATAAGTAAAAAAGACAATAAATAAGTAAAAAATTAGATGCAATGGGGATAATGAAATAAACTGATGCCATGAAGAAGTCTTAGGAACATACACAGATGCTGTGAGCATGGATCGAACAGGGAGACCCCATTGGATTTCAAATCCAACGCCTTAACCACTCGGCCCTCACAGCTAACAGCCTTTGATACCATCAGGGTATCTACTTGTACTTAGAGCTCGACATTAGAGTGTTTGATGTGTTTATTGCTGTGATGACATCGATCATGCAGTGCAGCGCTGTCCCATGGTAAATGCATGCGCTTCTCCAATTTAGTCCAGTCTACCCTGATATCCATCTGCACTTTTCATCCCGGTAAATGTACAGCGTTGAGGAATGTTATCTCCCACCGATGTTGTGTACATTGCGTGAAGAATTTGCCATTCCATTCTGCGCGTGATTGACCTTTACCTGGAGGTGAGATGCTCAGAATGTTGTGCTTTATGGATCGCGCCACAACCTGACTGCTTATTACGGCATCACTCAGATTTGTTTTGAGGTAGTAAGAGAGTGATTCCTTTAAAATCTCGAGTGGTGCCATTATACCGTCAAGGGGTTAACGCAATCTAATCCCAATAAGGTGAAAGTCTGGTTTTTTTGTTGGTTGGCTATTAGAAATGGATGTATAATAGTACTGTGAATGACTGTGTGTACAAAGCTGACAGGCGTGAGGATTATTCTGCTGCACTGGGAGTCTCTTCAGGTTTGTAGGCTCGCTTCAGTCCGGAGGCCTTTCCCTGAGGTATCCTTCATAAATCCATTTCTGGGCTGAGAGGCAGCTGGGGACTACACACTCCTGCACATCTGAGGCTAAACCAACTCTCACCTTCCCACCGCAGGCCGAGCGGAGGGCATCTAGCAGTCGTGACTGGGTGCTCGCTTATGAGATGCACCTTGGCAGGTTATACGGACAGTCGGAGCTCCGCGGTACCGGTTCTTCCGAGTCATCTGATGATGCCAAGTTTAATATTCTCCATAAGTGCTCTCCGGAAGCTGAGAACCCTGTACGCGAGGAGCTTAAGCGAGTAGTCGCTAAGTCTGACGTGATCGCGAGGTATGAGGGTCCCTCCCGAAAGCATTAATTAAGCCGCCACACGCTGACACGCTGTCGTAGTTTCCCATCCATGCCAACGGCAAGTTTTCGAACCTTGGGCCGTATGTTCATATAGAATTGCTTTAATTTATGCGGACAGACTCGATTTGCATGTCAGCTTCTCTGGAAAGATATCAAGTGGCAGGTTTGTATATTGCTGCCAGACGGAACTGGGATATTTATAGACACATCAGGAAAGCGGATGCATTTATTTGTGGTTTAATAGTCAGATTATTTATTAGAAATTTACTATTATGATTCTGGATTGGATTGTCCGTTTTGTTCACAGTGTGTCCTGGGTCAAACTGTTCTTTTCGGGTACGGTGCATTTCAGATCAGGCTGTCCGTTTAGCGAGTGGCATGTTCTGTATGGGGCTGTCCGTTTGGGGCGCGGCGTGTACTAGATCAAACTCATCGTTTAGCGCGTGAGGCATTCTGGATCAGACGCACCATTTAGCACCGGGAGAATGAGAGCCGAATATAAATGATTTGCTCCGTGCTGCCCTATTTAATGCCTCTTATCATTGTCCAATGGCACCTTCAGGTTTCTCCAAAGGGGTGTGGTCATTAGTCTCAGACTCTGCCCTGTTCTCATATCGTCAGTGCTGTGTGCTCTGAGCCATGGCTGTAACATGCCCTCCTGAGCTGAGGCTAACTAACAGCCATCCTATTTTTATCCACACGTAACTCTGTAGCCCACGGTCATATCAGTGAAGACCCATGAACACGGTCGCCCCGCTCGGCCAGTCGCTCGCTGTCGGGCCGCGTTCAGCCTTTGATCCCGCCCGGGTCCCTATGCCACATGGGGGTGGCACTGAGGTACAAATCATGGCATGTCACGGCGCACAGCTAAACAAAACAGTTAATGGGGGCATTATTTTTGAGTCTCTTAAGTGTGTCCTAATTAATCATCTTTTAATCCGGCTTAACTTGTGGAATGTTATGTTTGAAGTCCATGTGCACACATGCACACACGCACGCACACACGCACACACACACGCGCACACACACACAAGGTACAAAATGGTACACAATATTATATTATGCCTATAGAGAAATGTTCATGTTTCAATACCAAATAAGTAAACTCCTATTTATTGGGCAGAGTGTAGTCACATGACCCAGCAAAGCCATTCCTGCTTACAGGGACACAAAGACCCACACAAAGGATTTGAGATGTTGAACATTTATGTATCCTTTCACTTTCATGGGCTGTTAATCTGATTGGAATCCCCGGGGGCCCAAGGCTGGCCTGATTAAACATTTTAATGAAAGGAGAAGTTTCCATAACTCTGTGTCAAGAACTGGAACCGCCACAAGAGCAGTACGAGGTCTTAATGGCAATAAACAGTCTTTGCTTTTGCATCATGTTGCTCAGCTATTACATGCACATTCAATAAGGACAGATACACAAAGCATATTGTCACTGTCCAATGAAAAGCATCTCCAAGAATCCATATTTCAGTAGCGTGAAAAAATACATTTTCTCAGAAACAAAATAAACATAAAACAACGTAATGAGACACCCATAGCACCGCATATTGAAACCAATCTTTATACAGCTGTCAGTAAGTGGTTTAATGTTTTTAATAGACATATGCGGATTGTTGTCAGTGAGCGAAATATGTCAGTGTCAGTAAGACGCAAACCAATCTTGTTTTATATGCACAATTAACTGTGATGTTAGCTAGCTACTGAGCTAGTTAGCTATCAGTGTTAAAATTAGCGATATAAAGTAATCCATACAAATAACCATCATGGTTAAGTAGTACAAATATAAATGCTAGTTAGACAAATGACTTCATACAGCATGTTTTCATTGGTCAATTAGCTGTCAAACATTATCAGCAGACAGAGGAGAATGGGCGTATTCCATCTGTAGTAAATGTCAGAATCGTCAAAGAGGACAAACGTGGTTTTCATCAGAAAGCGATGATAAAAGTACAGACAGTGCTTATACAGATTAGTACATATTATTTCTGTCTTCCTTTAATATCTGACTTTCTCGTATCAAATACATGCGCGTGTACATATTCCTGAGCCAGGTTTTCCTTCATACTCGACACCGTGGACACAGCCTCCCTCACGTCGGAACACAGTGTGTTGATTGCAGTAAAGCACATCGATCAGGAGCGAGAGCTGGGAGGGGGTGATCTGAAAGACAACGGTGCCGATGCGTCCCAGGGGAAGCGAAAAAGCCCTCCGTACGGAGCAATTACACCCCCCATCAGATGTCGTCCACGATCAATAGTATTTCAATTATGGGGCCTACAATACGTATGTGGGCAGCATCAGAGGACTGGCTTTTCACACACTTCTGCAACAAAGAGTGGTTTGTACATAATACAAGCCGATGCTTTTGTAATCCCTGGGGGGGGGGGTTATGCCAAAATGAAGTTGTAGAAGGCAAAAATACCAGCTTTTCACCAGTGCAAATTTCTATTTATTTAATGGTCTATCCAACTGAGCCACACGCCACCCCCAGTTACCAACACCAGGAATGTTAGTCCAACAGCCGGGGGGGAGGGGGGGACCTGGTGGTGTGGCATGGGGGTGCAAGCCAGGCATAGGTCAAACACGTAGTAACGTTTGTTTGCTCCCAAACAGGCATGTAAGATAGTGAAAATACATTTCTGAATCCCCAACCCCCAACATTTTGCTCCCAATCCAGTCTGCAAAATCAACCCCCCCCCCCCTCAATTTATTTCTGGCTATGGGCCTGAAATGAACCAATGAGAAGGCTGGGGGGGTCATTTTATCAGCGCAGCATGTTTCTCTGATTCTCTCAGCTGCTGATTGGTCGTCCTCTCTCTCACAAGGAGCCGGGGTTTTCTTTATGGGGGGGGGGGGGGGGTTCAGCGTTTATGTCTGTCTATGAGATGAGTAACGCACATCGCCCAGGCGGATGACAGAAACCGTCATCCTGTACAAAGAACCAAAAGCCTACCAAAGTGACAAAGATTCATCAGCTGTGAGCCGATTCGCACGCTTGAGTGTCTAATGAAGGTGGATGCTTTTTTCCAGTGCTCCTATTTCAGAGCAGATCTTTGGAGGAATTAATAACAGCAGATGACTGCTATTCTGGTTTAGTGTTTGGATTTGATCTTTTGTTCTGTCATCTCATATCCATCCATCATCATCGAGACGCAGTTGCTGGGGAGACCTATCCAGTGATCACGCTGTTTATAATAGAATTGTGATTATTCATAATACAAACCAAGTGCCTATCTAGGGTTCGAGAGTTGGGGTTTCACACTCGGAGCTGGCACTCTGGGCTGGGGCACAGGAAAGGTATGGGACACCTGGCACAGCTGAGCCAATCCAGAGACCTTCTCAAACATTCTTCAGTTTTATCTTCAGCTCTTTTGCACTAGTCTGTGCTCCTGTGCATTTTAACATGGATAGCTAATGCACAAGAATATCTTTATTGTGATTTCACACAAATGTGCTGTTTCCATTAATGTTAGACGTACAATATATAAAATAAAGAAATAAACAATAACGATATGCGGTGATTATTTGGTGCACGCCAATACTGAGAGTGCCCTGCAAGGCAGACGGTAGTTGTCACTTTAAGAGGACAGAGCGACGCAGATTTATGGACCTGGTGCTTCAATGCCCTGGTGAGGGAGGTTAAGGTTGGCGAATAGCATCGAGTCGGTTCAGCCTCCCTGACAAAGAGCCGCATTGTAACAAACGTTTTAACAGGCCGGGCTGGAGTTGTGTTGTAATGAAGGTTTTAATAGGCTGAGCACGAATCACGTTGTAACAAAGGTTTTGATAGGCTGATCTTGGTAATTGTCTCCTCAGCCTCCTGGTAGTTGTGTACACCAGGCACCGGGTCCTCACTTACCCAGGCTGGCAGTAAACGAGCCCCCAGTCCAAGCCTATTCTGTTTAAACAGAGACTCTTAATTGAAATCAGTGACCAGTAGCTCCCGTTGATGGCGCTGGGTGAGGGGTAGCACCCTATGGTCCCACTCCACGGTTTCCCTGGAAACCATCCCCCGGCAGTGTGGAGGGATCGATCTTCACGCGGCTCCGCAAGATCGACACGTGCCCACTGCTCCCGTCCTCTAGTGGCAGGAGGGGGGTCGTCGCACTTTTAAAAACTCATTTGTGAGGAGGGGGGGAGGGGGCTGCATACGGCATCACCTGCGGTTAGAGGGAGCGCCAGTGGGGGACTGTGTGGAGAACGTGATGGAGCCGGAAAGCAGGCCAGCTCCTCACTTACTGATGGAGCTGGAAAGCAGGCCTGCCCCTCACCTACTGATGGAGCCGGAAAGCAGGCCTGCTCCTCACTTATTGATGGAGCTGGAAAGCAGGCCAGCTCCTCACCTACTGATGGAGCTGGAAAGCAGGCCTGCCCCTCACCTACTGATGGAGCTGGAAAGCAGGCCAGCTCCTCACTTACTGATGGAGCTGGAAAGCAGGCCTGCTCCTCACTTACTGATGGAGCTGGAAAGCAGGCCTGCTCCTCACTTACTGATGGAGCCGGAAAGCAGGCCAGCTCCTCACCTACTGATGGAGCCGGAAAGCAGGCCTGCTCCTCACTTACTGATGGAGCTGGAAAGCAGGCCTGCCCCTCACCTACTGATGAAGCTCCTGCAGAACACAAAAGGGCCTTGGCTTTCATAGGGTCTGAGTGCTAACAAACTCCCAGTTGTGTGGGCGTTTGTGTGTGTTTGTGTGTGTTTGTGTATGTCTGTGTGTGTGTGTGTGTGTGTGTGTGTGTGTGTGTGTATGTCTATGTCTGTGCACCATCTCTCCTGTACTTCACAGCCACCAAAAGCCTAATTTTATATAAAATCTGAGAGCCTTCACATTGTAACATAAGTTCCAGTGAGGATCAGAACCTGGTCAGATCCGGGGATGGGGAGAGAGGGGGGATCATTTCAGATCATCGTCGTAGCCATGACCGTCACTCGGCAGAGATCTTATTTCTTCACAGTTTTCTTTCATTGCTTTGATCTCTCCTTCTGCTTGTGTTATGTGCGTCATCTGCTTCAGCAGAGACGAACTCCGTGCTTCAGTAACAATCGCCGAAGCCTCCCACAGACGTCTCTTCACCGAACTCACCTCTCTGTGGTCTGGCTTCTCAGGGTGCAGACCGGCTGTGCTCATGCACGTGTCGTCTCATCTCATCAGGAATCCCGCTTGGGCCTGATGATGCAATTTGTTCCTTTCTTGAAAATTTATTCCTTGAGAAATCTATTAAGAAGTATAATTTGAGTGGAAATCTAATCTAATCTTTGTAGAGCGCTTCTTTTTGCTGAAATAACATTTTGCTGTTTCTGGTAAGTTTTCCTTCTTCCAGTGACTTATCCTGGTCTGGGGGGGGGGGGTGACGTCTGGGGAGGGGTTGAAAACATACATATGTGCACAAACTATATGTAACTTAGAGCCAGTTAGCATATTGCAAGTATTTGGAATGTGGAAGGAAACCAACTCAACGTAGGCAGAACACATACAAACACACACAGGTGTTACAGGTTTGCAATTATATCTTTGTGGGGACTCTCCATCATTTCTATAAGGAAAACACTAATCTCAACATGATGACTTTAACTCCTACCCAGCCCTAACCTTCACCATAACTTTTGGCATTTTTAGTTTTTTGATTGCATTCACAGATCGTTCTGATGATTTTCATAATATTGTGGGACACACACACACACACACGCACACACACACTTGTACTCATCTTTGTGGGAACCATCCATTCATTTCTATTGGCAAAATTCAAATCCCACTTACAGCCTACCCACTCCTGACTTTGTGGGGGCTGAAAAAATGTTTTATCACATTATAGGGACATACAGTCCCCACAATGTAATACATACATAACCACGTACACACAGACATTGGGATTCAAGCCCCCAACCCTGCAGATACATGCCATCAGTGTTACCTACTACCTCCCGTTCAAACAGTGCAGATAAAATGTAGCTCAGACAATCACCTTCATAATGGCTTCCAATAAAAAAAAATACCATACATGAGCACAAACCATGACGTTAACACTTATGGAGCCTCCTTGCATGTCTGGAAATGCTACAATTACTTGAAAATTTACCTTCTGCTTGGAACATTTAATTACATATTCAGTAATAGACTCATATGAGCCTCTAGTAATCAAATGACTGCAATTGGAGGGCAGATTTCCATGGATTTATGCAGAAAGAAGCCAGGAAATTACCTTTCAGATTTAAGACAGCATTCAGGAGACATGTGGCAACGCTAGATTATTTTGTACTCTACCCATATTCGGCATGCAGAGAGAACTGGGGGCTCTACGGCTGGGAGAACATTGGGAGGATGTTTTGGAATGACGGAATTTAGCCCGCTAAGCACAAGGCGGGGGGGGGGGGGGGAGCAGCTCCTGCCAGGAAGCCCCCCTGATGCTCCACTGGGGACGACCCCCTGCCAGCATGAAAATAAGAAAGACTTCTGAGACATTTCTTGCTGCTGTCGATGTGAAATTACAAGAGGGGTAGATTGGTCTGAGGGGCAGGTTGATACGTAATAGTTCAGCGGAGGATGGAGAGCGAGTCGCGTCGCCCGGGTATTGCCCGTCTACGTGCCCATTGGCTTTGGTCATGTGTACAGCCCCGGTTGCGGATCCGCAGCCCCGTGGAAATGGAAGCCAGTCGGTTGGCCCCTCCGAGCATGCAGTCAGGTCATCTGTCTGCTCAGCTGGCTGTGATGTACTGTATGTTCTCACGGGGCGCCCCCCAGAGATGCAACGCCACACAGACATTCGGGGATGTCCTGGCCGTCTGCCAACATCTGTCGCTCGGCAAAAGTCATCATGGGCGCCCCCCAGGGGCATAGATTGGGGTATGGGTGGTAGGGGCATGTGCCTACCTGTACTTTGATGACGCCGTGTGTGTTTGCAGTGGTGCGGGATGTGGGACTGATTTAGTCCCTATCAATGCTGAAACCAAACCCACATCCTTTTGTAACTGAATGCCCGCCGGCCCCCCCCCCCCCCCACACACACACGGAAATTTCATCATGGGGGAGCTCAAAAGTTCAGGGCCGACTTTGAATCCCTGTCCAATCCTGATCACACATTTCAACCAATAAGAAATACATATACACGCCAAAAAAACTCACACGTCGAACCTGTCATTCGGGATTTTTATTTTTAATTCGAACGCACGTCATGAATCATGTGTTACCATATTTGTTGGAGAGTTCAGTTCAAACGTCCGGCCTACTCAATTTGTAGACACACAAAGCTCCCACTTCAGATGAAAGTTATATATTAATTTCTCTGCTGTCCTAAATAAACACATCAAATTAGCTATTCTGAGGCTAATTCTGAGGAAAATTAGCTATTCTGAGGCTAAAATTAAAAAAAAAAAACAAGAGTGACGGGTGAGTAGAAAATGAGGTTTGCTGCTTAAACAGATGAAAAATGTGCCACCTTTTGTTCCAGGCGGCTGCCGTCGTGCACCTCTTCTAAATTTAGATCTTGTCACATCGCCGGTCTGAAAACGGCGGTGGTGGGCAGGTACAACGAGCAGTGATGCGGCATTGGCCTTGATGCAGTTGCCGTGGCAACCAGAGGCAATTAAGCACTTTTTTGTTTTTTTTAAACAACGCTTCGTTTTTTTTAGAATGGACTCACCAGGGTATTGCAGGCCCCATGGCCCTCACCTGACTATTGACGGGCCCTTGCTTGAGCCCCCAGGCTCCTCCAGAGATCTAACCCCTCATGGTAAGCCTCCTTTATTGGAGAGACCCCAAGATTTGCGGCCCGGTCCAGGCAAAGACCTTACTTAGGTGCCATCACCGCACATATCCCACAGGAAAGATTTATCAAAGGGCAGCAGGGAGGCACTGAACCCAAGGGAGGGGCGTAATAATAATCCGAAAAATAGCAAACCCGCTTTAGATTTGGAAAGAAATCCCAAAGAAAACTTAACCGGCTAATTAATTAGAGGTAGTATGTGACAGATAACATCAGGCTGCTTACAGGGTTTGGCAGTGCTGATTGCAGCTGAAACATAATGCAAACCCCAAAGCCACCCACCCTGGTCAGTGGTTTGACAGACAGCGCATCAGACACAGCAGAAATGAGTTACGGGCTAAGCCCCATCACTGAGCCTTGGTCTGCTCCGTGTTTATGACAGATAACGTGCAGCTTTCTGGCCGTCATTCCGAGACTGAAAGGAAAGCGGTAGAAGATGAAGGAGGACCTGCGCACGAGCGCACGGGATCCCTCCGGGTATCCACGGATATTTCCCCTGTCTGGGTGTTTCCTGCGTGTGAAATTCAAGGTGATGGATTAAAATGCCGGGAGGAGTGCTGGAATAATCGACGTTCCGTTAAGCCTTACTGGCCTTGGGGGAGTGTGTGTGTGTGTGTGGGGGGGGGGGCGCACTGCGGGATTCGACGGTGTGCGGGCGGGCTCAGTGCCTCTCTGGGATTGGTGAGGCAGGATTCGTAAGGACAGTGCTCATCCCAGTGTAACAGGCATCCGGTCAAATCAGATATAGCGTTTCTTGTTGTGTGTTTATTATATTTAATAGAGTGTTAATGACTTCAGGTGCCGGTTATCGTTCTGAAATGCAAATAGAGGTACCCCAAATTAAATTAAACATTAAATAATACCATCACACTATGGATGTTTATGGTTATCATTTAATGCTTAATATTGTTAATACTTTTTACAGTCTTGGAACCAGGCGAGCGTGTGTTTTACTACACGTTGGGCTGAGTATAACTGTGCATGTCTCAAATGAGACCTTGAAAACTTGTAAACTGTATTACAGACTGGCAAGCTGGCAGTCATCCTCATCTCTATAATCGAGCCATTGTGGGGGGGTATAAAACGGAAGGTCTAACACCTGCCATCTGAGCACTCAACTCACCCCATGGTTATAAAGGAGGGAAGCGTCACATGACCTTTGACTCAGCGACCGAGCCAATTTCGTAAATGCTAAATGAGCTGGAAGGCTGGGACTCTGTGCCAGAAGGTCTCAGGACCATGGGAGTCAAATAGACGGTTTTCCGGAACTTTCTGAAGCTGCTCTTTTGGCTTTTGAGTTGCCTTCATCCTCCAGCCAGAATGGGGGGGGGCACACAAACAAACCATGTTAGGACCATTGACACGTCCACGAGGAGATTATTTATTCTTTTGCTTTGTGCTCAGAGATTTTATCGCTGTTCTATTGACCCTCCTTTTACAACCTCCATTTGGAAAGAGAGAAAGCTAAAAAAAAACCATCACGCTACAGGTTAACAAGCCGCCCCTGTCACGCACCGCGGTGCTGGACGGGTCATGGCTGTTTGGATTTAGCAGAAAGTCAAGAGCCCCTTCAAACCCTTCCTAGCTCAGTAATATGGATCCCCATGAGAAGCCGGGGATCATTAAAATGACTTCTTGTTCACTGGACAGTTGGTGAGCGTGATTTTGTTTGTTTGTGTCATAGAAATGTGTGATCTTTTACAAACCTGACAAGTAAGCTAAATTAAGCCCAGTCTGTTACAGTACAAATTGCATCACATATAAAATTTGCTCACAGTGGATCCATAACTGAGTAGCAGGTGTCTTTCCCCTTTTAATAAACTGAGCTATGAACAGCATGATGGGACAGAACCACCCCCCACCAACCTCCCAGCTTGATTATGCGTCAAGAGTACGATGGTCTTTCACACGCTGGCAGGTGCTGGAGGACAATGAGCTCATCGCAGACAGAGCCTGGGGACGTCACATCCTCCCCCCACCCCCCACTCCACTCCATGCCAATTAGCTCCACCCAGTTTAATCTGCAAGCAAAAACTGTGGGTCCACTTCACGCGTGTGGCCGCGGTACAGCTTCCATCATGCCTGTCAGTTTGAGTACCACCCGCAGAACTCCAAGACAAGCTGTGAACAGGCAACGGCTCTGCCTGTGAGCAGATCTTTGCTGCAGTGTGACAAGTGGGAAAATTATTTCAGTACTGAGTGACTCCTGACTGAGACTCTGTGTGATGATTTCAGTCCTGTCTGAAACTGTGATGCTTTCAGTCCTGACTGAGACTCTGTGTGATGATTTCACTCCTGACTGAGAGTCCTTGTGATGATTTCAGTACTGACTGAGAGTCTGTGTGATGATTTCAGTCCTGACTGAGAATCTGTATGAGGTACATCCTGTACCTTTCAGTGTTGGGTATTTCAGGTACAGAAGCTACAAATCCAGGCCAGTTACATACAGACTGTAGCTCTTTATGCTCAACTGGTTGGCAGAAACATAATCTTGGTCTGGATTTGTAGCTTCTGGACCTGAAATGCCCAACAGTGGTACCTCAGGAGCATTTCATTTAAGGGCCTTGCCTAAGGGCCCAGTACTGACTGAGACTCCGTGTGATCATTTCAGTCTTGATTGAATGCATTCTAATTTCAATATTGGCTGGGACTCTCAATGATGATTTCAGACTTGAATGAGGTGCAAAACTGACTGAGTCATAAAAAAATGTTACAGTCACAGCTTGACCAAGTAAGTACTGTCTTCTGCTTCAGTCCTAACTCCGATTCAATGCTAAAACAAATGAGTCAACTTGCCAATCCCTCCCAGGGACATGGCTACAGATCATCTGCTGATCTAAACCTTTGCCAGCTTTTGCCAAGGGCTGGGTGGTATATCAGATTTTTTTGGTATATCAATATGTTTTCAAAACAAGGATGACACAAACTCTTTCATGAATTAACTTTTATTGTGCATTAAAAGTAGAGCTCTATTAAAATTTTTTCCTGGTTGTAAACAACGTGAGAGTTCCAGTCGTGACCCTGCATAGCTTCCCAGAGCAGCATCTCATGGGGAAGCTGATCTAGGGAAAAGACAAAGAATTGTTGTTGCTTTGATTGTTACATTGCTACTTGGTTACAGTAATCAATTTTACATGGTTCATTTCGTTTTAATACACCGACAAATGGCTCACAGGTTAAAATATCATAATTTTCAAGTAAAAATTTTGAATTAAAATGAAGCATTTAGTCCACTACGTAGTAAATACCAATATAGGTGTGTGTACACACACACACACACACACACACACACACACACACACACACACACACACACACACATAAACTCAGCAAAAAAAGAAACGTCCTCTGACTTTCAACTGTTTTTACTTTCAGTAAACTTAATGTGTAAATATTTG
>JABFEA020000085.1:5812223-5829625 GCA_019775915.2 Cyphomyrus plagiostoma
CCTTTACAATGAAGATCTGTAAAGTTATTTGGATTTTTACAACATTATTGTTGAAATACACAGTCCTGAAAAAGGGAGGTTTCTTTTTTTGCTGAGTTTATATATATATATAAAGAGAGATATCGGGTATTTCGCCCAAAAATATCAAGGTATCAAAATTTTTTTGGTCCATATCACGCATTAGAATCTCGGGCCAGTCCATCACACTTGTTCTGCCGCCGGCACTCACGTGCGAGTATACCTCTCAGATTTGCAGCCTAACCATGGCCCAGCAGCTGTAGAATGCACGAGCACTGAGACATCCGTGAGGCTTGTGATTACAGGTGAAGAGCTGCCACTGTGCAGTGGCGCTGCCCCCCCATTGGCTGAGCACGCCAGCCGTCTTATGCCCCCCGTCACGCCGTCTGTGTGTCACAGGTGCTACGCTGTCACCACATCACTAATATTTGTAAAAACACCACGCAGGTTATTTTAAGAACTCGTTGTTTTCCCTGGTTTGTCGCTCTGCCTCCAAACTGCCTTCTGTAAGTGACTGGATGGTGAAACGTGGTAATTTCAGCTAGAGGTAATGGCTCATTCTCAGCGACAGGGTTTAGCTGTGTTGTTATGTGAAAAAGTCCACTTTCCGGCTTTCCAGAACTATCCTAAAGCAAATGGAAAGGAATGGGGTATATAGCTCCTGTTGGCAGGAGTGGCTGCAGGCCCCCCAAGAGGAAAATAGACATGTTTAGCGAATGGTCGTAGTTAATGGCAAAACAAACAGGGAGAGAATGGAACATTTCGAAGCACAAGACACAGATAGCAATGGACCATGAGCGCCACGGTGTTTTTTTATTTATTATTTATCTTTTGCAAGGTGAATCCAGCAGGCTGGATACAGACCTGTGCACTCAGCAAAGAGCCGTGGGGTATTTGGGACCTAGCAGTGACAGATATTAATCGGGAGCTTGCCGACCGAGAGCGGAGATTAAAACCGTCTCCTGTTTGACACGGGACCTCACAGAGCCCCGGGCTGGCTGTGCAAAGTGTGGATGACCCTGGACTAAGGCAGCTCTGTTATGCATCGTGAAGAGCACAGCGCCCCCTGCAGGTGTGGATGACCCATCAGATGTTGGCAGACGAACCCATGTAACGGTGGACATCTTAGCCACAAAAAGATCCATTGCATATTGGAGGTAGATTTATTTTTCTTCCCCATGTGATTTTTGGATGATTTATCTTTGAGTGACGGGATACAAATTGATAATATTGATGAGAATAAGGCCTCTCTCCATAATTACGGACTTGTAAATGCTGGAAACTTTGCAGTCCCTCACACAAGCCGCAAACCAGTGCTGCCATGGCGATCGCTTTTCAGGAAACAACTACTGCGGGTATTTGTGCAGTGACCCAGGGAGGGCACTGTCTTAGTCCCCTAACACGTCTGCCTTTCAGCCAGCAAAGCGGAAAATTGCTTCGGTGTCTATCAGAAAGCCTCCAGAGATGTTGGTGTTTGAAGGGGGCTCTTTAAAAATCCGCCTCATCCTTTGATGCAACTTGCCTGTAAAGCGAGCTTTCTATTAATATTCAATAATTACACCATTGTTTGTTGTGTCACGAGCAACCGAACCAAACACGGAACAGAATCTGCCAGTTAAAAAGTTACATACATTTAATTTCAAATATGTCTATTAAAATTATTTAATCACAGATTTAATTGTGTCAGTCTCAGCATACATTTTTCTCTGCCTGCTAAAGCCAAATTGATAGAGAACTGCATTCTGTAGATGTGTATAAACATAGATTTTTCTGTCGTAAAGTTCTGCATGCGTTGCAACATCGCACAAACATGGTTGATCCAGTCCACACGGTGACCTGTGACCTTCTGCTGGGTTTGCTGTCTGATCTGTCCGTTCCTGACCGCTGCCTCGCACCCTACCTCATTTCCAGGACTGATCGCATGCTCGCAGCGTTTCCTTGCAGCACTGTGTGCATCTGAAATTAACGGCAATGCCCCATCGGTGTGCTTCTTGGACCACACTAACTATGGACTGCGCCCAAATCACCTTTCGGTCTCCATTAAATCATCCAGCCTACACTCAGCCGTTTCAAAATTTTGCAAAAAAGTCACTCCTGCCCCTCCTGAGATATTCCAAAAACCAAATAAATAGATAGATAGTCAGAAGATCGTATCTAGCTAGCTGGTTAACGGAACATGCTGCTTCAGCATCTCCTAAATAAGGAAGATGTCTATTGAACGTTTAGTGTAGTGACTGTTTGTGACCAACAGGTGGCCAAACGTCACACAGCCCATGTAAATGCATGGTTTGAGTGATGGTAACCACCATGGGGGTGAGCTAAAATGCTTTTCTAACCACTGGGCTTACCACTGATTTTCGTTGCAGAACAGTTGTTCAGCACGTATCAGTGTTCAAAAGTTTTTAATCTGATTGTGTGAGTTTTCTGTTTTTCACATTTTTGAGAGTTTAGTGACTAACTGATGAGTGTCTCGTAACCATGGTGGATACACTGGCAGCAGTATACTAATGAGAGACACAATCTGCTCGACAGAATATGTTTGTGGGGCTAGAGCTGGAAGCTGGAAGCTGTTTGCAAACTGCACTCCGAATTCCAGACCCCCCCCCCATATCGAGAGTCGGCTTTGACTGGTGGCTCAAATGAAGAAGGTACCGCGTTGATATCAGCCACGTGAAGTCGGGATCTGTGATCAACGATGTCACCGCCGGCTGCTTCCACATTAACTGTCAGAGCTCTTCCGACGAGTCACGCCGAAAATAGCGTTGATTATATGCGTATTTAGCTATTGATCTGCTGAAACCTGGGGGCTATTTACGACGGGAGACGGACGGTGCTTCATCAGGCCTGTCACTCTCTGTGCTTCACTGCCAGATCACGCCTGCTCCTCTGGAAAACAGCTTACACAGTGCAGCCAGTCGGAAGCTGCCATGATCTCTGGGGCCCCCATCACATTAGAGGCTATGCCCAATCAGAAACTATGTCTCATAAATAGCCACACCCTCCTCAAAAGTCATACCCAATCATAAATCACAACTGGTCAAGGCCACACCCCTTCAAAGCAACACGGTGGCTTCTTTGATCAATGACATCTGGTGGTAGTATGCCACTTGAGTTAATTGGTACACTGCCTGACATTTTTAACTGGGGGGAATAGTATTATCTGTGCCTCTAACCTCTGTAGTGTCTGTTACACATTCACTCTGCATAAAAATGTAGATGTGCTAGATAATATTTTCATAGTCGGCCAGGGGTGGGTTTATCTTCCATCTGTTAGATTTCAATAGCCACTTATTCAGTTTGGGCCATGGCGACCCAGAGTACAATGGTACAATGTAGCACAGTGGTACCATCTACTTGTGGCCTGTTGGTGGGCTATGAACCTACAATGCTGTCATCTGCACATAACCTGGGCTGGAGCCTCCTAAGATGCATCATGGCACCTTTTTTGTTGCGCAGCCGCATCTTCTGCTCTTCCTGACGGTCTGTTCCGCATTTTCTTAGTGTGCTTCACGTGGCTTCATCTTCTCAAAAGCCAATCGAGAAGCTGTACCGCGGATTTCCATTGGCCGGCTGAACCTCGCATGTCTGTCCTCCTCGGGTTAGGGGGCTCTGTGGATTTCACAGTCCGGCCTCTCAGCTTGGCTTCATTCCATCTTATCGCTATCTCTTCTTCTGCTGAATCCACTGTACCACACAAAGACTTTGCTGAATTTGAACATGTTGAATACATCATGTTTCCTTAAACTGTACTGTGAAGGGCTATGAGGTTATCCTTTATGAAAACACGCTAGATTAAATATCTGCGTACCATTTGAAATGTTCAATAATGGGGTTCTCGGATTAAAGGATTTGCACTCTGTAGTTTAAAGCTCTTGTAACCCTTTGAACTGAATACTTTAATATTAATTTGGGGGCAAGGTGTAAACCATTATAATTACATTAACTTGTTCAGGCTAAACGTATCGCGTGAACGTCTTATTGATTAAGATTAATGAGGATAAAGGCTGGCGTTTCCACGGACCGTTTCCCGTTCTAGAAGACCATGACGGAATATTCAGCAGATGGGCGTCCTCCCTGACAGACGTGTCACCGGGAAGACATCCTTGGCTGACGGTAGCTTGTTCGCCATTTCGCAGGAGCTGGTGGGAGCCAACCCTCCGCAGCGGAACTGGAAGGGAATCGCAATCGCCCTGCTTGTCATTCTGGTCATCTGCTCGCTGATCGTCACCTCCGTCATCTTGCTGACACCAGGTAACCGAAAAAAGCTTGTTATATGTTTTCGTTTAGTCCTTGTTCACCCTCAGCTGCCCCGGCGCCAGAAAAACAAAAATATAATATTTTTGTATTTGTATTTGTATTATATAATATAAAATATAAAAAAATAATAGTAGAATAAAGCGGAACGTTATCTCAATCTGAAATCCATCCGGATGGACGCATCCTCCCAACACGCGTCAAAGTCACCCAAAATGTTCCAAATGGACTGAAAAATATTAATCTTGAAGAGGAATCCAGCCTCCGGGCACGTTTGTTTTCTAGCATAATAGTTCATTTTCCCAAAGGACTGCATCATTATAACAGGCTATTATCCACGGCAATGAACAAAATCAGCAGCGCCTAATTTTACTCCCCTGCATTCACGCATATAAACTCTCGTGCGGAATGTGAATCATTTATTATAAGTATAATCAGTATTTTCACCACTTTGTTTTATCGCTTTACCATTAATTCGGATTACCTTTGCGCATAAAAACTTTTCACAGTTACCTTTTTGACCCCCGCCAAAATTACAGGTTTTGCATCATTAGAGTCACCTTTCACTGACTTTGTAATTTAGACTTGACTGGAAGCGTTGATTGGACTGGATATTATCCTGGACAATTGTGGTAGGGAGGCAGTCTACGGTGTATTTAACCAGCCAGCTGTCACTGTACGCATGCAATATTCAAATGAAGGTGTAAATTAAGTAAAGGTTTAGTAAACAGGTCTTAGGGATTAGTTTATTAGGACTAGTTGTGGGCTATAGATAACTTTGGGTCTTGTTATCTGTTCTGTGTTAGTTCTTGGTCCAGCTGAGCTTTCAATTAACCTTAATAATTTTTAATATTGTTAATTCTAATAACATTTTATCAGTACTGGAAAATTTTGTAATGTTGATTAAATCTGTGAAATTCAAGTGATTTCTTTCAGCGCAATCAATGCTAGTTAATAATGAACTCAGTAGGAGTACTTATAGGAAGGGTGGATGGTGGAGGCTGGATGACAGAGACTGGGTGGTGGCAGATGGATGAAGAAGGCAGAATGCTGGAGGGTGGATGCTAAATGTCTGAGGGTGGATTGTGGAAGGTGGATGATGGAGGCTGGAAGAAAAAGGCTGAATGATGGTGGACTTCCCAAAGGCTGGTCTGCATTGTCCAGGACCATTTTTAATGCATACTTTCCAAGCCACAGTAAACTTGTCTTTGAACCAACAGCATCAGCAGATAGATTAGGATTTAACCATATAGCCCTACATTTAAAAGTACCTTTTTTCAGCACATCCATTCAATCACACGTCGTCCTGCAGGGGGCGATCTCTGGAGGACACCAAGCAGGCGTCTGTTGGGACCAAACAGGTGTCGGCTCCGTGTGGGACAGGCTGCCTAATCCCCGCTCGCCGGAGGAGGGCTGGCATGTGCACATTAGCACACGCGTGTCCCGCCTTTGGATTGTTTACCCTCCGGAGAATTTGCCCCCCCCCCCACATGCACACACACCTTGAGGACAGATACAGCAGTTGGCAGGATCTTTCTATATCGATTCATTCATTGGATTTTAAAGAATTTCTACTGTGGAGAGAATAGAAGGGAGTCTGCTAGATGATGTTGGCGCTCTGTCTCCCAGCAACAGCGTTTTCGGGGTGGGGGGGGGTGCTCCTCCTCTTTTGTGGAAAGTGGGCCAGGTGCTTTTCCATCATTTTCAGCTGAGGACGGCTCACTGACAGGCTGACCACCCGTCTGACAGCTCACAGCCTGCCCTCTCAGGCCCCTTAGCTCTACCACAGTTCTGAACTTAAGGCAAAGCCTCGTTAAATAATAAAGCCATCATCACCTGATCCAGGGTCCATAATGTACAACTCTCTGCTGCACCAAGATCAAACAGGCCCAGCCCAAGCCAAGACCCGCGACCTTCAGAACAGCAAGCTGTGGGCTAATTGGGCTCATTTGCCAGAAACGGGATTTGCAGCGCTCAGGATTCAGGCAGCCATGACCCTGAAGTTGGATTTGGTTTCTCACATGACCGGCAGGTCAACGCTGTGATTGGCTGGTATCTCTACAGGTTCTGTGCCAAGCCATCTAACCTCCAGGTTCTAGAGGATTATACAGCCCCATCACCCAAATACATCCTGTCTTCAGGTCAGCTTTGTGTAAGCAATGGGCACTTTTTAACAGCCTTGGGAGAAGACACTCTTAATTGGGTTCTAGTTCTGTAACGTACACCAGAACGGTTAATGCTGATTTTGGTGGTTACTTATTTGATGTTTAGGCAAACCTGTTAGAATGGAACATTTTCCTCTAATGAGGCACCTTTCAGGCACCCCAGTCTGGCAACCCCTAGACTGTCACTGCCCCCAAAACCTCCTTGCTGGGATGTGTGTGAGTGCTCCTCCTTCAAAGGACCCCGGACAGATGACACCCCCCCCCCTTGTATATGTAACCCCCACAACCCCACCCACTTGCTCCTGCCCCGCCCCGCCGTTCCTTTTTTTTTTTTTTTTTTTTTTTTTTTTTTTTTTTTGTGCTGCTTGACACCCATTGATGTAATCCGTTACCGTCATCCTAGCAACGCTGATTGGGGGGTTATTTTAGGTAACTCTCAGCACATTAGTGAAAAATGGGTTTGCCCACCTTTCCCACAGGATAATCCAAGTTTAATTTTCATACTAGGAGATACCAGCACCCTTTATTTTAAAAGTCTTTAAAATGTTATAGTTTGCTCCATACATTTCTTTTATTTTTATATATATATAACTTTAACTAATTTCTGCGGTTAAATTTTAAAGGGATTTATATTTCATTGCTTTAAAGGTTAGCTGCTATTTTTGTGTCACGCGCAGCGAGATTCTTTTGTTGAAATTCATTCTGCGTACTCTCAAAATCCAGCCTTCCCAGAATCCACCCTTACTGAAGACAAACAAACCGATTTGAACTTAACAAATCAGATATAGCTTTCACCTGCTGTGCATACAGATTGCAGCGATAGTAAAAGGCCGATATCGTGCATGATAGAGGAAGAAGGGACCCTTTGGCTCCACATGGGTCTGTCTGGCAGGATCACGGCTTGATCGCCCCCCGGTTCAAGCCAGGAGAATCTGACCACGCTGTGTACAGATCAGGTCCATAATGAGCTGGTCACAGGTCCAGATCTGCAGTGGGGTGCTGGACAAGGATGCCTAGGGGTGTATTTACAGCTTTGCAGGTGGTGTTTATTTTTTTGGCGGGAAGGTGGCAGATGGCGTAGCAGGTACAGCAATCAGCCGACTGTCACGATCTTGGCCAAATTGTGGGCCAAGGATGAGATAGCGAACACTTCCAATTGTATGGACAAGGTTTAAACATGGGGCAAAGTCGTATTGTAGGTACAGTATGCCACTCAGGTGCGTCAAAAGCCCAAGATGTTGAGGGCTGAAACCCCTAAGTGAATCCAAATGAGCACCGGATGATTTTACTCAAATGTTTTAATAACCAAGCTCTCAGTGTGTGAACCCTCAGACTGATTAGGTCTCGGGGATAAGCCCAGGATGTCTTAGGGTCATAGAATCGCCCTTGACACCGCTCTGGACAAATGGATGGACAGATGGATGAATGTGTCTCCAGGTCAGTGTTTCCCAGTCCGGTTCTTTTTGCTCCCTCCGTCTGTCAGGGAGCTGGGAGGCAGCAAAAACGTGGACCGTCTGTGGGTCCCTGAGAACCGGCTTGGGAAACACTGATCTAGGTTAACCTACTATGATCCCAGGTGGGGAATGGACTGTGTACACTAGGAATGAGAGAGGCGTCATGTGACCTATCAAGAGGATGCACAGATCAAAGAAGGTAGAATGAGGTCGAGCATGGAAGATCTTTAGGGGGCTGTCTTGTATTCTCTTGCCTCCGTACTTTTGACTATTGCATCTGTGGTTTGTGCCTCATATGGTGTTTAAAAATAATTTTAAAAAACAATAAAATTCATCCCTTCAGGTGAAGATGACAGCTTGGCTCTGAAGAAGAAGGTCAATGTTGATGACATCTTCAGCCAGGCTTTCAAAGTGCATGACCCTGGTGCCAGGTGGATCAGTGGTGAGTGTGGTGAGGTTCAATAGGCCAACATGGCAACCCATCTGTGCATTTAGGAATCTACATACTCTTATTCATGCCTTAAAAATGTGTATATAGGCTGTGAACTACATACTGTATCTGACTGTACCTACACATATTACATTGTCATCTAGCATCTGATGAACGTGCAGATATATGTGTTACACTGGACTGTTTTTTTGATGAGCTTGTTCTGGGAAAATGGGGAAAACAACTGATTCTGATTATGAAAGTGTTGATAATCCCTGGTAGTCCATAATAGTTAACTAACCACCAGAACCAGAGATATAAATCCACTCACTCAGAGAGCACCCAGAGCACCCTAGAGCACTAACCATAACCCAAAACAGGCTTCACAGCCATGGTGACAATTTTTCTTCTGGAAGATTCTGCGGGGAAATCCTAGGTGGATGCCCGCTGGTCTCCAATTCCATCAAACAGGCCCAGTGGGGAGAGTCTACATGGCTTATAATCTTCCCACATGGGGAGGAGGCCCCTCCGTTTGCCAAAATCCTCTGCTGTATTTACACAGAGGGAGGGGTACCTGAAGGCCCATGGCACCATGGGACCACCTGTCTTCACAATCATTCCGCACAATCCTCAGAGGCTTTCTAGGCCATTACACCCGAGCTGCAGGGTCCCACTTACGAATCCCACTCGCATGTCACATAATATCCCGTCATAAATTTACCAAAAGTGTATTTTTGCACACGGCTGATCACAGCAATATGCAATGAATGTAAAACAGGCAGCGAAACCAAAATGTAAATGGGACGCATGCCCTTCTGGAAATGCCCTGTTAATATTCGCCTCATTGATTATGGGATGGACCATTGCTGCTTCCTTCGCCCCCACCGTTTAACTTTGATTTGATTGATTCTCTACAACGTCTGAGCTGTTTTGAGACACAAGGTCATTTCAGTACAGCAGAACCCAACCACCAGAACTAGGTTTCAGACTGAAAGGCACAGGGAACAAGGTTTATCTATGGCTATTTCTATGCAATGCGCTAAGAGTTTAAATGAGTACAATTATTCGGCACTAAAAACAGAGGCATCAGAGAAGCAGTGGGGTATGGATCTGGGTGGGTGCCCAGTTTATTGTTTCTGGATCCTCACTGAAAAAGGTATCTTTCAAACACAAAAAAGAACCTAGCGAGCTGAGGCAGAAGATCATTGCTGGTTATCAGAACATGCTGCCTCATCATCTCCTAAATGAGGAAATCATTTCTTTAATATCGAGTGTAGAGATTGTTTGCGGCCAAGAGGGGGTGTCACATGCGGATGACTGGTTCGGGCGGTGAACACTGCCGCTGGGCATATTGTGTCTACCCGTCTGATTTTGAGCACTGTGGTTTGGTCACACTCTCTGATACGCCAGCCATACCAAAAAAATGCGTGTTTTAAAATGTTTATCGTACCTTATTACTTATTGAGTGTCTCAGTGGGGTAAGTCTCTGTGCCCTTGGCAGGGCCCGTGACCCCCACAGCTATGGAGAGCATGATGGAGGGGGGCAAAGAGAAGAATTCCAATGTACTTGTAATTGCAAATGTCAAATAATGGATATATAATTTTTTTATCATTAGTCTTTTGAGTGACTAGTCATCAGATTATGGGCTACTCAGCCCTGTTTGTATCGAGATCATGTGACTTATAGCTAGACACACGTGACCTGGTTTTGAGTAACAGATTTCATGAATCACAGCAGACTCCTCCCTTCAGTTCTTAGTAACTGTTGGCAATTTTTGTCACAAGGCATGATTAAATGAAGCAGACAGTGGTGATAAATCCAACCGCTTCTCTCCCCACACTCCCATCTTTAAGCCCTGTCACCTGGCCACGTGTCATTCGCTGGGGGGGCTCAGACAGCCTCGCCGCGGATGGTAAAGTTTGAAATGAGAATCTGCTGCCCTTCTCATTACGGACGACCCGCACGCGGACTGGCGACCTTGGACCGCAGTGTTAAAGGAGATAAATCAAAGGCACTCCTGTAGTTTACAGCCCCTGCATTGTTGCCGCTCCGGGTCGCTCAATATGGAATGCGATTCGCTTTACTTTTGTTCTGGATACTTTGTGAAAGATACAGACCCACCACCAAAGCCAAAGAACAGTCCAACCAGGATAAATGTATCTTACATGATTCAAACCCTCCCTTGTTGCTGAATTTAAAGACATAATCGATGCCACCGTAGATGGGAATCTGAGGGTTTGACTTCTGTTTGGCAGGTGCTTATATCTCAAGAGTTGAGAAAGCAAGGTTAGACAGTCCCTGGAGCACCTGAGAGTTAAGAGCCTTGCTCAAGAACCAAACAGTGAAATCACTCTGTGACCGAAAGGTTGTTGGTTCAAATCCCAGGTTGACCTGGAGATTTAAACCAAAGACCTTCTGGTCACAAACACTTGTGACTTCTGACCCACTGAGCCAATGGAGCAGTAAGTGCTTTTAGCTGCAGGTTGGCTGCAGGTTTTTTGGCCATGCCCTGCGGAGACGGTGCCGTCATGCTCCTGCCTGCTGAGTAGAAGTCCTCCTGTATCTGTCGTCTGTCAGCGTGCTTCATTAGCATGCCAGGGGTAATATGCTAATGGGGTAAAGCCGCAGTCAGCAATGTGACATCAAGGGCAGCTTTTACCCAGGCAAGCAGAGCCCCGTTCTGGTGGAGCGTAGGGTCTCACTGCACCCTTGAGTCTGAGCCGGGACCCTAGGCCTTGCCCCTCACCCAGGACAAGCAAATTGAATAACCCTCAGGTGCTAACAGCCTGAGGGGTAACAGAGACAGATGGCCAGAGAGAGGATGAGTCATTAAGAGTCAAACTCGTCCCACGTGGATGTTGATAAAGCAGGATTTTCTGGGCGATCGAAGTGGACCAGAATGTTCCAGGAGATATACGGTGAAAAAATGAAACATGTTCATTTTTTTTCCAAGGAGAATTTATGGATTTGAATATTCCAAAGTAGGGCTGTGCAGCAGTTTAAAATTCCTCACAAGACTCTGGGCACTGCTTCGCCTGCTTTTTGCGGTCATTATTTTGTTAATGACTCTCGGCTCGACAGATGGGCGGAACGGGAGGGGATATCTTCTGCTCTGTGCTTTTTGAAAAGAGGGAGAAAAAAAGCATTGTTGTCGAAAAGTATCGTTACCGCGTTTCTTCTCACCTGGTTACTAGTCACCGAGAAAGCCTTTGCTTTTATATTGCATGGATGGGTGAGCTAAGCAGATTAACAGCAGTATGTAAGAGTTGCTCTGCACTGAGGCCCTATGGGACAGTTTGACCATTTGTCTACAGCAAACAGAGTAAACAGGCAGGACCGACGCTTAAAATAGCTCCCAGGCCGCATCGCAGATGGCAGCCGTGACCACATGACCTGTACGTTCCCAGCCGCTGACCCCACCTTCTCCTCCTGCCTTGTTTTGTTTTGACATTTCAGGCGACGAGCTTCTGTTCCGAAAACGAGATGGGGACGTAGTGAAGTTCAACATCAGGACAAACCGGACGACCGTTTTAGTGGAGAACAAAAAGTTTGTGAGTACTGAACGGCTGCCGGATGTTGTCCTGCATGACTCGTCTGTTACAGCACCACAGTGTAAACTGTCTGATTCTTTCCACATATTCCTCTCTTAATGTTTCTAATGTGATCCATCAGCACTTTGATGACGGAGATGCTCTTTGCTAGCCTGGACTCTCCAAAGTCGATTTGCGAAATGCATTTTCAAGCTGGCGAAATGGAAAGAAAAGAAGGTTTGAGAGCCAGAATGAGATCCGGGATGTAAATGTGGAGGGGTCTCACCCCTGTCCCCCCTCTCTCCCCCCCCCTCCCCCTCCACAGGTAATGTACAAAGCCAGCAAGTACGAAGTGTCCCCTGACCTGAATTATGTGATGCTGGCCTACAACGTCGTCCCTGTGAGTCACTGCTGTCGGTCTGTTTTCAAAACAACGAGAAAGTCAGACGGCCAGAAGCGTGACACGTGAGCCCGGGAACGGCTGCGTCTGGCCGCTTGCTGTGTCAGGAGGTTTCTTTGGTCAATGCTGTGGCACTCCTCCCCATGCTGTGGCACTCCTCCCCATGCTGTGGCACTCCTCCCCATGCTGTGGCACTCCTCCCCATGCTCAAAAATACCCTGACAGTCTGTCTTTGTACTTAATGCTTCAGGAGGCCAGAAGAGATTCCCAACAAGTTACTTTACAAAGTTAGCAAGTTTCAGAGTGTTAATGGTCTTATTTCATTTGCAGACTGGAAGACCTATTTAAAAATTCAAAAGTTGCAGTTAAAATAAAAAACGGTAATAATGTGAAATTGTACGCGCAGGATAAAGCAGTTTAATTAGGCTCAGTCAGCATACATTAGACAGACCTATCAGTTCATGCTGAGCCTGTGGTCAGATGAACCCACTGCATTGTGGGTACTGTCTGGGCGACTGCTTTTCTGGGGAGAATAACATACTCAATTAAATTTGCCCCGCTGTCACTGCTTATCAGGATTCCCGCTGGAGACGCTCGGCACAACACTGGCTACAGAATGGGGGGGGGGGGCTTCTGACTGCTTGGAAAAAAGCCCGTAAGGCACATGCTCAAGATCTGCCCCCAAAAACCGGCTCCAGCAGACCACAGGGCCACAGTTGGAACCTTGGCTCTGGGATGGGGGTCTTCACAGCCCTATCTACAGATAACAAGGCTGGAACCTTTATTCTGGAGTGCTACTTCTGAAGTTGGGATAGAAATATAGATCCTAAGGATAGCAATAATTAAGCCTTCCACAAACCTAACTGGCTTCAGCGTCCCCTAGTGTCTTGGAGTGTCTTGATGTTACTTCTGTGTCTGTATTCCTCTCAGCCTGGACATTTTGGACAGTAGACAGTGTAGCTTTGGTGAGGCCTGAATGGATTCATATTTGTGCCTCAAAACCCCTCCCACCCTGCGGCGGTGCCTGCTTCCAATTGCCGGAATGGAAATCCGTGGCTTAGAAATGTTTGCAGGCACGGGTTTCAGCACCTGCTGTCTATGTTAACTCTGTCAGCTTCTGCACCAAATATTTATGAGCACGTGTGAGACACTGAGTCACATGACTTGCTCTCCCTGTAGCCCCGAAGTCAACAGTGAATCTGAGACACTGGCAGCGTAACCTACACAATTACGAGATGGAAATGGGTTGGAAATTGTATTCTAAATGATATGCCTAACGCTACATCATTTTTTTTTTTGCAGCTCTCGCCTCAGGGGAGAGAGGGTGCGAGCGGGAGGAAACACGTGTCCCCGTGTAATTGTGTTGTCAAACTGTAAATGAAATATGCGCTTCTTGATTATTTTTACAGCTTTATCAGCATTCATTCACGGCCTCATACATCATCTGCAGCCTGATCACCCCGTAAGGAATCAGTCTTCTTCACATTCTGAATGTTTGGTCAGTGCCGGTTTTTATAGCAGCAGAGTAGTTTAATCATTATTGTCATTATTGAATAAAATGAGCCCATCTGTGTTATGAGTAAAAGCAGATTTCTGTGGCTGCTGCCATCTAGTGGACAGAATGTCAGAACAGCGATGACCCAGGTTAACCTTGTAAAATCAGTGCTTTTTTTCTGAATCAATTACAAAGGCAGTATCTCTGCACTCAGCTTCTCTGTATCATCACTACAAGATGACTGCAGAGAGGAATTTTATCACCAGTGTCAAAGTGAGACAAAGTTCTTTGTTCCCCCCCCCCCACAGCGAGACGTGGAACCTGAACCCCCCCGAGGTGCGCCATGCCCAGCTGCAGTATGCTTCCTGGGGGCCTAGGGACCAGCAGCTGGTAAGGGTGGCCTGAGTGATATCTGCAGGGTTTTACCCATAATCCCACAGGGCTCAGGGCACAAAGTGGGCGGGGCTTCTTGTTGCAATGTTAGTTTCATTGTGAAGAAAAATTTAATCCGACAGCAAGTGGACTCGTTTCTGCTCTGATGACTGAGTGCTTGGAGAAAGCTCAGTCATGTTTATATATTTTCTTTAAGTTCACACATACAAAATCACATTCTTCTGTCATACATTTTGCGGGTGTGTGTGTGTGTGTGATGCCCTGGCATCCTGTCCCCTGTACTTTCTGAGAGAGGCTCTAAAAGGAAAGGGAAATGAAAGGGGGATACAGAACAGAATAATGATGCCTTATTGATCCCCATTCAGGAACGGTATGTTTTTGCAAGCATGCCCCATTTTGCACTCCATGAGACACAGACGTAGCTAAGAGAAAGCTAGGGGGCCCAGCACAGGGTCAGCCAGAGTGCAGCGCCCCTGGAGCTGGGGGTTAAGGGTCTTGCTCCGGGGTGAAACAGCGACATTAGTCTTCCAGGGATGCGAAGCAGGGAGCATCCGATTTCGTATCACGCTGAGCCACAAACTGCCCCCTGAGATTTGTGTGTCTGGGTCTGGGTCTGCTTAAACGAGCCACATAAGAGCTGCCTATAAGGTACAGATGAAGTGAATGATTGTGCTCGCTCAGTTCTACGGTAAAATTGTAACTGTTCATCACTAACGCATTGTAGGAGTCCCTGGAAACAATGCCAGTTTCACTGTGACACTGGGCCAGTGAGCACTGGCAGGAAACGTGGACAGCTGTATGACAAACATCCCTGGCAGTCTGATGGAGCTTGGATCAGTGGATCAGTGTCCCCGTGGGCATTTAGGTACCAGAGTGTGAAACGATGGTCCCACGGCGTCTCTCATAAGTCAAAAAGCTGCAGGATTATTCCCTTTACCATATGCACAGCATGAAATATTCCAGAATGTTAAACATGTAGGAAAAATGTCACCTTTCCTCTTCAGATCTTTAGGATGGATTTGTAGGGCATCCCTGAATGACCACTTCCATGTTGTTACTACTATTCATTAATTTGGATATAATGATTCTGAGCACTCCACCAAAATTTATTTTCATTTTGTAAATTGCTCTGTCACAAGCTTTGCTGTAAGTCTCCGAGAAGTAAACAACTTTGAATTCATTTTGAAGTCAAGCCCACTTTTCAAACTGGTACACATAGTAGTTTGAGTGCCATTTACAATCTAACTGCTTTGTACTTACATTTCAATACAATAATGCCAAGGGGGTAAAACAGACACATTACATCAATGTGGAGTGCTTGTGTTATGCCCATGAGTTCATTCCTGACCGGATTCCAGCCATCTGTGAAGCAGGTCAGCCAGTGTACTGCACAGGCTTACGTCACCACAACACCACAGTGCCACCTGCAGGCTAGGAAGAGGTGTGGTACTGTCTCGATGCAGAGCAAGCATTGGGAGAGATCTGTCATATTGTGGGGAAAAGTGCTTTGCAAATGAGGCCCCCTCCCTCCTCAAGGTGACCTAGAGAGAGCCGGAAACAGGGGGTTCTCAGAGGAACGATAGCTGGGGGGGGCGATTTCAGATGCTTCACGCACGCACTGGTGGCGCGCATGGTGACGTCACCGGCTCAGCGTGCCGCTCTGAAGCTCTGTCGTGCCTTTCATCTCCCTCCTCCTGCTCCTTTCATCCCTCTGTTTTGTTCTGAAAAGCCTTGAGAACCGCAGTGGAGCGTGAAATCCATGGCAGGGGAACGCGTTCATAAACACAAGTGACTCAGCGCGTCAGATGCGGTGGGGGGGTTGGGGGTTGTGTGCTCCATCTCAGCCCTGGGTCCCAGCTTAGTCTGACCGAGGGCGACGCCCTGAATATGCAGACAAGAAACGCTTGTTTTGTGCTGCACAGACCTGAGATCACATGTCCAGCTTGACCTGCATGTTTGCAGAAGCGTTTGTCAGGCTGTGAAAGAATCCAACGCAACAGAACAACCATACTGACCCCCGACCTCTGACCAAATGGCCCTGTTGTCTCAGTCCTCACACAGAATCCCAAGTACGGTAAACACAGCAGGAATTCAATGGCCCTCATGCACTGAATCAGCTGGTTCTCTATGCATTCGTTTGCTGTATTCATGTCCTTCACAGATCTTCATATTCGAGAACAACATCTACTACCGGGCAGACATTTCAAGTCGGTCCATACGTCTGGTGTCTTCTGGAAAGGAGGGAGTCATCTTCAATGGCCTGAGCGACTGGCTGTACGAAGGTGGGAGCCGCCAGCATGAGCCGTCCCACTACTCGGTCAGTTGTTTATTGTACAGACGTTTGTGGATGTTTGTGGACAAACAGCATTATCAGCGTGGAATACAGGAGGTACCCGTTACCAAAACAACATCATTTCAGCATTCCTTAGAGGTTTTTTTTTCCCATATTAATATTAACATATGGACTAACAAAAAGGAACAAAGAACTGAAACCAACAAAACAGTACTAATTTTAAAAAAGCCAAAGGAAATGCCACAGAGAATTTTGTTTCCTGGATTCTGGCAGACTGACTCATCTCCTCCGAGAAGTCATTGTTCCCGGCTTTGTAATTTATCAAAATGTTTGTTTGTAGAGGTTACAGGATCTTCTACAGCTGCATCTCCTCTTTTAGCTAAAAAAATAATAATAACCTACCCACTATCCTCTGACCAATTTCACTCAGAAACAACCCACATCTCAGCAAGGAATGGGGCCTGTTTCAGAACTAGTCTGTAGGTGTCCCGTTTTTGGGTTTTGTTTGGGTGTTTGTTTAGAGTCATGAAGTGCATGAGGGTGACAGTCAGTGCGATGTCACCATGACGATGAATAAGCCCTGTCCTGCTGGATCTCAGTGATGAATCGAACAGGAGACACTTTTGAACCTCACCTCGTTAGCAGTGCTCGTCTCTTAATCACCCTGCCTGGCTCTCAGCTAAACTCTCATGTAATTTACACCTGCCATTTTTTCGGAAATATGTAAAGGCAGCTGAACACTGAGCACACTTAAATCCCCTATAGATACCAGCTCTACAAAGAGTCGACATGGAGGGTAATGGGGACTTAAATCCCCTATAGATACCAGCTGTACAAAGAGTCGACATGGAGGCTAATGGGGACTTAAATCCCCTATAGATACCAGCTGTATAAAGAGTCGACATGGAGGGTAATGGGGACTTAAATCCCGCCTATAGATACCAGCTGTACAAAGAGTCGACATGGAGG
>JABFEA020000085.1:5836746-5851083 GCA_019775915.2 Cyphomyrus plagiostoma
TGGGTTTCCCTGCTGAGACTGCTGCCCCCGCGACCCGACCTCGGATAAGCGGAAGCTAATGGATGGATGGATGGATGAACTTAATGTTCAATACACTATATAAATATACTGGGCTAGGAGTAAGGGACGGGGTCATAGTGAGTTAATTATGGGGCCGGCTCATGTTTGCAAGATGTTTGCTCTTCTGGTTGTTTGTGTCCAGTTGGACTTCATCTGCGAGCGATGCAAGTTAGTGAACTCGCTCGTGGTCGAGGCTCGTGACCTCGAGGAGCAACTGGCTCTCATCCGACTGAACACGGAGTTAGAGGAGAGAGATAATACACCATTTTGGGAGACGGTGTTATGAGTCACAAGCGGGGAGGGGGGGAGAATGAAGATAGGTTGAGAGAGCTGGATGAACGTAGGTTGTATATGTAGAAAAGGGCGTACACAGCTTACAGAGGCGGCATCACCTGAAGTGACTGTGCCCAAGTTCTTTCAGGTGCTTCCAGCTTTAGAGCGCGAAGAGACTGGGGAGGCAGGTGGGCCCTTGGGCACAAAAGAGCCGCCTACCACCAGGTAGAGTGTGGTTATGGTAGTAGGAGATTCAATTATTAGAGGTGTAGATAGTTATGTGTGCATTTGTGATAGAGGGTCTTGTATGGTGTCTTGTCTGCCTGGTGCCCAGGTAGGGGACCTTCTGAATTGTGTGGACAGGTTTTTGGCCCTAGCCAGGGTGGATCCAGTGGTCATGGTGATTAAACGCAAGGCTAAAATGGTAGTGTAGGAAAGAGGGGTTCAGGTTTGTGGGGCACTGGAAGACATTCTGCAACAGGTGGGACCTGTTCAAGCCAGACAGGTTGCATCTGAGCCAGAGGGGAACCAGTGTATTAGGGAGGTGTATGTGTAGAGTAGTTGAGGAATGTTTAAACCAGGGACTGGGGGGGCAGGGAGGGTAGATAAGAACATAGGTGGGGGGAGATGGAAAGCCCCAATTAATATTAAAAGTGGGCACTGTAAAAGGAGTATCGTTTGCTGTCTGTACTTAAGTGCTAGGAGAATTAGAAACAAAATTCACGATTTCATCAGACTCTTACGACATTATAGGGATAACATAAATATGCATGAGTGACAATGATAGAGAAGAATATAATATGGATGGTTACATGTTGTTCCATAGGGACCGGATAGGCAAGAAGGGAGGTGGTGCTGCAGTATACGTAAAAGAAAACTTGCAGGCAAGGGAGCTCACTGATAAAAAATAAAAGTACAGAAGCTGTATGGCTAAAACTCGATGCTAAAAACTCAAACCTAATGTAGCTACAGAGGAAGGCAGAATGTTATACAACGATATCAGGATTACAACTAATAAAAATGATGTGGTGGTTATGGGTGATTTTAATTTACAGTGGGACATTCTATACAGTCTATAGGCCAATCAGATTAACTTGCATAACTGGAAAAGTACTGGAAGCTATAATCAAGTGAAAATTTTAATTACCTGGATTCAAATAACATTCTGAGGTATAGCGACATGGATTTAGGAGTGGTAGATCCTGTTTAACTAATCTACTTGAGTTCTTTGAGGAAGCTACAAGAGAAATTGACCACAAAAAGGCCTACCATGTGATCTATTTAGATTTCTAGAAGGCCTTTGATGCTGTCCCCCACAAACGGCTCCTGCTTAAGATA
Organism: Cyphomyrus plagiostoma; assembly: GCA_019775915.2. Classification (NCBI taxonomy): domain Eukaryota; kingdom Metazoa; phylum Chordata; class Actinopteri; order Osteoglossiformes; family Mormyridae; genus Cyphomyrus; species Cyphomyrus plagiostoma. The sequence goes on from JABFEA020000085.1 coordinate 5,838,418, forward strand.
AAAGATGCAGGGATTTTAGGAACTGAGGCAGCTTGGATTGAAAGCTGGTTAACAGACAAGAAGCAGTGGGTAGTTATTAGAGGCACAATGTCACAGTGGGCCTGCGTTCATAGTGGGGTACTGCAGGGTTCAATTTTAGGACCACTATTGTTAATGATATTGACATTGATACCAATACATACAGTAAACTGGTTAAATTTGCAGATGACACCAAGGTGGATGGTGTAGCAGATACTGAAGACAACAGGATCTTGATTTAATTAGCAACTTGGCTGATACCTGGTAGATGAAATTTAACGTAGATAAATGTAAGGTAATCCATGCAGGGAGCAGAAATATAAAGTACAGATATTTTATGGGTTCCACTGAAATAAAGGTAGCTGATTATGAAAAAAGACCTCTGTGTGTATGTTGATGCTTCCATGTCCCACTCTTGCCAGTGTTGGTTTACATCTTTAGGGGTGTGGAGTTAAAGTCAAGGGAGGTGATGCTAAGATTATATAATTTCTTGCATTTATAGTATGGAATAGTCTTCTTGTTAGTGTAGCGCAAGCTAAAACCTTGGGTTCCTTTAAATCGGAGCTAGATAACATTTTAACAACTCTGAGCACATGGGTTTGTTTTTTCTTTTCAGAAACATGAAGATGACAGTGAAAACTGGCTTAACAGACAGGTATGTGACTTAGTTACAGGCCAAACAACCCTATTCCTCATTTAATCAAGAACAAACTTTCAAAAATTAAAGCTCTACCTGAGATATGAAACCAAAATAATGAGATCTGCTGATGAAATTCATGATATTGAGCACATATATTTCCATTAATGTCGTATGAAAGCTAAATTCAGAAGTGATACTGTGATGCATAATTTGGCTCTGGTTTATACTGGTAGTGCAAAAGGATTTCATGTTAATACGTTTTATGAACTGAAATAAATACGTTGAGGAAATCCATAGTTATGTAAATTTAAATTGAATCTGGGGTGGGTTTTGCGCGCTCGCTGTGAGTATGATCGTGCATATGTATATGAGTTGTGGTGTGATGAGCACTCAGCAAACATAGTCACGCCCACAGAATGAAGCCCCCCTGTTCTCCAAAGACGGACACAAGTTCTTCTTTACAAGAGCCATTCGTCAGGGAGGAAGGGGGAGGTTCTTCCACATCTCAATGTCCACCTTGCAGGTAGGACCCTGTTTTTGCATGTATACACTTAGGGGCACGTTGGGGGTTTCTACACCCATTATCCCAGGATCCTGGCAGGAACAAGATGGGTAATTGGACAGCATCTCTTGAGGGGGTGCCAACTGTCAGTACCAACCCCACCGGTGGCAGGCTTCACCGAGTGAAGGGGGTGGTGGTGAATCTTGCCTTGGTCACCTCATGGACTTTAGCCAGCACATTAAGGAGCTGAAGGATGGATGTTCTGCATGAAATGACCTTACGTCAGAGATTCCATCCTCCTGTCTTGTTGTCGCCTGAAGCCAAACTCGAGCAGCGACAGCCTGCAGTCGATCACCTCGGGGGACTGGGACGTGACGGAGATCCTGGGCTACAATGAAGTCAGCCAGTCGGTGTGAGTGTCACCCCACCATGCTGCCCTCCTGCCCCCCTATTTCCAATCTCCTCTCCTCCCCTTGGCCCCATTTGAAAGCTTATTGCCCCCCCCCCCAGACTGCCCACACCATTGTCATTTATCAGATCGAAACACATCATTAGCTAATGACAAGGATGGCTCCTCTGTATCAATTATGGTCCCTCTTATGCCCCCCACCTTAAAAACCCTGGAATCGCTCCTGGCTTACAGAATAACTCATGCATCCCCAAAGCCTTTTTGCAATTATAATTTGCCTTCCATTTTTAGCCTCATTAATATACTTTAGAACTTTCAAAATGCAGACAGAGATGAGAACTACAGAGTTATTAGTCATACACCAATTCATGTCTGACAGATATTTCTTGAGCACGGAGGACGGGCCCAAGCGAAGGCACCTCTACAGGTAATTACTTTAATTAGCAAATTCTGAGACCAATCAAAAACAGTGCGGTTTACAGGGCAAATGACTAAAAGTTGGACTGCTTGACCAAGTGTGCCGATTGGCATTCCAGTGCAGATACCACCGGCCAGTTCAACAGATGGTGCCTGTCCTGTAACCTGCCCACCTGTGGCTATGTGACAGCGTCCTTCAGCCGTGACATGCAGTATTTCCTCCTGTCCTGCAGAGGTAGGTATGCCAGTCACACCTCAAGCCGCCCCCAAGGTAATGGCTGCCAGGGGCACAGCCCCACTTTCCGATCCCCCATTCTCGTTAACTTTGCACCATCTTTGTCCTTGCTAGTAAGCCATTTATAAAAACTCATTATATATATATATATATATATATATATATATATAATCTCACTCCCTCATCTTTTATTTAAACATGGAGAAATAAGGAAAGAGTATTTTGTAAATGGTGTGTGCAGACATTCAAGACTTCATTAAGTTGGCATGGAGGCTCAGCCGGTAGCACTGATACGTCCAGGACTGGAGCTTCAAATCGTACCTTCACTCTGACTAAGAGAAGTCTGTATGTCCTGTCTTGCATGGATTTCCTCCCACAATAGAAATGTCATGCAGCTAAGGTGAGCTAGCATCTCCAGATTGCCAATAGTATGTGAAACATGTGCAGTACAATGAACCGTGATCCAGACTAGGGTGTCCCCTACCTTGTGCCACGAGCTGCTTTGAATCGGTTTCGGGGTTCCTTTCAACCTTGTGCAGTATGTACAGAGTCCATACAGTGAGGTCATCCGAACCAGTAAAGTTCGAGTGGCTCTATGTGTTGAGTAGTGCCAGACAGGGGAAGCAAACCTCACCTTGCATGCTGAGAACTTGGTGGAATTTCTGACCAATTTAACAAGGGCTTCCATTTTCGGACAGAGTGAGACATTGCTGAGCTCCTGCTCCACTGATTGAGTCTGGTTGTGGGCATACACACATATCCCCAAAAAAACAACACTCTGTTGCAATGGGATCATTTGTCACAAGTAATAAGGGAACTGTGAATGGACAAAGCAAACATAACCTTCAGAGTTCCTCACACAGCCTCCACTCCATTTATTGTGGATCTTAAATGAGACAGATTGGAAAAAAATAACAGTAACCTTGTTCAGTCCGTGTGGAAGCACACTGTAGTCCAACAGGGGTCATTGTACAGAGACATATGTCAGGAGACCCTACCTGTCAACCTTGAGATTTAAAATAGATTAGACAAAAATTCTGTGTCCCGGAGACAGTTTGCTCCCATTGCATTCAATCTCTCCTTTTTCCAAGGTCCCGGCGTGCCCAGTACAGCTGTCTACAGGACCAGTGACCGAATGAGTGAGTACCATCACCAGAGATTAGCAGTCCAAGCGTGCAGGACAGCCATGTTTGCTGGAAGGATGACATGTTGGTAGCGTCTGAAGATTTTTCCATGGGATTTTAGAACATTTTAATCTGCTCAAAGGGACATTTGTTTGCAGTCTAATTAGGAGGAGCATGACTGACATGACTGTGACAGCAATCTTTGCACGAGCACCCCCTGAAGCATCCTGTCACCTCAAGACAAGTCACCAAATCCATCTGGACAAATGGCTGGGTCTCACATGAGGCCGTCGCACACGGTTACTGAACCTGAAATCATTTGTTCTTAGTTTGACTATTTATAACCCAGTTAAATATTTATGGCAGCTGCGTGTGACTCTGGTCCTGGCGGTCGGGCGACTGAGAGCCATGTGGGTGCTGGGTGGTTCTGATGTGCTGTGTGGGCCTCAGGCATTCCTCGGGGAGGGGGTGTCGGCCTTTTCTGTCCATGCGCAATTTGAAAGAAAGCGCCCATCATTTCGTAGAAAAAAAGAGTGTCAAGTAAGGTCGGCAGATGTGAGGATAATTTGCAGATTTGACCAATGCCACAGAATACAATAGTATGACTGTTCAATAGCACCAGATACAGATTTCAAGTCCCCATCTTCAATGACACCCTATCTGCTACCTTCCTTATCTGCTAACTTCCTTTAAAGATGGGATTCTATTGGGTTATTAGTGTTCCACTTCCTGCAGTGGTGGTACTAGGGTTCTATGACAGGAAGCTGTGACTCAGGACTACTCGAAGAAATGTATGAAGTGTAAGAAGTGTGAGATCTATGCTAAAGAGATCTGCCTGTGAGCCTGATTGGTTTTTCTTTCATTGCAGAGGTTCATGACCTGGAAACAAACCAGGAGCTCAATCAGACGCTCAACTCCATGCAAATGCCAAAAGTGGAATATAAGGAAATTACCGTAGACGGTCAGAGTATGTGCCTATTACTGCCGTCGCAGAGCCTTCCACGTGCACCAGTTTCTCAATTAGGATTGAATTTAATCTCGCTTCAGATGGAAATTGGATTTTGAAACTAGAAGGGGAGGTTTACTACTCTATTCCTGCATCTCACATTCTGAGTCAACTTCCCCTGAATGCTGATGGGTCTCGACTAAAGTTTGTGGTCTTTTCCAGAATACATACTGAAGGTGCTGAAACCTGCTGGCTTCTCCGACACCGCCCACTACCCCCTGCTCCTCCTGGTGTGAGCATCCCTGACACACGCACACACCACACACACGTATTTCTGTCTTTGTGAGGACATCCCTCTGGTTTCCAAAGCAGTCTGTCACATCCAATCAGTGGCAGTGTTTACCACCACTCAAACCACATTTTGGGGCCCCCTGTTGGCCACAAACAGTTACTACACTAGGGGAAGCACTGAAACAACAAAACTGCCCCCGTACCCATTCACCCTCCTGAGCTCCTCCACTACTCCCTATCTAATTATCCATGCTTTCAGCTTGGTGACCTTATTCCTATAAATCAACATGAGAAGCTGGTCACTCTCTCCCCACATTGTCTAACCAAAAACGGTTTTTCTAATCACAAAATTAACTTTGCTATAAACCATGGTGGGGGGTGTCATGATGTAGAAACAGCTAGCTCGAAGTGGGGCTCAGACGCTGTTAATCCCCCCCCCCAGAGATGGAACGCCGGGAGAACAAATGGTCACGGAGCAGTACCAAGTGGACTGGGTCACAGTTCTGATCAGCAGTTTCGGTGCCATCGCCATTTCTTTCGACGGGCAGGGGAGCGGCTTCCAAGGGTCAAGCCTCCTACAGAAAGTTCACCACAACCTGGGACCTTCTCAGGAGAAGGAGCAGCTTGAAGCCCTCAGGTAGAGCTGAGAAAACAGTACAGTATGAAGGTGGCCCCTACCAGCAGATATCCAGCAGCATAGCCAGGTCTTGGATAAATGTGTCAGCTAAACAGCACTGCTATTATATGCCAATATCAAGAACTTAATCTATGGTCATCCACAATTGTTTGATGTTTGTCAGCCAGCTGAAAGGTTTTAATTGAAAGGCCTAATGAATTCTCTACTTTTGATCCATTTTAGAAGCTTTTCAAAGGAGACTTACATAGACAAAACACGCATCGGAGTTTTTGGCCAGGTAATTATTTCGGTTTCTTTTGTCTTTCTTTTGTTGAGACGTGTGTGTGACCCAGCGAAGCCTGTGTGTCCGTGTCACACAAGTATTCATAAACAGAAAGGCTGGGTGTTACTGGAGCCACTGTCTGTCGACGGCCATCTTTCACTAAAAAAAGGCAGAGCACTGCATTGGTGCACTGGTTTCTAGGTAATGTAAGGGCCCTTAGACACAAGAAGCCTCTCTTCAATTAAAATGAGATTTTATGTGATTAGAGTATACTAGAAGGCAAGTATATTATCATGGCATTACACCTAAAACACTAGTTTTACAGGCTTGTCTGAAAGATCCACCGTGATAAACAGCACCTTCAGCCCTGCAGCTCTATATAAATTGACACTCGGTAGCATGCTCCACCTTTATCAGAGTGCGGTTTGGTTACGTTCCCAGATTTTCACACGAAACGTCAGGGAAACTCTGCATGTGCCAGGCTGGCTGGACTCCTGGGAGGCATGTAATGAAGTTACGTTTTACAAAAGACACAAAGGGAGAGACTAATGAACCAAACTGACTGCATACATTTAGGTGTTTAAAGGCTTGACACTTGCCCATAATACCGCATGAGGAAAAAGCTAGCAGGGCACTGGACACAGTGACACGTGACAAAACGGCCACTGCATCTCACTGCCTTACTACGAATCCCTGTCAGTTTTGGTGTACTGCACCGTGGAGAACACTGGACAGTTTCTTTAAAAAGATGTCTGAGGGAGCACATCGTCTGAGCTGCAAAGACCTGTCATGGTTTCATTTGTAAAACTTGAGGTAGAATCACCATAATAATGTGCATATCCTAAAAGAAGCAGCAGATCGCTGGTTCCAGATTCGCGGTGGGAGACAAACGTCCCCTCTATGCTGACAGTGACCACAGGCCGAGTCCCTGGAGAATAAAATAACCTTTTTGTTGTACTTCTGATTCTGGTCATGTTTAAATACTTCAGTTTGTGTAGATGTCGGCGACCAGCCAGCCTACATGCCAGTCGATTGGTATTAGAGATCAGTGGCTAGGGAGGCTAAAGATCAAAAAGATGCATCCCAGATAAAAGCCAAAACTTGGAGGAGCTGTAAAGGTGTTTGGGCTGCTGCTTGGGTTAAGGGAGGGAGACTAGATACAGCAACCCTTTTCACAATGGAACGTTGGAGCATGCTGTGCCCTTCTGCCTAGCCATTCAATCTACTGTGCAAAAATAAGAATTAAGTATGTTTTCGTTCCTTAAGCGGATATTTTCACCTGAGCTTGCAGAGAAACCCAACTGTGGTTACGCACAGGTTTAAATAAAACACCAGCCAATCAGTGACAGCTGTGCTAATGACCGTCAGCCAATCAGGGACCTGGTTGCCTCGCCTGCTGATGTCCTGTCCTGTTCGGCTAACGAGCCAATGGAGTGCAGCTTCTGCGCATGTCCGTACTTCTATTATTACTGTTCCTGCCTCTGGACATATGGAGAGTGAGACACCTCGTCCTTCACGTGGTCCATCCTAGCCGTGTGCTTTAATCTCTGCAGGGCAGATCGGCTCCAAATCAAACTTGTTATTAAAACACCTAAGTGAGATCTAATTGGCAGCCACTGCCAGGATAGTTTGACTGGATACTGATCACTGCTGGTGTGTCAATGGACCTGGGTTCAAGTCTCAAGTTAGCTCAGTCTATTCATATTCATATGCATATATTCATGTGAGAACCGTTTGGCTTGGTGTGATCAGAAGGTTGTAGGTTCAAATCCCAGGGTTGTTACCGTGGTTTTGCTGTAGATCCCTTAGTTGACAAAACCATCTGCAGAATGTCATCACCACCAGATTTCAGAAAGCTGGGGTTGGACCCTTAGCCATTGTTTAATGCTGTCAGCACAGTGACAAGGGTTCAACCCAAAAAATGTTAGTGCCTGACATAATGAAGTGCTGTCCTTTCACAAGCCCCGTCCATAATCCTCATAGACTAAGCATGCATGTTTCCCTGTTACCTGCAGGTTTATGGAGGGTATTTAAGTACCCGCTTACTAGGCGCCGAAGATTCATTGGTGAAGTGCGGAGGTGCTGTTTCACCCATCACGGACTTCAGACTGTACTGTGAGTGTCGGGCTGTCAGAGTCTACAGCACAGGGAAAGGGGGGTGGCTGTTGTCAGGAAATACGAGTTTTTTGAAAGCAGCATCCAGGAGGCAGAGGTGGATCTTGAGGGATGTTGCTCACCGTTTGCCAAATGGCGGACATGGTTTGGAACTGGCTGTCTATTAGTGGAACCCTGACCTCCTGTTCATTCATCATATGAGCTGCAGTCTCCAGCTTCTGTCAGAGATCGGTTATTAAACGCAAACGGGAAAGGATGACTGGGGTTGGAGTTGTACTCCGCCGTGTCCGTTGATTAGCCGCGGCCCTATAAAATTATTCCCTCACTGGCCCGACTCCTCGCCTCGCATTAACAGTCATGCGACTTCACTTGAGCCTGTACTGGGATTTTATAGAGCAGCTCCTGCTCCAGCAGTTGATACACACTCCCTTTCTCTCACTCCATCATCCAGCCATGACTCCCAGAGTAGTACTGGATAACCACACCTCGCTTTTAAAATCTAAAGCGGAGTCTCACTATCATGGACCCCATCGGGTCTTAAGTGCTGCGTGACTGCATGCTTTCTCCTCCGCAGCATCTGCCTTCTCGGAACGGTACCTGGGGCTCCCCAAGGCAGGCACCATGGCATACCGGGTAGGTCTGACCCTCTCGCTTTGCTCGGCCTGATGGATGGGAGCTTGGTGTGGCTCTCTGTGAAAAATCCGAGTCACACCCCGGTTCCTCCTCCGACAGATGGCAAATTTGGCAGACCGCAACTTACAGCTGGTAGATAAGAAGTACATCATCATCCATCCCACTGCTGATGGTAAGTTTTGACTGCTTGATATACCTGTACCTGCAAGTGTGTGTGTGAGCGGCAGATCTCTCTCCCCAATTCAGTGTTTTTTTCTGTTTTACATTTAGGGATTCTCCCTAAGTTTGTAGATTTTCCTGAACAAGCCCACTCTGACTCTGTCCAAACAGATGCTTGTTAAATTGTTTGCCTAATCCTGTGCTTTTTTTTTATCATTTAAAAATGACACGACGTTCTTCTCGGTTTTTCCTCAGAAAAAGTCCATTTCCAGCACACGGCGACATTTATCACGAAATTAATAAATGAAAAAGCAAATTATACATTACAGGTAAAAAAAAATTAAAATGTGGTTAAACTTGGAAGTTTTAAAAACACTGTTCTGTATTTTTTTCTTTGGGGTTGAGTAGCTTAAATGCCTAAATTCACACTAAAGATAAAGAGGTTTGTTTAGATAATGTATTGGTGACTGATGGTAAACAGTGGAACCCCAACGTAATACAGTTAAATGACAATATCTGTACGAATTAAGGTAAATAACTCAATGAACTAATTAACACCAATGATCATTAGTTAGCTACTTCATATTTGCTTGCTTAGTCATTTTTAGTCCCTTATCAGCATTATTGAGAAGTCATGTGGTGTCCATGCTCCAGATCTACCCAGATGAAGGGCACTTCATCCATAACCAGCACACCAAGCAGCACCTTTCCCAGTCGCTGGTGAACTTTTTTGAAGAGTGTTTCCGGCCTCCAGACAAGCTGCCAGAGGAGGAGGAGGAGGAAGATAGCGAGGAGGAAGACTAGACCCATCACCACCCTGAGCACAAGCCAGTTTCTTCAGCACAATATGCAACAGACCCTATCTCCTGCTTTTCCCTCAACACAAGGTCCTCAAATCATCTCCTTAGCACATTTGTTCCGGGTAAACTTCTCACCTGTCCTCCATCTTCTCCTCAGTGGCTCACAGAGAGCTTTGAAAAGTTTGGTTGAAAAGATCTGTCACTTCTTGGCACCTGGAATAGGGTTTTGCTCCTTCAAATTCAAAGGCATGGAAGATGGTGAGAGAGAGCATGGGATTTGACTGGTCGATGATGGTGTTGGGTCATGGGAGATCACCTCTAGGCCTTCTCTTATGAAATGGGATAGCTGAGAGAAACTAAAGGGTTTCACAGCACAAGGAGGAGTGTCCCACCCCTCTGCTAGGGGTCAATAGGATAAAAAGATGGATGGAATCTTTCTAAAACTGACAGTACGTAGAAAACGTCACTCCTTCTCCATCACATTAATTTCTGTTGTGGGGAAAAAAAAAAAGCACACAAAAATACACATTTTTCTCTGCTTAACATTTTCACCATGTATGATTGATTGTAAAGTAGATTTCAAAAGAGAAAAAAAAATGCTCTCACCGGGCACAAACAAAAGTTTGCAGCTGGGACCAGATACAGAGACCGACAGACTTTAGGGAGACAATTTTTCAGCAGTTTTTAATTTTGCGTCGTACGTCCTTAAAACAGCTACTGAGAGCCTAGAGAGAGTGTTTAGTCACCGTGCCTTACTTTTACAGCGACACCACTCCCAAGGACTGCCGAGAAAGTTCCAGATGTTTTAAACAATCAACCTGGAGGAAAGGTAAACAATTTGTATTTGAAAAACCAACCATGTCCTCAGAATATTTTAAGCTAACCACAGCTGACATTCAGTATTACACCACCAAGTTCTCACAAAGCTGTACAGTGTCTTTGTGTAGAATTCCAGTATTTACATTTCCAAATATAGTATATATACACGTATATATTAAAAATGTCTGTGTTTGTATATAATTGAGATGTAATTTTTCCCATTTTAAAGTAATTACGGTAAGTTCCTTCCTTGCAGTTTTCCTTTGGAATGCTAAAGAAAGTTTGATCCTTTTTTAAACTAGTGTTCCACGTAGACCTGCATTTTTCCTAGTATGGTCTGTGGAAACTCATCTGCTGCAGTAGACCTGTTATTTGCCATTTTCGGTGTTAATTGTTCAAAGAGCATTCTGGAGAATAGTTTTTGTTTTGTTTGTTTTGTGAAAATAACGCCACTGTACATTTGACAGTGCCACAGGTCATGCGGATTAAGGGGTGCTGCACCCACATTTCCCATAAGGATGCGAGTACCACTTTTAGCGTGGCGAGTCATGTTGCCTGCTAACCTGGAGGAGTTTAAATTAAAAGAATAAAAAAAGTCAATTATGGCATGGAAGTCTGAACTGTCAGAATAAAAGTTATTTTGCAATCACAATTCTCGTCATTATTTTAAAAGTCATTTTAAAAAAAGACAATGTGAGGGACCTGAGGTAGAGAACAGCCACTACGTGCAGCCAGCTGATGTGGCACCCTGGGCGAGCATCACTACCCCCATGCAAGGCCAAGTGAAATTGGCTAGCAAGTCGGGGCCCCCTCAGCAGCTGGCACCCTACGTGGCCGCCTGTATCACCTATAGGACTGACCGGTCCTGAAATGAGGAATTTTAATCGACATCAGAGTAGTATTCTTTTGTCATGTCAGATTATTATTTATTGTCATGGTCAATAACTTAGACGTATACGCCAAACACATCAGTCCCACTGAGAAAACAGATTGGGGACCTTGTCGGATTTAAGGTAGTCTGGGCAGAATGCAAGGGAACGAATATAAAGTCCGTTTAAACTGTGGCACTTTAAATCCGACAAGTTACCCCGATCAGCCAGTAACCCCGCTTCTAGTACAGGCCACAGGCCGTATTAATCTTGGAACACCCCCAGCAAAAAGGGAATTCGGTCCCCTACCTTATGAACAGTGCAGGTTGTAAAATAAAAGTACCATGTAAAGCATAGAGAGAGAAACTCTAAAACCTCCAACCATGACCAAAGAGATATCGCAAAAGCATAATCATATTTCGGAATCTTAATTGGTTAATATTGATCCAATCTGAAAACGCACCGCGTTTCGTCGTTTATAAACTAGCAATTACGAAACAGCTGATTCGCTACACACGTGTTTTCAAAGAAGTCACCATGTAATAAAACAAAGTCTTTATAATAAGATCGGGGCAAACCAGGCTATTCAAACGCAGTACATGCACCTCGCACACTACTGAGACCACATTTATCAGCGTGCACAGTGTGGGATCTCTAACTCCTCAAGGAAGGTTTTTTGCACAAACAATCTGAAAGCAGAACAATGTTTTCTTTGCACTGATGGGGTTTGATTAGTGGAAACAATGTGCATGAATTTTCTAGGAAAGTGGAGCTGAACAGCAGGCGCCTATAAGTTACAACAAAGTGCCCGCATGGGTGACATCTTGAGGAGCGTGGGGGAACTACACACATATACAGCATTAGCTCCGGAGTTTAAGCGGCAACACTCGGGTCTAGGTGCACTTCCGTAACCTCCAAGCTCCCGTTATTTACCAATCATTTTGTTTGAGTAAATGTAGCTCATGCTTTCAACATGCAATTAACGTTTTGTGTGTAAACACTTGACTATGACAAATATCCAGAACGTCGCAGGATGGAGATCAACACGAATGAGGCAGGAACTTCCTGAAACCTGAAAAGACACCGGCCAGGAGGAGTGACATAACCATTTTATTTCCAGTGTTTTAGGCGGTAAGACTCTTTTTGTAGATGTTCGGCGTTCTGTTTTTTTTTTTAATCATCTGTTCGTGCGGCTCGAAGCGACGAGAGCAGCCACTGCGAGCCCAGCTTTCCATCTACACGTCACATCACGGAAAATCCGGAGCCAAAAAAGCAGCTACACACAAAATATGTACATTTAACTTACTTATCTTACAGAAATATTTAAAATCTAAGGTCGATTAAAACCCAAAAAAGCAACAATACTTATAAAATATGCCGACCCAGATGGGATGCCTAAAGACTCTGTATATTACCTATCAAATGATTTGTACTTAAAATTTTAATTCACAGTACAATTTTACATGTTAACAACAGACACTATGGCACCCACACTCTCCCAGAATTGATATGGCAGGAGGCACTTTCCTTTCCAACATGAGTTCAGGCTTGGGGTGAAGGGGTCCCCCTCACAGCAAATAATCCTTACTGGGGAGTCCTCCCATTGTCCAACACTCCCCTTAGCAGGTCCTCCTCCGACAACCAGCAGACCTGTCCAGTCTATTGCTCTGTTGTGAAATATTATAGCAATGCAGCGTAGATTCCAGTTGTTACTGCTCTGGCGCCCCCCCCCCCCCCGGGCCGGCGGGGGAAACCACAACACTTGGCAGCGCGACAAAGGGGGAGAACAG
>JABFEA020000085.1:5855844-5865995 GCA_019775915.2 Cyphomyrus plagiostoma
CACACACACACACACACACACACACACACACACACACACACACACACACACACACACACACACACACACACACGACACCTGCTCCCAGGTCGGGAGATCTGCTGTGCAAGCTGCCTGATTGCAATTATTTAACTACGCTTCACTGACCGTTTTAATGGAGTACTTGCTGTGATTTGACCAATCGACATTTTTCATTTCTTGTGCGACGCTCTTTGAAAGCCTCAAGTCATGAACTCATCCCCACATTGTTTGTGCCCCTGACATGAACCCCTACGTCCCGCACCGAGTGCTTCATTAACATAAGCAGCAAATTAGTCTGACTTAAGGTGAAGACACCAGTTATGAGTTACACACGTATTACTGGAGACACTTAACACTCCTACATGTAACCAGTCTACTGACAGCTATGGCACTAGGATGAGTATTTGGCAACCATGTAGCCTGGCAGAGTGAAGGAGCCGCATACAATGACGACCGTCTGACCATCAAATTGTAAAACTGGCCTGCTGCCACTAGGGGGCAACATTACCTTGTTTTTCTCACAGTTTTCTGCCACAGTTTTCAGGTGTGCAGAGAGGAATTTGAGGGTTTCGTAATGGTGGTCCGGTAGTTGCTGGAGCTGGAGAATATGTATGCATATTGTCATATTCCCAGCAATTGCAGAAAGAGTTCATCCAACACCGCTGCCGCCCCTTCTACTCACCAGCCTCTTCAGCACTTTCAGTCTCTCAACTGCGTTTTCAGTCCTGTTAGCTTCGATGAAATCTGAATATTTCTCTGTTTAGAACAAAAGAAAGTGGTGTAGCTTTTAGCTTTGCAGTAAGACGCGCGCTTATGACATTATTCAAATTGTAGTGAAGTTTCCCCCTTGTCCACTAGGTGGTGCTCCATCTCCATTTCTGAATACGCTTGTGTTACGACGATATTCCAGAAGGAAAACATGGCCCAGAAACCTCGCAATGGCAAGATTTACATAATGTTTTCATCACGGGTACAGATAATTCTCACCATTTGTAAATAGAGGTTCTGGAAGTTTCCGGAAGAACGATTTGAGTAAACTGCTGATGACGTTAAGGTCCTTCCATTTCTATGTGGGAAAGAGTGAGAATAAGAGGTGTCAAAGAGAAAACTGAGCAGAGAGGTGGCAATACGAGGGGGTGGGGGGGGTGGTGTCAACCACTCACATCATCCTGGATGTCGATGTCATCCAAGCCTTTGTTGTTCAGCTCCTCCTGCATGCTGGAGATGGCAGCGTTGTTGCCTGGTACGCGGTAGATGCCCGTGTACTCCAGCCCTCGCTCCTCCACCAGCTTGCAGCACACCTCCACGATCAGAGGCACGAACTGCAGGCCGGAGGATCATTAGGAAACATGCGGTTGCGGCTCCCAGCAGACAGACTCAGGAAAAAAAGTAGCCGTGCATGGGTCTTACCGGGTTGGACTGAGCTGGGGGGCAGTCATCCAGCCGTACCCCGAATGTGACCCCCGCTGTGGGCTTCTTCTCGAAAGGCTTCTTCATCAGGCTGGGGATGCCCTTCCTCCAGGCACTCCTGTCCTTTGGGGGGCTGGAATCATCTGAACACAGGGAGGCATAAAGACATCCAATGTTATAGCACAAGGCAGAAAGTCCCTCCAACAGGCATCACTCATGAACGATAATTATACAAAGACAGCCGTCCTTTTGGGCCAGAATCTCAGCTTCCAATTCAAAGACTCATGTGTACTTGACACATCGTTTGTAATCGCATTTCAGCTTGGCATGACTGGCCATGGTGTAGCGTGCACTGGCATGTCGTCAATCCCTTACCTTTGTGCGGGGTCTTCCTCTCGGAGTCCTGTTTCGGGGAGAGCGTGCTGGTAGCCCTGCTGTCCCCCTTCCCCCCCAGCAGCGTCTGCCTGATGCTGAGAGACTGGCGGGATGCTCTGGGGGAGGGCTCTGTCTTACCACTGGGGCAGCTGGGAGGCGCACAAGCAGGCGGACGGCGTTGAAGTGGGGCCCGAACACAGCCGACAGGCATGTGCCCAACGGGGACAAACGGCTCTGCTTACCTCATCATATTGTACTCCTTTATCTTCTTGCTGATGAGATCCCGGCTCGTAACACCTGCACTCTACAAGAGGTAATAAAACTAGGGGTCACTGCAGCCATTCACAGCTACAAAGCAAAACAAAATTGCAAAAAAAACCCAACCGAGTCCTCCCTAGTTTAACCTCCTGGAAACAACATGTTTCTTTTATTGTCTCCGCCCTCAGACCCGCCCACCTCTTCATCCAGACTCTGGTTTTCCTGGATGACGCGAATCCAGGACAGCATGTCCTCTCGGTCCTCCGCCTGGAAAAGGTACTCGCAGTCGGAGGTGGTGAGCCGCAGCACGTTTTTGCGCTTGGTGTCGCTGTAGGAGATGTCAATCAGGCAGGCCTTGACGCTGATTGGCTGCTGCTCGCTGTCACTCGCTGAAGATGCCTGGGCCAGCCCCTCCTTCCTGTCCTTGTAGAGGTAGAGGGAGTGGCCTCGCAGCACTGCATACATCTGCTTCCAGGTCCGGATGCCACTGCCCACTCGCTGCCATGAAAATAAAGAAATGGAGAGGATTGGAGAGAGATGAAAAGAGGCAGAGTGACAGTAAAAGGAAGAGAAAAGGAGAGAGAAGAATGAGAAGGGTGAGCCCAGACTAACAGGACAGGTAGTGAGAGCAGGGTTGGAATAAAATGGGCATAAAGACCCCATCGTTCCTCTCAGAAAATGGTCAGATTTTGCTTACAGGAAACAGCAGTCATGATCCAGCTGGCCTGGCCTGCCCTGATATGCTCCTCATCCCCATTTCTGGAGCTTCAGCAGCTCCCCACACAACACGCTACCGCAAAAGTCGCAGACGGCTGGGGAACCTTGTGCTCTGGTGGGTATCACACTTCGGTGGATCATACACGCTGGTGGATCCCAGGCCATCTGGCAGCCGGGAAATGTAACGGAATGGGATGGGATGATGAATTCCTATAGCTAACAGCCATCTCCCACTCACAGCCATGTCAAGAGCTGGGGCGGGGGGTGGGGGGTGGAGCTGGGTAGATCAGTGTGTGTGGAAGAATCAGGGTACCCAAGGAATCGCCTATTCAACTGACAATGAGATGGATGCAAGCCAACTTCCACAATGAGAGATCCGGTAGACGTCCCAGTTGCCCTTCGACATCTGGAGGAGCATCATGTGAGAGGGCCAGGCCTCCTGACAGCATGGTAGGACTCTAGCCAACAGCAATGTGGTACCCCTTATCACTACTGCACTTTCAAGTTCAGAACAGGAGCTCAAGACCAAACTCACCGTCGTTTCCAGTGAGGGCAGGGGGATGCATCTGACAAAAGTCTAAGGTAAAGGAGAGCCCAGTTTCTCTCTGAGCGGTCATTTATCTTACTGCCAGAATGTCACTGTAGAGAGGACACACGGCGATCTATGAAGGACCCGCGTACACCAGGATCTTCTGCCAAGGAACTGCCCCACTTAGGGAAGTTTAGAAAGACAGATTGGGGGACGGTGCTCTGTGTAGGCCATCTACACACAGGAATCTGATTAGTCTGCTGTGCTACTAATTAAGACATCCGTTGTATTGTGTAGATGTATTGAAAAATAAAGCTGAACAGGCAACATGAGAGAAGGGACAAAATCCAGGAAAGAAACACCGATTCGTCCCGCCAAGAATTAAGACATAAAAAGTGGTCCCATCACAGACAGGAAAAGCAGAGCCCCAAATGCAAAGCCCACATCACAGACAGGAAAAGCAGAGCCCCAAATGCAAAGCTCACATCACAGACAGGAAAAGCAGAGCCCCAAATGCAAAGCCCACATCGCAGACAGGACAAGTAGAGGCGTGATAACAGATGTAGACAAACATTTGAGAGTGGGAGTGCTCATGTGAGAGTGGGAGTGATCATGTAAAGGCGAGAGTGATCACGTGAGAGAGTACCTTGCTCTTGTCCATTGTGAGCTGCCGGAAGTGTAGCCACCCCTCTTTGGAAGAATCGCTGAATATGTCCGAAGAAGAATCTCTCCTGGATCCGGAATCTTCGGAGGACTTGTACCCATCCAGAGCTTTAGCCTAAGGAACAGCAGCTTAGATACCCAGTACGCAAACGTGAACTGCCCAACAACGGACACATACAACCTTAGTTAACAAGTGTGAAGACACTTTTGGTTGTTAATGCTGTCTACATGCTGCCCTTCACAGTGCCAGGCCCAGACTTAGTTTGTCATGGGGCTAACCTGTAAGCTGTAACAGTCCAAAGCCCATCTGTGTGCTAAATACCAGTAGGCGAATGGAGAAAACAGGAGCACTACCTTCTTAAGACCTCTGAAGGTGGGAATCTGCTTGCTCGAGGACCGCCTGGTTGGTAGAGACAAACCCAGGAAGGTTAGAGTTCATAAGCCACACCAAGGGGGACAAGGGGAGAGGAGTTTGAGGGACAAGCAGCAGCTGTGGTGACTGGACACTTACGGCCGCCCTTCTTCCCTGTAGTTGTCCAGACCCTCATCAAAGGACTTGGACCTCTCTGTTTTGCTGCCAGATTGCTCCTGGATGTTTCTGAGTGAATCTTTGGGGGCAGAGAGAAAAAGGAGTGAGATTGACAACATTTCAGTTGCAACCATAGCAAGCTTTTTGGCAGTGGGTCATACCTTGGTCGTGGGACAGTTGGCGCCGCATGAGCGGAGACGGGGTAGCCGGACTGGGTGAGGTTGACGGCGAGGGGGCGGAGACGGAAATGACGGCGGAAGCGGGAATGTGTGCGGCGCCGTGGTCGGCAGTGGGGCTCGAGGGCTCATCTGGAAACACGCGACAGATGGGAGTCACACATCATGAGGCACCACCGCACAGAGAGGCACCGATAAACCAGCAGGCTAAGAACATGAACACAGAACCAGGATGTCAGTACAGAACGTCACATCAATGTTCCACTACAAAAGATTACCTCTGAGGTTGGCGTAAACTGGAAAACTTGGAAGCCCTACATAAGGGTGTGGCTGTTAATCTACATTCTGATACTGGGTCTCACAACAGACTGCTAAGTAATTGGTTAAACACACAAGCTTGCTGTCTCCCAGCCTTTTCAATAGACTGATTCATCCCAGGCATCAGGTGATAGGTGGAGCCAAGTTGCCAGGAACGGGTCCAAAGTTCGCCTGTAAGTCAAGTGAAGTATTGGTACGTTGCATGCATAAAAACTCAGGCAGCAACATTTTACTCTGCTCCAATTCGGAAACTCAAATGGGCAGTGGAAAAACAGCCTTTCCTACATCCTGGAGCGGCAGAAATTAAACGCATGACGCTGTTAGTGACCAACTTACGGCAGCGACTAAACAAAAGTTCATCATGCAAACAGAGGGTCCCAGGGGCCCACTCACGAGGGCTGCCATCAACGGGGACGGGTTTTTTTGGAAACGTCCCCTTTTCCAAGAGGAGGAAAAGTTCTGGGCTGCGTGTCCCGTTCAGAGGAGTATCTGAGATTGTGCCGCTGAGGGGGCTTGTGGCTATAATTAAAGTAGCTGCCCTAGTTTTCCACCCCCCCATCTGCTCGTACTGGAAGGAGGTAGGAGTCCAGAGGAGCGCCACTGCAGTCTGCACACTCATCCAGCCCATACTGCAGGGGATGGCAACCCACAGCACCTCTGCAGGTCTCCACAGTCGACCTGGATGCTATGTTGGGGCCATCTCCCTTGCATTCACCCAAAGTCAATCAATTTCTCTTACGTGTTCATCTTTACATGCTACTGGAGTGACTGAGGTTATGTACTGAAAGGTACTACAGCAATGTTCCTTCTCCAGCTTGAACTGATCGGCTGCTCAGAAATTCAGCCAGAGAGCAGGATGAATTTCACACGCCCACGTCTCCACCACGCGGTCCAAAAAAACAAGAGGCGCCACAAGCGTCGGAACGCTTTACACCCTCGGAAACTGCCGCCTTCCTCTGCCTGCAACTCAGACGGTCCTGAAGTCTCAGATGCTTGACCTGAGGTATGGCTACATTCATCCATAGTTTGCACCCGAGGAGATGAAAAACTGCCTTGACCCTCAAACTGGTTACTGGACCAAAAGCAGGGGCAGAGAAATGCCCCCACGAGGACTGTCACTGGACTGACTGGAGTGGAGGGAAGAACTCCAATGATTCCAATCTGCCACTAGGTGCAGCTGGTGACCTCTAGGTGGCTCCGACTGAAATACTGCCAATTGGATACCAAGCAACAGCAACAGCTTCTCTCGATAACCCACCACAGGTCATCAGAGATCTAACATCTGCTGAAGAGGTCATTATCAACCAGAAGGGCCTTGAGGAAGCACAGGGCCACATTCATAGCACACCCCTTATTAGGTCTTATTCATCGCTCCAACATGTCACAGGTCACACTTCTCTATATTCTTGTGTCTTTTGACCCACGACTATCGTGATGGAAAAGTATCTGGGGTCTACATTTAAATGCTTCCAGGGCTTTTGGGGTTTTGAGTTGCATGTAATCAAAAAAAGAAAAAGACGACAGAACAGTGCACAGAGTTTGTAGCCAACACCCTAAGTACAAGCCTAACGTCATTGCTCAAAGGTGACAGCTGAATAGGTCACTCCACTATTTTAAACACTTTTCTTAAACACAGAATTATAGCTGAATCAAGGCCCCACCGGTTAATATTAACTAACCATACACCTCGCAAATGATATGTAGGGGATCTTGGATCAAGTGATAAGATAATAAAGTACTTAATCACTCTAAATCAAATCAGTTACAGGCCACAAATTATTAAAAACAGCTGAAAAAAAACATACAATCCGATGTTAACAGCCAGTAACAATGAAAAGAAATGGTTTGAAGCTGAAATGATAAACTGTAAATGTACAAGAGCACTCCACACGAGGGGGGGGATCATAAACCAGGAGGGGACTTAAAGACTGCAATGACAGACTGTGTAAAGCCAGGCCAAGAAAGTGCTTTAGCACATTTTTGCAGTCTTTTGGGGTTTTCATTGAAAGGACACACATGCCAGGCCACCCACAACAAAACCTCCCCTTTAGGGTATTGGTACATTTACCTTGTACCATGATCCTGACCCTGAAGGTCCACCCATTTCCCATATATACTTCCACCTCCCATCTACTTCCATCAATCATGCTGCCATCTACCAATCATTCCTTAAAACCACCCCACCCCACGCTGTTCCACAGTTTCCATGGTGACCAACACGTACCTATGAAGGGAATGGCGTCGAGTGACTTCTCGAGGCTGCTGGAGCTACTCTGCTGCTGCTCGTCCAGCCTCTTCAGCTGGACCTCTCGCCTGGCGTCGTTGGGCAGCCAGCAGGTGACACCGGTCGCTGCATCGCCGTCCGGCTCGCTCACTGCCAAGAGGTAGGAATGATGACGGAGGGGCTGCACCCCAGGTCTCCCCAAGGCTGGCTTCTCCCTCAAGACCACTGGGTCCAGTGCTCCGTCCACACCTAGGGTCTGTGGGGGCTTGGCCATATCTGGCGGTCCGGACGGTCCGAAGTGAGCAGCACCGTTGCTGGAGGGACCGTGGCCAGATGGTTGCCTAAGTGCTGGGGACTTAGAGGAGACTGAGCAGGAGGCAGTCCGGGACATAAGCTCTGGCTCCCTTCCTGGAACCCGCAGGCTCTCAGTGCGGGACCGCTGCTGGCCAGGGCGGCCCAAGACACCAGCTGTGACTGCTCTCTGTACGGCTGAGCCCCTCTCGGCCAGCCACGGCTTCCTGTCCACAACAGAGGACAAGAGGGGCTCTGGGCCTTTAGGGAAATGCGGCACCATGGGACCTGGGCGAAAACTGCTCCCTGAGTAGGTAGTGAGAGACCTGTGAACAGGAACTCGCATGGAGAGGGAGGACCTGCCCACCCGGCCCCCTTCAGGGTGCTGGATCTTCATTTCCTCCGTGATGACTCTGCCATAGCCTCGTCGCTCCACTGGCTCCAGGTAGTCAAAGGAACGTGTTCTAGTCTTGGGCTCCCCCTGTTGGTTGGAGGGGAAGCCATCCTGGGAGGCGCTACGTGGCCAGTTGCCTGTGCGAGCAGCGAGCTCAGCTGCACCCAGGCGGTCATGTGAAACGCTACGTGGGGGATGTACTCCAGGGGGGCCCGGGTATGCTCGGTCATGGGACGTGCTACGACGCCGGAACCCCTGCCCGCGAGGTGCCGGCTGCGGTCGCTCACCAGGTCCCCGGGAAGCCGCCCGTAGGCAGTCCAGCCGCTCCTGGATGGTCCGCGAACCGTAGGCGTGCAGCCGTTTGTGGTCTATGTACTCCTTGTAAGTTTTGTAGGTCCGCCAGTCGATGTTCTGGTGTGAGGCAGAGGAGGTGGAGGAGCGAGTTTGGGGGGCATAGGCATTGAGATGAGGAGAAAAAGGGTCAGCGCGTCCGTCTGGTCGCCCAGGGTAGCTGGAAAGTCCGCCGGCAGGAAGATCGGTCCTCCGGCAAGGAGTGAACTGACTTGCCGGAGACGACGTCGTCAGGTGCCGGGGGTTATTTGGGGCAGGGTCCCGGCCAGGCAGGCAGAAGTCCGTCCTGTGAGATGGACCCAGGTGGCCTATACGTGACCCATAGCTTGAGAGGTCGGCATTGGTGCTCTGTAGGGTCGGTGGAGGGACTGTGACCTCCCTGCGGTAGCCCAAGTCCAGCTGGGCATCTGTAGACGTCCCCAAAGGAACCCCCTGTGCCACAGTGGCGTCCGGAGCCTGGGCCATGGCTGGGACTCTAGTGTCTATGCGGGGGTAGCATGCGAGTGGGGGGTCAGGGATCTGATGAGCATGTCCACTGTACGCATCGCTGCCTTTTAGGTATGCATCCTGCGAGTATGCCTGGAAGAGAGGGAACATCTGTAAGCCCCATGGACCCGACAGCAAGCTCCAATTTCATCAGACAAACTCAAATCATTTTGGGAGATGGTAGCACGTCACAATCATATGTTGAAATGAACATAGTGCCGACTCAAAAAAGTAAATAATCGACCCAGTCAATGCCTCGCAGCCAGGACAGCGGACCTCCTATGGGAATATTTCCAACAAAGAGGCGGATTCGCTTCCCACAATAGTAGGCTGTATTGGGTGACCATTTCCCACCAAGGAAGCAACAGGCCCCCGACCCCCCTTTCCCGCCACGACTGTCAGACCTCATACCTGCCTTGCCAGCAATCGGGTTCGCAGGCACACGGAAGGTGAGAGGACCGGCCGGCCAGCGCTGAGAGCCAGGCTGGCAAAAGACACCTCGGTGATCATCCCAGGCCAGCCTCACGTTAATGCCAGACGTGTAATTCACAAAAACAAACAGAATGCCGTTCCAAACGAAGGCACAGTTTCCCTGAGCTTTGGCCACCGACACGGTGATCAGACACTGATCACCCTGTGCCACGGAAACAAGCCCGCCCACTTATCGGACCGCTGGTGCTAGACCCGCCTTAGAGCTACCTTGACATCGCTAGAAAGATCTGAGGGCAAAGGACAGAAGGCGAGAACAGAAAGAAAAAAATGGGCGAGGTGGATCCACCCGTGCAGAACGCTCATGTCGGCTGTAAAACAGGTGATATGGACAGAGGTGTGAGGCAGACAGACGTGAGGGGGACACAGAAAGATGAACAGACAGATGGACAGAGACGGGATGGGGCAAACAGAATGGGGGAGGAGCACAGCGGCGGCAACGATGTCGCGGTTACGCTTGTTTGTCTTACCAGAGCCAGATGGACATCACTGGAAAACTGCGACGCAGCCAGAGGTGTGGAAGACAGGAAAGGAAGAGAGGAGAGAGAGAGAATGAAGCATGGAACAGCAGCGGCTTATCCTGCCATCCTGACGCTGGTACAACAAGTGAAAAGGCGTTTGTGACACAGCTGCTGCAGGGGGGTGGGGGGGGCAATGCAGGGAGAGATACTGCGTTACTGCTGTCGCCGGCAGAGGACCCGCAGCTCTGCACCCACTGCCTGCGCCCCGCGGTCAGTCCTGGGCGCCATCGTTCTACATCTCTGTCCAGAGCAGTTCTCCCACGCTCACGGATGCTACCCCGGCTCCCCTCCCTCTCTCCCTCTCTCTCTCCTCACCATTGAGATGACGAAGGCAGCTGCTTGATTATACATTCAGCTCAGATGGCACCGGGGGGGGGGGGGGGGGGGGGGGGGGGGGGG
>JABFEA020000085.1:5866083-5877115 GCA_019775915.2 Cyphomyrus plagiostoma
ACGAGGATATGCACTGACGATCCGCCACACCTGACATCCCCCTGCCTACCCCAGTGGGTATTCATTCCCCCCCACTGCTGTTTCACGCACTATTAGGAGTGAGAATGACTCATCATGATAGCAATAGATGTAGTAGAAGTGTGTATGTGTATAAGTAGGCTGAGTATGTGCATGTGTGTGTGGGGAGGGGGGTACAACCAGTGGGAGGATTCATTTATAAATTTCTCTCCTCAAGTACTGTCCGCCTCCACAGAGGGATCACAGACATCAACATCTTTCTGAGGTTGGCCATGCAGTCAAGATACAAAAAGAAAAATGGATGCCCCCAAATTAGAAGTCCATGCAGGCATCTGTCCGTAACAGGTGATGGCATTAAAGGCACAGGAAGCCTGGAGAGACCTTTCGCGAAGGCTCAAGGCACGCCCATAACTGCTGTTGTCATGGAAACTAGAAAAGGAAAAACACAAAGCATTGCCTTCCCAGTCTGCCCAGTGATAACCATGTGATCAAATGGTAAAAGCAGAGGGCGCAGGAAAGTGAGTATGGCCCCTAGGGCTGGCCCAGGATTTTAGTTTGGCACAAAGGCGGCTGGCTATCCCCCGGGGACTTTGCAAGAGTCTGATAAAAAGGCCAACAAAGTTTACTTCCTGTAAATGTAACTGGCCAGAGTATATACTTTAGGTTTGGTTTTAACCCTGTGACAGCTAGCCATCCTGCTAGATATGGATGAATAACAAGCTGACAAGCCACATTATAAACATTTGTGCCAAAACCCTGGGACCAAAATTCCTTGCATCAGTCTTGTTTTGTCATGTTCCCTTAGCCAGCAGGGCTGAACTTGGTCCAAGAGGACTCCTTCACAGTTCAGACATGGAACTTTTATGAAGTGTTCAGGCAAGATGTCAACAATCGTGGGCAGTATTACTTCTGAAGGGGGGCAAAAAACAGGTCATCTTTCCCATACTCAACGTGCCTCTTTGGGGTTACAAGATGGCAGTCATACGTAAAGGCTTGAGCTCTCTGACCAATGAAAGTATTAAAAAAATATATTTTTATGGCTTGACCTGCTTTATCTCAACTGTGAGACAAGCTGGCGGTCATTTACAACTCATTGGGCCGTTCCCATGTAGCGGTTCCGCCCTCTTCCCAGCATCCCCGGTACGCATTTCGCTATATATAACTGACATTTTTGCAATGCTGGTCAAATGCTCCCATACTCCTTAAACCCATATAACCAAGCCGCTTCTCTGTAGCCTCAGTCAACACACAGTCCCCATCCGCATAAGAGGTGCGCCATGGAAACCAAAAAGCATACATTCACACTGCAGTGGCCCCGTTACCAAGTGTGGCATTCTACTACTGGCTGCATGTCTCCAGGAGGGCTGGGCTTGCACGTGGAAAATACCACCATGCCCTGCAGAAACCCGGGTGATGTGGTTTCAGAGGTAAGGCTTACAACTGTTGAGGCAGAAGATTATCTCCAAAACCTGAAGGTCCCACATTAACAGTTGCGTAGCCCCACATGGTACGGAGTGAAATTCAGAGCTACTGCTCTGAATACGGTTTGACTTGAACAGGTGCAGTTTTAGAGACCACGCCAGTGCTCCGATTTGCGAAATGAGGCCGGCTCTGTCGCGGTGGCCTTGTTAGAAGGGCTTAGGAGGTGTGGCCGGGGAGCAGTTTCCAGATGCCTCTGATTGGTCGATCTAAAGTTCTGCATCAAACCAAAGCACAGAAGTGGGGCGGTTTCTCCGAGACACCATTACATAACATGAGTCTAGCTGCTTCCCAGGCCAGGCGGTGCTTTTTCACACAACGGCCTAATGGCAAAGCTTTTTGTGTTTTATCACACAGTAGCGACAGCGACAAAAAAAAAAAAACAAAAAAAAAAACCCAGGAGACCAAAGACTCAAAGGACAGGAGCATTTAAATTTAATTCCAATGACACTGCAGTGAAAAAGAAAGGGGTGCAGCTATTTCAGACATACAAATCCCTCATCCCACTGGTAAAGTGAACACTAGCTCGATAAGTAACACCACGGGGATCATAAACATTAAGTGAGCACGTCCGAGCACAGCCCTGGGAGGCCGCCGACACATGGGCCCCCTTTCGCGTTGCTTCCGTTGCATCTGGCCAAACAAATGAAACTCGAAACGGCAGAATATGACGAAGAGCATGCCAGGGTTAAACGGCACTTACCAGCTGCAAAATATCTTCATCCTTTGGCATCACACAGAGCTCCAGGAAAGGGTCACTGCAGAGGGGAATGAGGTAAGAGAGGTAAGAGATGAGAAGGGATGCCCCCCATCTCCACAGCACCCCAGTGCAATTCATTAGCCTCAGAGTCCTAGAGTCTCTGCCAGTCTTTTTTAGATTAGATTACATTCAACTTCAAAGTCATAGTGCTGCTTACGAACACAGAACCAGTGTAGTTAGCATGTAATTAAGTACAAACATATATACAAATATATTCATATTTTATCTGTATTTATAATGTAAGTGTATATTATGCTTATGGGCAAAATAGAAATAAAGTAGTTGGTAGAATAAGAGCGCAGACGGGAAGTTTCCCAGAAAGTGCTGGCAAACATAACAAGAACTGAAGAACTGTGAAGTGAATATAGGTGAGAGAGGAGTTAATCACCAAAAAGTGTGCTTTCTAAGCTGCAGTGATCCTGGGGGAGGGGTGAGACGCAGCTTATCACAGGCTCTATGCTTCAGTTTATAAACCAAAGCCCTAGTGTCCTGAAGAACAGACCTAGGAGAAGAGCTTAACTAACTTAACTAATGATCAGCATCATGACTGTGACCTGGTACTGGCTGGTTCAACACCATGTTTATAGTGTGTGCCGTGCTGTGGGGCAGGTTTCAGAGCCACGTGTGCACGCTACCCTCGTACAAATGGATGTGGGCACTGAACCGGCACTTCGATAGGTCTCCCGAATCAGTCCCGGGGGGGAAATCTGCCGGAGCATCATAAAGGAGGATAACTCAGCCTAACGGCCTCGTTAAGTACACCCCACGGTCCAGAGGAACCCATAAATAACGATGCGCTTACTGTAACAGTTCGTGCTACGGGCAGATGTTTTGTCTACCGCTGAGATCTCCTTGTTGGGACCAGCACAAATGGGGTTTGTGAAGCAAAAGTGTGTTTATTTTCACAGGTACACTGACGGGTGCAGCTATGTCAGGGAGGGTACCTGTTCTGTATCAGGCCTATGACCTGCGAGTAGGTCTTCCCTATGATACTCTCTCCGTTCACTTTCACTATCCGGTCCCCTGGGAAAGAAACACCAGGTTATGAGGCAGGTACAGAGAAGTGGGCATTTCTGTAGATACAATGCTAGGGTCATGCTGGATTTCTGCCTCCGGGGTGAGCCAAGGAACAGGAGTGTTCATTGCCCTATGTGAAGTCCTGTGGAGGCAAAGCAACGTGCGTATCTTTGCTATGGAAAGGAGGCTCCCAGTAGAGTTACTGCATTATGTAGGTCATGAAAGAAAGGCCTTTTTAAAAAAACTGAATTCTGATTTTGGGGAGCAGTCGCTGGTACAACACCTCTCCCGGGAATCCTGACCTTCCCGTCTAAGTCGAGATCATCCAGTACCCTGAATACTCTCCCAAAGGTGTCAGGATGGAAGGGGACAGGAGACTAAGTGAATGTTCAGGAGGAAGCCTGTCCCATGCTGGGCAAAGATCTAAACAGGGAGCCTGGGGTTGACTGTACCAAAGGCCACAACTCGTAAAACAAACACCAAATACCTTCAGTAAATACCCAGCGCTATAAAAGGTCAGAGGACCAACCATACATGTTATGGAGACTGAGTATGAGGGTAGAATGTCCCATGACTGGCCACTCCAGCCTGCATCAAAGAGTGGGTGGGTTCAACCGTTTCAGAATTTTTTTTTTTTGCAGTTTCTCTCGCCTTCTAATTCCGTGCTCTTACAGACCTCCTCTACTTGCACCAAGGCCTTACCTGTACAGAGTCCCGCCCCGTGGGCAGGGCCTCCAATCCGCACTTGCTTCACGAAGATAGTGTCCATTGGCTCGAGCCGGTTCCTTGGTCTCCCTGGCAACCACAGAGGAGCAATGTCGGTGTCGGTCTAACGAGACGACCCCCCACAACTATTTTTTTTTTTTGGCAGAACCTTTAATGGGAGGGTGTCATCGGCATTTCAAATGAATGAAGCCAGTGGAAAAAAGGTAAACATCGGCATGGAGCATGAAAAGGAAGACTTGTGACTGAATCAAACCATTGTGCTCAAAGTCAGCGAATGAAAAATGACCAAAGTGCCCTCTGTAAACAGAAACTATAACATTTATTGCGTAGACAAGTACAGAAATAATGATGCAACTTAACGTTTTTGGTCAGCAGAGAACGACAGTGAAAGTAAGAAGCTGGTACTGCAGGATATTTTCCTGCACAGAGGCTACGCGTCTGGAGCGGTGGCTGCGTTACGGCACACGAGATGACAGCCTGACGCATTCGAGACCACCACCCACACACAGAGCGGCTACCGGAAAGACGCACCCTGCTGGGCTCCTCCTCGCTTTCCGGATGAGCGAAACGCCACGCCGTGTAAACGGCAGGACCTCCAGCCGGACAGAGCGGCAGCCACAGCCGGAAGGTGCGCCACGGCGGCAGCATTCTGGCGGGAATCTAAACGTAGCCCTTTAAAACACCCTTACGTAACAATGACACGCTGCTGTACCGGTTAAGAGAGGCTACCCAAACTCCGTATTGAGGCATGACACATTTCTCAGTTGCCCTAGGCAACTGTTGGTCCCTGAATATGCATGGAGTAAAGCTCTACAAACAAGGAGGAAAGCATCCAGTCGCAGCGCTGAGTGCTCCTCTCACTGGTAAGTGACAGCAATTGCTTCGGGCATACAGACCATTTCCATGGAAACCTAAGCCATATACCCAGGGGGAAGGGAACAAAAGCGGCTTCACATGCCGCACATTGCTTACCTGCGGGGATAAGAGCGCCGCCCTGCAGGCAGGAATGGATCAAGTTCAGTGAAACACGAACACAGGAGGGTCACCACGGCTGACCCAGTATCACTATGAGCAGACGAGCCCGAATCACAAAGATTCTTGCAGAAGGTGGGGTTTGGCGAGTCCCGCGGGCACTGGCAGTGAACACGTGTGCAACTCGAGTAGCACAGCTCACCTGAATGTGACGAGATTCTCAGCGTGCCTGACGCGGGTGTGTCCAGCCATCTGCGCGAGGTCAGCCGAGTGCTAAAAGCTCACTTCGCTTTTCAGACCCTCGCGCGGCTGCATTAACTAGCGCCTATTGCAGCAGCAGTGTGTTTACAGGGAAATCCAAAGACGCACTGCAGCTGAGCAGACACACCCAGACACACACTGCATCTGATGAGCCACGCTAAATATGCAACTTGACAGGTATGGCTCTGGGTATGTGTGACTGATACATGAGGGGGATCTTATCCAGCAACACTGTGGCAATGCAAATCTCCAGCCCAGCTCTGCATCGCCCCCTTCTGGCTGTCAGCTGGACATAAAGACTTTCCTCACTCTGAACTCCAGAGGCGCAAATTTAAAAGCGGCTTCCCTGAACCACAGCGAATGTAGAGGGGGATGAGATACAGACTGTACGTGGCACAATGGCATTAATGGTACCCGGTCGGCAAGGATGCCTACAGCCATGCGGAGGACTGGAGAGAGGAGGAGCAGCATTTACGAGGCCAACGTGCATCACAGCCAGAGCACTCCGAGGGGTGTTCAGGAGTGCATCACGGATCAGACCAGACGTGCCGTAAGACGTTTGGTGAACACGGTGGAGGGTGTGTTTCGTTATGAAGCCATATGGGGATTAGAGAAGCTGAAGCCCCCGTCCCTCCACTCAGAAAGCATTGGTGGGGGGGGGCGGTGCCAGCGATCAGAGTAGCGCAAAGCATCTAGTGGAAGGGCTGACATGCAAAGTTACACAACATCCTGACAAACGCAAGCACCGGTACACAGCGCTCCCTCCTGTGGCGAGAAACGGGATCGCGGGAGAGATAATTCACAGTGACACCTGACAGACCGGTGTGTCTCTCCTGCCACATCACGTGGCACATTAGCCTAGCATGAAACCTGCTTAAAGGATCCCATTACCTCACACTGTGCTCGCTTCGCAACGTGAAATGTGTTTATCGCAGAGGGGGGGAAATACATCACTAAATTATACATTACACACAGCGACTCAAATGACATAATATGTAATACAGCACATTGTAAGTGCACACACGATGTGTCTGATCATTATCGACTGGGCTTAAGCTGATATTGGCTGAATCAAAGAGGGAATAGTGAGAATCACATGAAATAAGCCCTAAAGTCTCATCAGTTTCATACTGACCTACCCAGCACGAAGGGGTAATTCCCCTTTCCATGCTGTTTTGAATGTCATTCCCTGGGACGTCCACCAGAGGGAGCCAAGTGCTGGTTATTATACACACCCCTGGCTTCTCCTCGCCAGAGCTGGCACAGCAGATCAGGACTGCTGCCACATCGGTCTCCATGGAGACACACGCCCACAGTGCCACATAACTGGTTAACACCAGTTACCGGTGTGTGTATGTGTGTGTGTGTGTGTGTGGGGGGGGGGGGGGGTTGTGTGTGGGGAAAAATTTGCAGTAATTCACTCAAACACAGAATGTAGAAACCAGCTGCTAAGAGAGGATGGGCCTTGGAGGTGTGAAAGCACTGGAACGGCACCACCTAGTGGCGCATGGTCCCGAGACCTCCAGTGACATCCTGCACACACGTGTATCTGGTCGGATCTCGTGGGTCCATGGCACCCTCAGAGAGTCCCAAAAACTACGGGAGGAGCTGCGACTTCCCCTTGCAGATGAAGCGCTTCATCTTTCTCCTCACCGGTCGCAAGAAATCACATTTAGTACTGAGCCGCATATAACAAGAACATAATTATAAATGATCATTATTATAAAGCCTGAAATCTCACAGGTGCCCTCTATTTAAACTTCAAATGGCAAAGACACGAGGTCATTTACGGTGAAATGCCACATAAAAGTGACACGCGGCACTTCCTGTATTTCCCACGGCTGACAGAATCAACAGAAAAAAAAACAGTCGTCCAGCCATCAAAGTGAAACGCTTTACACTGAAACTTTGTTTCCAAACTCCAAGGAAAGGAGGAGTTCCGACAGGGGAACTCAAAGCCAAGAGAAAAGCAAAATAACCGCCTCAATTAAAACGTCCTTTGACATGTTAAGTGTTTCGACTGCCTCCCGCCAGGCACCCGGCGGATATACCGAGCACATGATTTCAAAACAAATACTGAGAGACATGTGTTTTCCTTTTTGGTTATTCTGTTTGTTATTTTAGGGAGCAGATGAGCCAAATTTTCTTCCATCCTAGCTGTTTCCAATCAAGCATCAGATGGGGCGCCGCCAGTGTTCCCAGGGCTTCCTGGGTCAGGAGCCTATTCTGTCTACATCCTACAGGTCACATTGTGTCACACAGGGGCAAAGCTGGAAAGCACCACATAAAATATTAAGAGAAAGACTGTTGGGATTCCAACAGGGGGCGCTAATCTGCCAACAGATTTTAGTGTGCCCTCAAGAAAGAAGGATGCCCCTGTAGGTCGAAGAGAGGAATAAAAAAATCTAGCGATTCTGCTTGATCTGTAAACAGGGCTGGGAATTTCCCACATGTTCCAGTTACAGTGGCTGGGGGACTTGAAGCAGTTTCCTGAATGAGCTGACATGCATGGCTTGTAGGCAGTCAGGTGAGCACAGCGGGAACGGCATGCAGGCCTGAGATCGAGCAGCGGCCCGGCAGCCACGGGGAAAGAGGACCACGACTGTCCGGATGGTCACGGGGGGGCTGCCACCAAGAAGCGGAGTTAAAAACAGCTGCAACCCATGCTACAATTTTTTGGGCTTTTATTCAAAGCGCTAGGGACTCTGTGTAACCATGGAAACCAACATCTTTGACCCAGAACGTATTCCGGCCCTTTAACAGCTTTGCCGGATCTGGATTCAGGCTCCATGCATGCCAAGTAAGGAATTTGCCCCCAGCTCTCGGGGACTGTCGCTTAACCCCTTCCTCCCACTGTAATTAATCCCAAACTGACCGTATGGTCATGTGGATCTTTAATTTACCCTGTTTAATTTAACTGCTGGGTAATAAATGGCCCATAAATTTGGTGGGGGGGGGGGCGCAACCAAGTCGGGCAGCTGATTGTGAGAACCAGCTTGGTTATTCAGCTAAATCTTAGTGCTACACTCCACCCCAGGGCCTGTTTCAAGAGGAGCAGAGGGTGACACTGCCCCCCAGATGTGAGGATTTAGTGTCTATTTCTGGAAAACCTTGATAAGGACCATCACTTCCAAATAAAATGAGATGGCCAATTCGCTTTTCACCAGTCTAAAATCTGTTGTTTTTCCAATCATAAAAAAAGTGTTATTAATTTGAATTACATCATGCTTACCATCCATCCATTTTCTATACCACTTATCCTATGCAGGGTCCTAGGAGTCTAGTTATTATCATTAACTAAAACTGAGGTAAAACCAGATACTAAATAAAAGAAAAGGTGAAATAAAGATGAATTTTAATTACTTTAAAATCAGCAAAAAGTCCACCACCGCACCACCAATGTCTTTGTTTACGCACAATGTCTCCTCTTTTAAGATTCGGTTTCGGTTGCTAGGATGCCCTTTCTTCACTGCCACTTCACTGCTCACGTCCATGATTTACCAAAACAGTAGATTTCTTACCAAATTTAACAAGCATAAAGACATGACAAATTTATACAGATTACTAACTTTTGGGCATCACAATACCTATCTCATTAATTTTAGACATACTACTAATCTGCTTTTTGAACTGTGGATGAAAATGTTCTAAAAGCTGGCATCCATTATCTAAAGCCCTGTGATGACATACAATTCGTTGTTGCCAAAATAAAATTTAGATTAACCGACCAATCGGTAAAATAGTCTATAGATTAATCAATAAAAAATAGTTAGTGGCAGCCTTGTTAAAAACACTGACTTAGTCATCAATTTGAATATTGTGAATAATACTCCTAAAACTTAAATCTGGGGTTATTATTGGCTGAGCACAATGATTCAGTGAATTAAAAACCTGGAAGGACACTGCTGTTGTACCATTGACCCAGGTGCTTGCCCAGAACCACTAAAGCTCCTCCATGTGTAATACGGTAAAAAAAAAAAAAATTCTAAATCAGTTTGGATAAGAAGTCTCAGCTAGCCAGCTAAATGTAAACTGTGGTAAAACGAGGTCAAACGTCCGGCTCCTTTGTGTTTGCATTATGCACTCAGCTCACTGTGGAATGTTACGCTGATTTCACAATGTCTAAGCAGATCACAAAGTCCACAAAGTGTCCAGATAGAGCACCCATTCACCTCAAATACACACAGATGGCGGCCGGGAGGTGGCCCATCCCCCACAGCGATGACGTCATGCTTCTCTGACCAGCCTTTCACTCACTGTGAAACCAAACACCCACCCGGCGCTACAGCCAAGCAATGAAGGTAACGCAACCGTTACTGGCATCAACTTAAAAATGACTGGGAGGAAGGACAGGAGCTGGCTCACCTCGACGGACACAGTCTTCATCCTGAAAGGAGATGGAAGAATGAAGTAAGAATTCAGATTTTTTTTTCTTAGGCTACCAAAAAGTCATAAGTGGGCAGGAATCACCCAGACATTCAAAACCCACGGACTGCACACCCTCTCTCAGAATAGGTCTATGAAAGGTCCTGACACGACTGCACACGCAGCGAGAGACAGCGGACTGGAACGGGCTGAACCCGAAAGCATTCAGAATCCAACAGGTTATTTTGCTGGTTTCTCAGTATGGAACTCCATGTGTCCGGCACGAGGTCCCAGGTGAATTACTCTAACATCTGGCCGTGAGAGGCTAGAAGCCTATAATGCGATTTACAGTCTGATGTTTCCGGGAGGGTTTGGTCACCCGGACTGTGTTATTGTGGTAGGACTCCGCCTGCTGTGCCTATGAGCGTGAGCCTGACTGCAGGTTTCAGAAAATGATGTATTAATAACCATAAGCAATAATTGTAGCCTTTATTGCATCCCAATGGTCCCACAGAAAGAGCTTTAAGCACTACACACCTTCAGACAGACCCAGTGTGCAGTCATTGGGTTTTAGCGAATTACAATAACAGCTTAAGAAAGCAGATCACAAAGTCCAGAAAGTGCCCGGATAGAGCCCAATTAGGCAGCCATGCGGTGGCGGTCATGTGACCCCGACACGAGGCCCGCCCACAGCCGAGCACGCTCACCTTGAGGGAGGAGTTCACAGCCGACTCGGGGGGGTAGACGATGAAGTGCCGCAGTGTGAAGCCGAATCCATGCTGGGTACGTGCCAGCCGGATGGTGGTGGGGCCCCCCCACGCGAAGGGCTCCTCCTCTCCGGGAGGTGCGGCCAATACCGAGGATGCCAACTCCACCTGTCATCGGTACAATTGGACAGTCTGTAAGGCTGCTCAAGATATTACATTACAGGCCTGACTATTAATCACATAACATTACACAGGAGATGAATCAATACCCACAGAGTGTTGCATGCACACCCACAGAGTGTTGTTTGCATTCAGGATTAGTATCTATTGGAGGGCGACATTACCTTCAGCATGAGCATGAGATCAGTGTGAGGGCTACTCACAGTTCTTTGTGACACCCCTGTATGTTACTAGGTATACTGGGTATGTTGGTAACTGCGAAAATGGTGACTCACACATGAACACAGCCAGGTCATCCCACACACATGCACACGGCTTTCCCACACTGAACAGACAATGATAATAAGTGTACTGGGCTCTCACACCACATGATTCTCTTCCATTCCCAGAAAGAACCAACTTAAAAATGAGCATGAAAAGTTTCTCAGATCACCTCCCATTTCCCACCCTCCAGAGACAATAAGCCAGACCCCCCCCCCCCCAACACCACCCACCCAACACCACACACACACACCCCCACACCCCACCACACCCCCCAACTGGGGAC
>JABFEA020000085.1:5891806-5912672 GCA_019775915.2 Cyphomyrus plagiostoma
GGTGCCAGCCCACAAGACTTTATGAAACCTGTGGCCTGTTTATAATTCATTATGAAATCTTGCCAGCAGATCAATCTTTTGTTTTCAACAGGATAAAAAAATTGTTCAAGGCCTTTCCTCGGTTATCGGTACTGATAAAAATTTCCACTTCGGTGCACCACTACAATAGATGTTCTTAAAAAGGGAGGAAAAGTGATACATATCGGTGGATCGAAACTGCACTGCATGTGCGGAAAGCCGACAGGCTAAAAATAGAGAGGAGAGAGACGGTCCCTTTTGGATGACAGGCGTAAAACAGGATTTCGCCAGAAGGTACGGAACACACTGTGGCATGCTGGGCCAGTGGGGGAACGGGCCCCCGTTTGTTCTACTGCATATGCATAAATACTGCTGGTGGAAGGTTTCCCCCACGTCTGTCATAGCCTGGTCACTTGGAATAGACAAATTAATGAGACAGGAGGGTTTGGGAAGCTGGTTGTCAGGCCGGGCCCGAGCATCACGTTACAGAGACGGGCCACAAAACCCGCCGACGCTCATGTGTGGAGAAGACGATAGTACAGGCTCTTTATTTTACACCCTGAGGTGTCTCAGGTCTCAAATCACAAAAATGTCCATCTGAAAACAAGAATTCACATTCCAGACCAGGCATCCCTGTGTTCATGCAATATTGACCACATCAATATGAAGTTCCTGCCAGAAGCTAGGAAGACCCAACACCATCAATAGCATCTGAACACAGACAAGCCATAATTTAATATGTCGCCAGACATTAAGTAATGGTTCAGTTGCACACAGTGAATCCACTTCTCCACTGCATTTACAAATCAACCAGAACTAGGAGGAGATCCATCCATCTGATTTTCTAACATAGGGAAGAAGTCTGGAGTATACACCGGACAGGAAGCCAGTCCATCATATGGCACATACACACACAAGCACTATGGGGAATTTAGAGATTTACTCCACGGTAGAACTATAAACTGTGGGAAGAAACCAGAGCTACGGACGGATTCGTTTTTTCTGCCCTCCCAAAAAAGTCACCTCGTAACGCCAGCAATGGGTGAGGCTGATGGGGGGGAGGGGGTGAGAGGGGTGGGGTGACACAAAGCAGATCAGTCAGGTAAGACTGACCACACCCACACACAAGCATAAACATGAGGCAAAAGCTGAACCCATTGAGACAAAGAAAGATACATATTAAAATACAGACAGAGAGACACACACACACACACACACACACACACACACACACACACACACACACACACAGGTCGACAAGACGCAGGACCCAGCTGCCAGACGCACCTCAACCCCACCTTCAGCAAGACGACTAATGACCAGCAGCAGCTGGGTCTTAATGACTCCTCACCAGGGGGGGAAGACATGGACTGGCCCTTAAATCACCATGACAGCAGGGGGGGGGCCACCAGGGTGACAGCTACCTCCCACGAGAGAGGAGGACCAACCGTAGCCTGTAGACCCCTCCCACCACAAAATTCACTGGGGGAAAACCACCACGTTGTGTTATTTACCATTTCCCCCCCAAGCAGAAGATATGCATATTCATAAAGGCACAGTACAGTCTGTGCCCCCCTGTACCATGGTCTTGTTCCCTACAGACTCCTGACACCGCTGTGAAGCCTCCACAGAGGGGGCTGTCTCCGCCTAGAGACAGTGGGGGGGAAGAAGTGATACTGGCCTCCGGGCACCATCAGCTGTCACAGAGCAAAATGCAAACTACCCCCAGATCCCTCCTGCTACAAGACACAAGCACCTTGACAGAGCAGCTGCCAGAACCCTTAAGGAATGATTCAGGAGCATAGTGCAGGTAATCCGAGCCCCCCCATCCCCAGTGACTCCCAGTCTACCAGACAGACTGAAGTGGCGTCACATGCATTACACACAAAGGTACGCTCATTCTTAAACAAACACCCACCCCTTCAGCTGGTTTCCTTCTGGAAAGCGTGTCCCACAGTCACCTCCGAATGTATGAGGCAATGCCAGTGGGGCCTGGCACTTTGCTCGGGCATGAACCAGGACGTCAGTGGGCGCGAGTTCCCCACATGGGTGCTTTCCACTTCTGCGCAAGACGAGAGTTTCACCTGCGAAGCCACTACGTGGGTGTCCTCAAATGCGTCCCTGAGTTGTGGTCACAGCGAAAGCAGGTAATGCAAGGCTAGACTACAAAGTCATATACTGTCTGCTAAGCTAGCCAATTCAGTGATTTAGACTGATGCAGGAAATCCCTCCTCACCATCACCAGCCACAAGAAAGCAACGAACTCTCTGAACATTGCCCCTCCCCAGACGCTAAAACACTGGGGAGCAGAAAAACCAAAATGAGACACAGATGCGATAAACCGGACCGTGAAGCTGCTTGGCAGTCGGGCTATGGCGGCTTAGACCCCAAAAATAAAATCCCAAGTGCATATGGTAAAGGTGACAAGCGGCCATAGGACACCTGGCTGGAGAGGGCAATACGCACTGTTCAGAAGTGATTCTGAAGGAGGCAGGAGAGCGCAGCACACTGAACTATAACCTGAACCAGTTGAGTATGCTTCAACGCTTCATTGCAATCAGCATTTTAAAACAAGCTACTTTTTTATTACACAAACAGGACGAACGAGGTCTAAACAGGGCAAATTATTGCAGCTGTTAGTGAAAAGCAGCCTTCACTGGGGTCTTGTGATGAGGGAAATTCTGCGATGTTCAGCAGTAAACTCAGTGAACTCCAAAAACACAAATCGACAGGCGTCTGGTTAAAGAAAACAGCCCTGTGCAATACACCCAGACATTAAAATAGCAAAAGTGAAGAAAGATTCTGGGCTAAACGTGCTATAAACAGCAGCCTGTCAGCTAGCCTTCAGCACTCATTCACGTGTTTGGAAAACTTCCAACGTGTAAGGTCAAACTTCATTCATCCCATGCCGTAACACACGCGCACACACACACACACCTTCAGGCGGCAGCAGCCCCCGTGCTCACGAGCCTCTCGCCCACCCCCTACCTCGCAGGCCGGAACAGCAGCATGCTTTCCGCCGCTGTCCTCCTCTGGTGCTCCATTCCGCCGTGACGCCATGTTTCATTTCAGAGGAAATATCAGAATAATCCGGAGACGGTCCGAGTCCCGCATTGAGGGAAAATAAAGAGCAGGGGGGACGGGGCGGCTCCTAATCCACTCCGTTTTCTCGCGTCATTTCTTCATTATTAAAACCGATCTGCATTTAAAAGCAAAACACAAACAGATTTTAATGAATAAATAATAATCAGTGACACCATTACGATATTACACTTGGCAGCAGAAGAAAGAGTGGGACGACGGTCTTCCCAGATAAAGCAATCGGCAGCCAGTTACTAAAGTATAAAAACAAAAATAAAATTAATTTAAAAGCAGACAAAGGCAAGCAGTGTCATGCAGAAGTGCGGTGACTCTTTGTTCCAGGTGTCAAAGTGCGAAAGGTGCGAGAGTTTTCCTACTTGTCGGGCGTTGGGGGGAACCTCTGCATTTAAGCTGTCAATGGAGCCATTTAATGGGAAACAAAACAAAACAAAAAGGGAAAGGACGCGCGATTTAGGAAGTGCATGGCTAAACTTTATTTACAGTAACCAGCGAAGTGCCGAGGCGCCACTGGCCGTTTACAGACGTCTTTAAACTTTACACTGCAGTTTATGTTTAACGCGAAAACATCGCTGAATTAAAGGTCGAGACGCTGTTACAAAGTAACTTTGTTTGCTTGGTAAGCCGGGTTTCTGAAATTTTAATAAGGGCCATTATGCGCCGTGACAGGCTGAGATAATAAACACCGCCCAGCAGTGTGGCGTTAGCTCTGAGCTTGCTGGTTTTTTACGGTAAAATGGGGTTAATATTGTACAAAACCGGAGCCGTAAAGTTGAATATAAAAGGCAAACAGTCATCCGAGTTAAACGGTAAAGATGTAAGCGTTTCGGTGCGAGTCTAGGGGCGTAAAGCGGGTACCGTAGAAGCCGACCCATATCAACATGTGAACTTAGCAAAACAAAGGGGATGGAGTCGGTGACGGCAGCGCCAGATTCGCCGGGACGCGGGGCGCGGACACCCATCTGCCATGTTTCCGACAGCCAGTCCGTCCAGAAGAGCCGGGGGAAAGGGGAAGCCAGGAGCGGCGGCTGCATTAAACTCCGTTCGCTTGTTTGGGCAGCTGTGGTTATCGATAGAGGAAGGGGGGGCTGAGTGAACAATCGC
The DNA here is from genome assembly GCA_019775915.2 of Cyphomyrus plagiostoma. Classification (NCBI taxonomy): domain Eukaryota; kingdom Metazoa; phylum Chordata; class Actinopteri; order Osteoglossiformes; family Mormyridae; genus Cyphomyrus; species Cyphomyrus plagiostoma. The sequence continues at coordinate 5,896,028 of JABFEA020000085.1, forward strand.
CCCCCGCCCCACATCGACACAAAACTCCATGCGACTGCGGTGTATCCCCAACTTCTGGCGGTGACTGGCAACCGGCCAGTCCCGAGCCCTCCTTCGCGTCACGGTCCGCTATTTCGGCTACACTACCCCCTCCCATTTCCCAGTCGGACCGGGGACTTACCTGGGCGACCTGCTCATACACAACCATCGTGGGAAAAAGGCAGAAAAGCCCCGCCGCACGCCCCCATCCTAAGGCAGAAGAGCCTAGACCGAATGTGAGGCAAAACGGGACGTCCTGTGTCGACATGAGTGTGAAAGTGTCCCGCGGCAGGAGCCTCAGGACCAGCGCCGTGTCCACTATGTGTTTTAAAAAAGGCACAGGGGTAGGACACTGGTGTATCCTCCCCACACCCCCAAAAAATGGACGGAACCAACGTTACAGCAACATCGCCGGAGGTCCGAATCCACGCGTCTGTTTGAAATCCGAATCAGGCAAGAAGCACGTCGCGGTTCACCACATACAGCCCGGCGCTACCACCGAATCCCAGCCAGTACTGAGCGACTCAACCGCTCCCAGCTCCGCGCACCGGGCTACCCCGCCCCGCGCGGCGCTTACCCAGTCGTAGTTCGCCTTTCAAACGTTCTTCTAGATATCGGCCAACCGGATGCGTTCTTACATAATGTGTTAGTCACGCAAAGGTAAGTTAAAAAGAATATACTTTTGTTTGTTTTTTGAGGTTGACTGCCTGCGTTTTCTATTGGATGCGAAAAGCTACCGACTCGGCGTAATACATCCAGATATAGAGAGTTACACCAACTTATTTTCAAAATGTTAGGAACGCATTACTAGGCAGCCTCGAGGCAGCTCGGGGGTTTCTTTGTACGTATACTAATATTTTAAGTCTCATAATTTGAAGTATCGGCAAGTAATTATTGCCATCTAACGCTCTTTGAAAAATACTTTAAATGTTTGTATATATTGAAAGAGAACATTTATACAATCTTTATGCATAGTAATTAGTAAGTGAACTTTATTGTCATTCACACCATACAACAGTACACAACGGATGCATAGGCTCAATGTGCAGACATAAAAGACAAGTGCATATAAACAATACACAGATATTACAATCTGTCATATTCGATTATTTCAAGATTTTTTTGTTTGTTTCGTTTATTCTCGCAAAACTATAATACAAATTAAAATGACAGAAGATATTAACGCAGCATATGCGGACTTTTCTGACATCCATATACAATTAAAATGATTTATTTTTTAATTGTATGGTGCTTATTATATGTAGAATAAAACTTTTCTTCACGTTTTAACATTACTCTGAATAAATGTCATGGGGAATTATACGGTAGTAGGATATATTGGGCCTGAACTGAAGTTGTCCAAAGTAGATCTCTGTCTCTCAGTTTGTAGATAATAAAAGTTCCTAGCTTGAGTGGAATTGCACTCCAGTTCCAGCCCTCCATTTTAATATTCTGAGAGGCCTCTCATAGGCCTCTGTTGTCCTTGCCAACAGTCACATACTTCACACACAGCATGACCCCCACCCCCAGCCCCCACTCTGGATCTCCAAAACTCCTTCTTTGATCCTCCTCCCCCCTCCTCCTTCTCCGCAAGGCCCAGGAATGCAAAGCTCTCGTGCGTCTGCTACCAAGCGTCGATCCACAGCGGCGGTGGCAAGTGGTACCGGCCCTCCCCGCTTAGGGAATGGCAGCAGTCTGAGATCTACCCTGTGGTCGTCACAGCAACAGACAGCTCAGGAGTGTGGTGTGGTGCCCAAGGTCGACACGGGGGCCACCAAGCATGCGGAATCCCTACACGGGCCACATTTTGTCCATCGAATAGGAGCTGGAGCATCAGCCCACCGGTCAGCCTTCACTTACGAACTGTTCCCTTTTCCTCTTTAACACTGAACACATGCTGGTATTCTTCCACTGGGATTAATTGAGTAAAATAGCATATTTACGGCCATTAAACTTCAGAATGTTGTTTAATGAACCATAATGGGAAGATTACCATCAGATTTTATCACCAACCGGCTCGTGGCAGCTTCAGAACATATTTCTGCATCGTAGTTTGTTTTAATAAATGTTTCTGCCTTTTAAAAAATAATCAGTTAACCACAATAAATCCTTGAGCTTTCAGCAAGTCCAGGAAAAAAGTCTTAAATGCAAATCTTTTCACTGTTGCCAGTAAACTCTGCACTTTTCCGCCGCGTTTCTCGCACTCAATGCAGCATGCGTCCTTGCTGCGTTACAGCCTGGCGACAGTAACTCCTGTTTCCACAGAGAACTGAAACTTCACGTTTAAATCTGGAAACAGTGGGAGTTTGTTCCTCGCCTTTGGTTTGAGGTCTTTCTGAAGCCGTGTTTGCGCTCGCTTCAGACCTGAAAAGAAGGACATTTACAGTATATGAGGTCTATTTTCAGGCCAGACAAATAGGCCTTTCTTCCCTATCCCCCTGTTCCCCCCCCACCTCCTCCCAACTCGAGAGCCACCTGTTGTTCAGATTCCAGAGCCATTGTTACCAGATTGTCGTGGTCAGGGCCCCAGACAATGCTTTCAGGCCTGGTCAGTTTCTCTTTCGGCCGTTTTCTTCTCCAGCCCCCATTGCAGTTGCTAGTTGAAGCTGGTGCTCACATTAGCCTACGTCTGAATCTGGCCTGATTCGGAGGAATGAGGAATCATCCCTTCTGTGACCTCTCCAGCTATAGCGGTCAAAATACGAGGCGGTGACCTGTTCCTCTATTCATATGGCGACGAGGCCTTTTTTTGGAAAATTTGCCCCTGGGACTTTTATGACCATCACCTTAAAGCACAGGTGAAGTTTTCTGGCGCATGCGTGCGTGAACCTCCTGAGAGGCGGGTCCGGGACACGCCAGCCACAGAAGCTGGGGAAGAGTTTATTCAGGGTTTAGTACAAGGACATTCGCTGCCACTTTTTTCCTTTTTTCCAGCCCCTGCTGCAGGCCAAAGCTTAATCATAAGCATATAATTCTAGAATGATTCAATTAATACCTCAGATCCATGTATAAACACAGCAGTGACAATACACCTTTCAGAGCCAATCTCTGGTGAGCTCCCTTGAGATGTGTAAATCGTAATAGTATTAAATCACAGAACTAATCATCCTGATTATCCTTGGATCTGATTCATCTTTTTGAGTTTACTTTGCCAGTTTTCATTTGTAAGAAATGCTATGCATTGCGAGACGTAAACAGCCAGTGAGACGTACGGCGGCCGTCGTCTGAAAAGCTAACCAATGCCGCGGTACGTGGCCGACGACTTCTGCAGTGCTTTTTTTCATTTGCTGAAATGCCTGTCACGCACAGAATGGCTCCTGTGAGCCTCTGATAAAAGCCTGACACTGCTTAAGTATTTGGGAAGACTAGTGTTACTGAGTTTCACTGAAGCCTCAGCCTGTCGGGCTCTAGTGAAGACTCCGGCCGTGATTCACACCAGAGGCGGTCAGTCCATAGAGGTAGAGTTAATGAGTTCTCAAGGACAAGAAAAAACAAGGACAAGGGGAAAAAAAACTCACTGTCGACTTGAGGAGAAGATGTGCCTCGCTCGCTCCCATCCATATGAATGGCGCTGCAGTGGAGAGGAACTCCAGCTTCAAACTTCACCGAAGACCTCTCATGGCCCAACGACACTGTAAGGAAATCAGCTTGGACCAGCAGCTACTGGTATGTTTTTCACACTGTTTATCTGTTGAAAGCATCTTAACCTATAATGTCAACCACCCGACTTTGTAGCTGCACTGCGATAGACAGAATTGCTCTGTAGCGAATCATGGTTGCCAGCACTATGCTACCTGCCCCCGGGAGACATCGATAACTCATTGTCGTAGCAGAACCAGGGTTATCCTAAGTGGCCCATCACACCCTGGACACCATTTGTGCACCATCCAGTGGAAGGTACTGGGCAGTCAAAGCCCACAATGCCAGGGTTAGGAACAGGCTTCTCAACCCCTCTGCACAGCACCACTGTATATTGCCTTATATATCCATTTGTACCCTGCACATGTTTATGGACTATTCTGCATTATGTACTTAATGTTAAACGTTACATGTGTTGTATTGAGTTTCTATTTGCAGCATTCAAAAACCCGCTATCCCAGACTCCTCATACTGTACAATGACAACAAGGAATTTAATCTCGAATCTGAATGAAGCAGTACCTCCATTATTTTTGAGGTTAAATTATTACACAAGTAACTTTGAAATAACGCATCGCTAAAATTTTACTGTCATTTTAAAATACATTTTCTTACTTATTTGGGGGACAAAAAAAATCACTATTGTAAAATTGTACAATATATTATTTACTTACATTCTCTCTTTTTTTTTTTTGCCACCCGCTGCCCCTGATTCACACCCGCAAGAGCTTGTGAAGGATTCGCAAAAGCGCCACCTTTTCTCAATCTGGCGGGAGAGATCAGAAAGCAGCCTTGGGAACACAATGAGAGCCAGCCAAGAATTCTGGCAAAATCCTTAAGAGAATGATTACCCTCTCAAAGGGATTGGCAAGATTGCCATTTGTTAACCTCAATATTTAATTGAATAATTTCCAGTTGGTAAACCTTCACAATGAGCAGACCTTCCATTGTTTCAATCCATCGTTTACCAGAGACTAAAAACAGACAAATTCAGGATATGAGAGTCCCCTAACAACTGTCTGTCCGCATGCATAGATATGCCACGTGTCAAGTCTTGTCGTACTGGTAGTGTCCCGAAAGTTAATTATATCTAAAACTATGGGCTATTTATAGCATCGCCCACAGAAATAACTCATCAGCTTGGCAATAAATATTCTGATAAGGAATGTGTGTCACTGAAACCATCTAAGAAGCAGGGATTTTAAAAGAATTCGCCAAATTCGACATTAGCCTTTCTAATAGCCCGTAAAGTCAAAGGCCACCAGACCGGTATTAGGTAAAGTCCAGGCAAACAGAAAAATCCGTCTGCCCCTGAAAAGCACACAAACGGCGGCATTTTCTCCGCGAGCAGGCGGCTTGTATGCGTGGAATGTGCCTCGCAGGCAGAAGTTCAGCAGTGCGTGACGTCCAGCCGGACAGAAACGCGGAGCGAGTAAACTGAGCAGGCTGCCGAGACCGCTGCCGATCCGAGTCCCGAGCCAGCCGAGGTGACGTGACGCCGCGCCCGTCTCCTTTACGTGTACGCAAAGATGACATCATAGAGGGCAGCACACCTTCTCGCTCGTTAGCACACGGCTGAATAACCAGCACAGACACAGCGGGATTTTAAAAAAAAAAAAAGCACACAGCTATGTTTATTAGCACTAACATGTCATTGTAGCACAGAAAAACCAAAGGATTTAGACGTCTAGCAGCCTGAACATTATAAGCAAGTAAAATGAAATGTAATCCCCATCACAGTAACCTAGGGTATTAAGCTTAATACCCTGGCACAGTGAGAAACCGTTTGCGATGGAGGGCTGCCCTGTCCCCGTCCCCCCCCGCCATTCAAAGAAAAGTCAGCATCAGTGCCCAACTGCATGAAAACCCCCTTTGTCAGGGTGTAGAAAAAGAAACCCGTGACATCATCTACCTAAAAATTTCTATAAAAAGTATACAAAATATTCTGAGCTGTTCATGTGGTTTCCCATTAAGAAGACATTCATACATGATTTAAAGTTTTAAATGAGCTTTTACATGTAGCAACTTATTATTATTGTGTATTGTGTACATTTTAACCTATTTGAAGAACATTTACTTGTCTACCCTATCTGCACTTTGTCGTATTTTGCACTGCATGATTTCCTGCTCTTTACCTAACTTGCTGCTGTATGCAAAAGACTCCCCAATAAAGTCCATCTTAACTCATTATTAAACAGTTTGTGTTAGAAAATGTTCCTGCAAAAACAGACCACAAGAGAATAACCAAGGCTCAGAAAATTCTGGAACGTAACAACCCTAAAAACCAAATGTAAGACATATTTAAAACATAACCAGTCCGTGGCATTCGTTAAAGTTTCCCTCCTAAAGTTGGACGCAAACAGACAAAAGTGCGCAGACAAGTTGTACATTTGCGTTAACTGTAAATGGCTGCGTACGCATCATCCCTGCCAGCAACCGGCGAATCCTCCCGTGGTTCCAGGTGGCCTCGCGCGGAGCGTAGAAAGCATAGGACGTGGAGTAGCAGAGCACAGGTGAAGCCACTTAGTGTCGGGCGGTTAGTCGTAACAGTGGAATTATCGACGAGGGCTTCTGGGAAGGCGCGAGATTCAGATCTTGTATTTTTTCTTTCCAGTGTCACTGATTACACATATGTGCTGAAAGCAAAAGGGTACAGCTGGTCAAAAGCTGCGGTTCAGAAGCACAGATCGACAAGTAAATCAAAGTTCAGTAGGACCTCACTCCGCACACGTGTCCTGCTTTTTAAAAAGATATTTTCAAAGTTGCTTTCAGGGCCGTATCTAGGCAAAGGCGAACTAGGTAGTTGCATTCATATATTTATACAGCCACTCCCCGGGTTAAGATGGTGCGTCTATTAACGATATTTTGATTTTACGATGGGTAAATGTTGTTCACTATCAACACATTATTCAATAAATTACATGAGATATGTAATTTACATTGACATTAATTTGACATTAACATTTTTTTTTATAAATGAAGCTGTGTTAATGATCTCGCCTAACTGTAGGCTAACGTAAGTGTTCTAAGCATTTTTAAAGTAGGCTAGGCCAGGCTATGATGTTTGTTAGGTTAGGTGCGCTGTATTAAAATGCATTTTTGTGTTACGATATTTTTGCCTTAGGATAGGTTTGTCAGAACGTAACCCCATCATAACCTAGGGAGAGGCTGTAATTTCTAAATAGGAATAATTACACAAAATGAAAAATCATACAAAAAAACGTTAATTAAAATATTTATGAGCAGGCAGAAACACGGCCGGCTGTAGCTAAAGACAGAATAGGCAGTTGCCCAGGGCCCTGAATTATGTGAAAAGATTATCAGTTTTCTTGGTAGGGGGACCTAAAGCTTTGCCTGGGGCCCCTGAAAAGGTAGGTGCAGACATGGCTGCTGTTCTGAACTTCAACAAACACAGCGGTGAGGAACTGTGGCCGATGGTCGATTGCTCCCTGTGCATTAATTGTGTGTAATGCAGGCCTGAATGCTGCAGCTTCAGACAAAGGGCGTAAATGAGGGCGTGCAGCTCCGTAGCTGCATGGAGACAGCGCAGCCTTTGTTTTCAAACTGCTCAAAGATACCCCTCACTTCACTGACAATGAGTCGGGAAACGTACACTGAGATCCCGGAAATACTCGTTGTAGTCCAGCGCGTAGCCAACCACGAAGCGGTTAGGGATCTCAAATCCAACATCTCGAGGCACATGGAGAAAGAAAAATACCAGTGGTTACCAGAAGGAATAAGAGTTAACACACCATGCTGACAAGGTACAAACAAGCAACAGATCGCAGTATCATGGACCAGCACCGTGGTGTTAATGATGTGAAGCGTAACAATATACTTCTTACGGCCTCTAGGTTAAGCTTGAGCAGAATTAAGGAAACATAGCGTACCACAGCTGGGCATTTTGCTCTTTGAATTTTTCCGTTAAGATTTCAGAATTCCGGAACAGTGTTGCTTTTGAAAATACCATCAAAACACCCGCTGCAGCATACTGTCTGGACGGTATGAGGGTTTGAAAAATTAAGTTCCGCACATGCCTACTATGGGGCAACTACTCGTTGTGAGCTGTGATTGGCTACAGAGGTGGAAGAGGCGGGCACATACAGTCAGGGAGGGTCTCCATTCCGCTGGGGATCCTCTTCACCAGCAAACTGGAACACGAAAGAGAAACATAACGGGTGTCGGCGCCATCCTGGGGCCCATCTCTACACCTGCTGGTCGGACCTGAGGGGGTGCCATGGGGAACAGCGAGCCTGACTCACCCAGTAACCTTCACCATCTTGGGCTGGAAGACCTCAATGTGCTTCAGGAGAGCCTTCATGGTCTTGCCTGTGTCAACTATACCCTGTCGAACAGCAGCAAAGACCTGAAACTGGGTCTGGCCCAACGAAAACATCTAAATGGCATCCAGATAATCAATGGACTTCTGCCACTATTTTGGTTAAAGACAAAAGAACACAGACCATACTGAAGAATGACACGTCTCTGTAGTCACTCCAGAATTTCAGAGGCACCTAACAAATACGTTTTCTAAAATACCTACATTGAGAGTACATGTTTTGCCATCTCTCTGCACCAATGGCACCGTCTTGTCAAGAAAACAATTAAAAATGCTGACCTACTCCTAATCTTCTCAATTAACTTGCAGTCATGCGAATCAAAGTGACAGACAATGCATTAAAAGTCAGAGTAATTATCCATAATTATCGAGCACGGTTAAAAATGACTGACTTCTTTTGTCAGACAAACGTGGCTAAGAGGAAATGGGCTTTTTTTTCAGTGATTAAAGTCGCTGCATTTAAGCAAATAAGCATGACTTGGCACAGACGTGCGGGAGCGATACCGCTGACTCACCTCTACGATGAGGATGTTCTTCATCGCATGTGGAAACAGGAGGGAAAAGTCACACTGATTAGGAACCAAGCTGCAACTCGTCCAGGTTCATCACGCTGCAAAGACAAGAGTCTCCCAGACCTGGAGCCCCACTCAAAGGTTCCCTCTGTACATCCTGCTCTCCCTCACGCACATATACACATACACACAGAGTCTTCCAGCTCTGCTCACCGGCTATTTTTATCTGGATGGGGTGGGGAGGGGGGGGGAGAAGGAAGAGGGGGCCCCAAAGTGACTTTTTGAGTGGGCCCCCAGAAACACACAAACCCGCCCTTGTATGCCCACTGCTCCGTGTTCCATGTTGGTGCTAAGCAGGCCTTAATGGTGTGTTCAAACACCTTCTCATAAATGAATCTGCCAGCCGCTGGTGGTCTGCAACTGGGACACCTGCTGGTGAGTCCTGGCGCATAAGGGCCAGCCATCTGCCTGTAAGGTTCCATTCCTCACCATGACGTCGTGCCTCACTGCGACGCGTGTCGTGATAATGAAACCGGGGTATCAAAATGACTCACAGGCGTCTGCTGAAATGCAAGACGCATATATCCTGAAGGTTTAACACACTTTGTTTTCCTCTCTCTATCTTGGCTATGGAGTGTCTTTCCTACCCCTGACTTAAGTTTGGAGCGTAAAATGTCAGGTGAGGAGGATTTAAGGCAGAGAATGTGCAGTGAAATCCCTGCATGGAGGACGGACTTTGTTGTTTATCTGCTGATAGTCAACATAACTGAGATGGAACATCTAATCATACGACGGCTGAGGAACAGAAGGCAGGACCTTCCAAAACATCTGCAGGGATCCACCCGGACCACCATTAAGGCTGCCTGCACAAGGTTGCAGGTTTCCAAAGGGGATTCAAACCTACGAGCTCCCAGGTTTTACATGGAATGTGAGCAAAGGTATGTTCTTCACTCCAGTAGTATCAGGCCACTGGTAGGTCCAGGGGCGTCAGACGGGCATGGATACCCAAGCAGACTCAGGGCGCCAAAAGTGGGCGGATGTCCATGGTGACATTTCTAGGCACGGTCTGGGTAGGTCCCTGCTGGCCTGAAGTCCTGTGCGGTGATTCAAAGCCACAAGGCGCTGTGACTGTTTAACAATGACTCACGCGGCCGAAAAGTAAATTGCGCCAAACATGCTGATAGTTCAGAACATGCAGTTACAGGCGACTGTGGTTTACTCAGCCAAGCCTCTGAATGGACTTAAATCCCTGAGTCACTCTCACCCCCCTGCTGCGACACACCCACCCACATGCTCATCTGTTATCTCAACCCCCCCCCCGCCTCCCTCCCTCGGTGGTTAACAGACATGGTGGCAAAAGCAGCGACTCCTGAATCTCTGACTCCTACTGACTCCTATTTAGGGATGTTGAGATGTCACGCCGGTGGCATTCCTTATCCCTGACCAGTGACCTCATCGTTGTCAACCTTCAGCAGCCTAATCATCAAACTTTGAAATAAATGGCAAAGTTTAGGGCAGGATTTCATTCAATAGATCCTGGTGCAAATTGCCACTAATTACTGATTAGATTTACCCTCAGATAAACCTGCCTGTTAATGCCAACAACCTGTTCCTACAAACAGAGAATCAGGTGGCTGACTTGACACAGCACACAGGCGGGGTGGATAGATTCGGTTACTGGCGACAAAACCTCAGAACGGGCAATATCTATGACCTACGAGCTTCTCAATGTATGATGATTCTTGGTGGCAGCAGCTCAGAAAAAAACCTGAGAAACCTGGGATCCTGGGATCACGTCTACAGAGGACAGTGTCATAAACAAAAAGATCCAGTCAGTGTCATTCTGGTGGGCAAAAACATCTTGTTAATCAGGGTGGTCGAAGGTGAATGTCCACACATGCCTAAGCCATCCATGCCTTGAAAATTTCAATTCCCTAGGCCAGTGTCTACCAACCAAGGGGCCCTTAGACAGCACATTTTTGCTCCCTCCCAGCTCTCTATACCCTGTACCAGGTATTCGGTGTCCTTGATTGGCTGGGATCTGGGATGGAGCAAAAATGTGGATTGTCAGAGGCTCCCCGAGGACTGGGTTGGGAAACACTGCTCCAGGCAAAAGCAAATCCTACCCTGCAGTAATGAAGTGCCACTGAGTGTAATCTGTGCTTGGATAAGGCATTGCATGAAAAACTGCCCTCTGGTGGTCATACAAAATCTAACAGGAACAAAAACTTCAATTGTGCTTCAGGATAACACACAGGACATGCTGCAAATGTCTATATTTGTATGAAAACACAGCTGGGGAGAAGCCTATGTCTGTGCTGTGTCCTATTTGAACACGCAAATCTTCAGCTTCACTGTGTCACACTGAAAAACTCTCCCATCGCACCAACTCTTCCCTTCGGCCGCTGGAGTAAATCTTGTTTATAAGAAAACCTTCTTCAGCTTTTCAAATTGAATGAATTTCATTATTTAATTTTAAGGCATTTTTGCTATTTATGCCAGTAGAACAATGGTCTAATTAAAAAAAAAAAAACAGGGACAAATACTATGTCACACCACGGAACTGTTCCTTGCTGAATATTGAGATTTCAGGCTTTTCCCACCAAGGTTACAGAAAGAGGCCCTGGGTTTAGAATCGCTACAGCCAGGACCGGCTGTCGTACCCCTGAGCAGGTGTGAGGCGCCCCAGTGAAGCATCTCTCGCCTGTCTGTGTGGGTGAGGACGTACCTTCCCACGTAACGTCGAAAGGTCTTCTGCTCCCACTATGTGAAGGTCCTCTGTGGACTGATCGTTCTGAAACAGGAGAAGTCGTCGTACTATGATGATCACATCACCTTACCAGGCTCCATTCCACATAGCTGAAAGTGTATGAGTGTGTGTCTGTTTGCTGGAGCCACCCCGTACGGGTGTACCACATCCCTTAGGCCTGCCACATTCTCCACAATGACTATCTTGTGCTCACATTACTGAATATACTTCAGAGGCAGGTAGATGGGGGACCTCTCTCATACCATTCAAGATGCCCTATAGGCAGTCACATGACTCCCATGCCTCTCCCCCATCGTCACATGACCTTCCAGCGCCTGACAGTGTGGTGACCTTGTGACCGCCACGTCACACAAATATAATGACGGTGATTCACTTTCAAAATGGTTTTTCCAACCACTCAAGCAGAGCCGTAAATGCATGAGCCAAAGACAAAGGATGACTCTTGCTCTGCATGTGGGAACATTCCAGCAGAACTTCAGAAAAACACCAATGTATCCATCCATCCGTCCATCCATCCTTCCACTCATCTTGCTCAGGGTCACTTACAATTATGTGTTCAGTATTTTTTTTTGTTCCTTGGGGGAATGAATCAGAACTGATTTGCCTACATAAGACCTCAATCATGTAATTTGCATAATAAAGCTTCACCACACAAACAGACTAACAAGTTCAACAAAGTCTTTCGCTTCCTGGGAAACAACCAAACAAGCTACTCGTACCCTCATTCTAGCCACGCCCTGCACCAAGCACTCGACCAAACATCGGAGCGACACGTTTCCTCAGGTCTGTTTTTGCTCCAACAGGCAGAAACACAAGTTGCAGACAGCTCATCAGTGACTGGCAGGTACCTGCGTAATTCTAAGGGAATACCCGTTAGGCCTGGCTCCCTTCTGCTATACCAATGTTGCCCCCTGCTGACAGAAATCAGAAATGTACCCATAAGATAAAGCAGAAGATGTAGCAACAAAAATGGGGAATTTGTTTTTACTGACAACATCACTGCACCCTATGAGATCTAGGCGAAGTGCCCGTCTCTCTTGAAACTTTGCACATGCTCCAGTTACCAAACAAGATGGCAGAGAAAGGTGATTCCCAGTCACATCACGTCCTCAGGATGCAGGAAAGCTGTCGCCTGCAGCCCTGTAGGTAACATGCCACAGGGGACACGACCCACTCAGGAGTGGGGGGGGGGGAGGATCTGGGGCCCTGGCTGTGTCTCATCAGCCTGAAGTGTGTGGAGACCTTTCACGTCACAGCAAAGCTGGTTAGCAGCCAATATGGAGGGCATGAGAACTGGCAAGCCTGAAATTCACTCAAACCACAGCAGTAGAAGTTGACAAGAGCCAGTTTTTATAATGCCTGATTCTTTTCCTGCTCCTGTTCACATGTTCAAACATGCAGTCCGAACAGCATTCTTTGCTCTAAAGAGGAATCGCAATACCATTATTAAACAGTATCCAACCTCTTTTTACAATGACATGAAGAGTAATCCGGTCACCAATGTATTTTCTCAGGAACAAGGAGAGCCATTTATCAGAAGCGCAGCTTAATAAAAGACCCAAATTTATTTGGCGATCTTGATCTGAAAGGTATCTGGTCCTTGCCTCGAGGTATAACAGCAGGTTGGGAGATATTCGAGCAGAACATGAAAAAGTGAACTGCAACAAATTATGATAATGACAATGCATAATCTCCTAAAATGTTAGGCTCAAATTATGGTGTAGTTCTGAAACACAACACCAGAAAGATTGCAGAACAAGCTTCTTTCCAGATAAACGCTGCTGATTTGGCACAATAGCACACATTAACCTTCCTGCGCAGCTCACCTTGTGTTCTTCCAGCAGTAAATGTTTTTGTGTCCACAAAAGAAAGTTTTGGCAAACTCTACAGGTTTGTGTGTGTGGTCATGTATATATTAGGATTTTGCGCAAAGGTGTGTGTGTGTGTGTGTGTGTGTGTGTGTGTGTGTGTATGTTTGTCCTCACCAGGTAGCTGTGCAGACGGATGAACGCCACCCTCATAGGCAGGGATTTCTCAGAGGTGCGGTTCAGGGCCTTGATGAACTCCACCAGGTCCGAGCAGAACTGGTAGCCTCCCTTGAGGACGCAGAGCAGTACGATGTCATGGTCGCCCAGGTCGTTCACTATGGCGCATGCCAGGCGCTCTATCCTGCACACAGTGTGTCAATGGCCACCCATGCTTAACCTGACAGTGCTCAGATTTTACAGCTTAATAATAGCCCACTAAGAACATTGTACTACAATTTACTGTTTTCCATAATTATCCAAAGAATGTTTCTGGGTATTGACATTAAGGGAATCCCAAGTTATTTCATTTTACTGTTCAAATATTTCTATTGATGTGCATAAAATGTCAAAACAAATGATCAGCTCTGTCAGAGGTCAGGGGGTGGGTACCTGTCCATGATGATGCCATGGGGAATGTAGATGCATTCCAGATCCTCAGGAGAGTAATGCTCTGGATAGGAGAACAGCTGCAAAGGATAACCTGGCCAGTCATCTGGGATCTAGAAAGAAGCCAACCAATCAGCAGATTGCCAGTAAAGTTGGTATACTGAAAATGTAACAGGATAATTATAATTATATCTATTTTTCCACGAGTCTTCCTGAAATTCTCTTATAGATTTCATTTAAGTTCGGTTGTTAATCTGTTTAATTTATTTTTGCCCTCTTGTAAATTAACGTTGTATGATGATAGTGAAGTGTTACGTGGGTAGTTGGTACGCTGGCTCATGTTATAAGTTTTAAATGACAGCCGGAAGTACTGTTACTGGGTTTTACATTTTATTTCGGCATTTTGATTATGCGATTCCTAGTGATGTAAGGGTTTTACTCTAAATGTTGTTCAGTGCTTAATGCATCTCTTTATATGCGTATCACTAATGCGTTTTCCCGAATGCCATTAGTTGTGAAACCATTTAAAGAAAAACATCGTCCTGCTACGCAAAACATCGGATTTTAGCAATAATTCGCATAATAATCACCACGCTCCGGTTATTGGGAGCTTCACCGCACGTTCTGCAATATCGGCATCAAATCGAAAGCAGTTTACCACGATGCCTCCGCTTTTTCCCACAAGTTGCGAAGCACCTCCGTCTGCCATGTTGGGATCCCACGATTCCCAGCGAGTCAGGATAGGATTTGCAGGGTAGGAGGGGCGTAACACCGCCAGAAATCGCTGAAAAGCCGCATCGCTGGAACCCAAACGTGACCACTAGGGGGAGTAGTATTTGACACGACGGGCGTACAGCATATATAATAGAGTTGCTTAGGGCCAGTCGCGGTTATCTATCTAGCATTATTTTGAATGAGTGATACATTTTTATATAGCACTTCACAGAACCAACGGAGAGCCACTTCAACCACCACCACTGTGTAGCATCCACATGGATTATGTGACAGCAGCCATTCTGTGCCAGTATGCTCACCACACCATTGCTAAGGTGGTGAAGGGGCAGGACAGAATTCACCACTTAGATATAGGGAGTGATTAGGCTGCCAGACCTGATAGAGCCACTGTGAGCAATTTTGGCCAGGGCATGAGAGTACCACCCCTACTCTTTCCAAAGCTGTCCAGGGGTCTTGATGGTTTACACCTCATCTGACGGACAGCACCATTCTTCACACACAGTATACCCATCACTGCACTGGGGCACTTTGGTCCACACTGTCCCCAGGATGGACTAATCTGTTGGCCACACCAACACCTTTTTCAGCAGCAACCCAGCCCTCCTAGTTGGTCTCCCATCCATGTATTATCCTGGCCCAAACCCACTTCAGATGGATTATGAGGTATGAACTGCAGATGGTACAGTGGCTGTTTTTGCATGCATCCGTGAACAAATATCTACTGGTGATATCGCAGTGCAAGTCTATGGAGGGTCGGGCCACTAGTGCTTTACAGTTAACGGTGGACATGCTGCCATTACTTTAGACTGGGGTTTGAGTATTTTACTCTACCAGGCCAGTTGGTTAAAGAAATGGGTTCAGGAAACAAATCAATTATCCAAGTACAGTGGTACCTCGGTTATCGAACTTAATCTGTTCCGGACTCTGGATCGAATCCTAAAAAGTTCGAGTTCTTATCCAATTTTTCCCATAAGAAATAATGGAAAACCAATTAATTGGTTCCCATCCCCCCACAATTACACCTTCCACCCGGCTGCACACACTGGAACGTCTCTGTGACGACACACCTTTGCCCTTATTGGCCGAAGAGTTTAGTTACACGCATGACGTTTGTATCCCAGGCAATTCCGATGAGTAATCAGTTATTTCTCCCGAATATCATGTAAAGCAATGAAAACTGGTTTTCAGTTAATTTACCTGGTAAAATAAAGTGTAAATAAATTACATAAATGCTCTAATAGTACACGTAAGTTAATGGTTTATTTAATATTAGTTACTGTAATGTTGCTCTGCTTTAGGCCTATTTGGTTAATCGTCCAGTCTGTGAAGAAGGCATTCAAGTAAGAATTGCATTGTAGTATAACGCATTTCCTGGCGCGTACAATTTATATTAGGTCAGCGTTCACGGTCCAACTTATGATATTCAGATCGAGTACTAGGTCAAACTGTCTAGTGAGTTCGAAAACCGAGGTACCACTGTAGATTGAAATCTGCGCATGTCTCAAGAATTGTTCTTGGTTTATAAAATACTTTTCAAATCAGACTTGTTTATGGCGTTGATGTAGTTGTCAGCCCCTGCTATGCATAGTGTTGTGTGATTTCCAGAATTATGGGCTGTTAAACATGAACCATACATTATGTAAGAGGATCGCTGACAAATCAGCGATCGAATAAATCTCACAGAACTGTCCGTTTGAAGTTTTCATTCAAATAATATATTAGGTATATTTTTAGGTTATTAGGTATACTTTTTATGTTATCAGAATCCAAAGCAAACAATATGTTTAAAGCTCCCGTAAATCTTTTGTTAGCCCTGGTATAAGTCCGTCGATTTTGAGACTTCAGATTAAATATACGATTTGACCTGCTCAGCTCAAAGGAAACAGGAATCACAGCCCTCGTTTTCTGACAGATCGACGGACGCCGCCCCCGGCCCACATTTTAATGAAATCGGTGTAACTGCTCCAGTAGTGACATTTAAACAGTTTGGCAACACTGGAGCAGAAAAAAACATCTTGGCTGGACACTGCCTTATATTTCAGCACTGCAGGGAAACTAATTAAACTGTCAGAGCAGAGCACCCTCAGAGCGGGCTGTCAGCCGGGGTGCGGGGGGGGGGGGGGGAACGCAAAGCCACATTTGTTGCAAAAGTTTAGTGTGGGGGGTTGGGGGGGGCCAATAAAAGCGGGGTGGGGCAAAGAGTCGGTGGTGGTTAGGGG
>JABFEA020000085.1:5936470-5946755 GCA_019775915.2 Cyphomyrus plagiostoma
TCTAATGAGAAAAGGCTCCAGAGTGATTGCCCTTCTAATGAGAAAAGGCTCCAGAGTGATTGCCCTTCTACTAATTAAAGGCTCCAGAGTGATTGCCCTTCTAATGATAAAAGGCTACATAGTGATTGCCCTTCTAATGATAAAAGGCTCCAGAGTGATTGCCCTTCTAATGATAAAAGGTTCCAGAGTGATTGCCCTTCTAATGATAAAAGGCTCCAGAGTGATTGCCCTGCTAATGATAAAAGGCTCCAGAGTGATTGCCCTTCTAATGAGAAAAGGCTCCAGAGTGATTGCCCTTCTAATGAGAGAAAGCTCCAGAGTGATTGCCCTTCTAATGATAAAAGGCTCCAGAGTGATTGCCCTTCTAATGAGAAAAGGCTCCAGAGTGATTGCCCTTCTAATGAGAAAAGGCTCCAGAGTGATTGCCCTTCTAATGAGAAAATATCTTCAGTATCTTTAAAGACAGTAGTGATCCCACCCTTCCGAGTATTACTTTTTGCTTGCAAGTAATGCGTTTCTATTCTGCAGTGCCAGCCACTCCTGGGCCATGGATTCGTCTTGGACAAATACCGATGCCACTGCAGGAAAGGATTCTACCATCCGAGTAGGCTCCCTGCCAACGGTGATGAAAGTAAGTTTCATTTTTCATCTGCATTGTTATTAATATTATTCAAAGTGAATTCAACTTCAAGCCACTAAGAGCAGGAGAAGCGTAAAAGGCAGGTCTTCAAAGGGGCTGGCAGCTTATCCCGTCAGCCACGTCACTGGCAACGAGGGCTCGACCTTCGCAGATGTACCTCTGAGGGGAGATCATGGTTTAAACCCCCCATCCTGCCTCATCGTGTTCTTTTTCAGGCAAGTTTGTGCGTGTAAATTTGCCCATGAGTTTGAAGTCCTTCACCAGAAATCGCAATACTGTATTTGCAGTTGGAGGGATGTCATTTATGGAAGACTTAGTATTAGATTCTATCAAATTGATCTTGTCTCCTGATCATGTATTTGACATTCAAGTCATGTCAAGAGTTGTATTTGTTGCTATTTATATGTATACAGTACAGGGCAAACAGTGAAATTCCAGGCTGCACTGTGCAATTAAAGAAACCAATATGGCATATAGAGATATTGCATATAGAACCTAAATATATTTACATGTGGGACAACATGTAAGGTATGTAATATAATAGTAATAGATACTTTTATTGATCCCCATGGGGGAATTCTCTTTACGCCTTCCCCAGCTTGCTCTCTCTAGGTGAGAGCAGGTTGGCTGCAAAGGGCAGCCACCCCTAGCAGCACCCAGGAATCTGGGGGGGGTTATGAGCCTCGCTCAAGGACCCACAGACGTGCCAAGGCCGGGTTTGAAATGGTGCTGTTTTGAGCACAGACACAGAGGCTTAGCCCACCGAGCCAGAAACATGCATGTATTATGTAACGTGTTGTAAACTAGCTAGGCATGTAAAAATCCCTTCAGATTCAATCAGATATGGAAAAACAGACACTTGATACGGCCGGTGAACTGGGCTACTGGTCTGGCAGGGGTCACAGGTTTATAACACCTAGGTGCTCAAATGGGCAAAACGGTACCATTGCTTGGATTAAAGTACTGGCAAGGATGCAGGATGGGATGGGCCCTCTTTTAACTGGTTGCTGCGGAGATACTCCCTCCCCCCTTTTTTTCCCTGAGAGCAGATGACAGCACAGCGTGTGTTAAGCACACAGAGCAGCTGCCCCCCCCACCCCCCCGGGCCGGAGGTAATGCGATTAAAGGCCTGAGCACCACATTACATCAATATCCTGTTTCAGCTGCCCCCTCCCCCCCCCCCAGCTGATAACAGACCCCTTTATCTTGGAGGGGGCATCCTTAACCCACCTTAGTAGGAGGCGATGGCTTTTTTAAAATGGGTTCTTTTACTGATAGTGTTTAATGTGGACTGCGTGTAACTCATACTGTGTAATGATTCGAAAAGTGGGAAGGTGAAAGGCATACGGATGGGACATGATGGCTGTAAGCAGTGTGTCAGAGTAGGCCATTTGGGGGGGGGGGGGGTGTAGCCATCCACAGTGAACAGCAGCTCTGGGATTGGCCAGTCAGGCCCGAGTAACATGTATCACATTGTCTGGTACCTCCTAACTGGCACATATACGTACCTGTGACATGCCATAGGCCTGACTACCCAGAATCCTGCTGGACTGGCCAGCCATAGGCCACCAGGGATTATTACTTACCTCCATTAGATGAGTTGGTGTTTTAGTGGGAGGGACAGAAGCGGATCGTGTGGCGGATGAAATGGCCTTCCCAGCGGCCTTATTAACTCACTGTCATTTGATTCATTCTGTTTAGAACCAGACCGTATTTTTCCATAACGTTAAATATCACAATATTCAATATCTACCCTGTAAAATCAGAGCATTAAAAAATGTATCAAAGTGAACGAGGAAAATCATATTAACATTTTTCCAGTGTGAAGGTGGGCTTGCCTGCTCTTCCCCTCCAACCTGTGGGGGGCAGTGGTGAGTCTTTTCATAGCCAGGTGTCACCATAGTCTAAGGAAGTGTGCAATTTGCATAAAAATATTTTATTGGTATTCAGGGTAAAATATGCGCATATTTGCATTGATAAGTCCTATCAGGCTGTTAGTCTGTTTATCATACATATTTCATTACCTATATCCTGTAGTGGTGTTTACCACCACTTAAACCATGCATTTGCATGGGGCCCCTAAGGAGTGGGGGCCCTCTGCTGGCCACAAACGATCATTATACTGGGGGGGAGGGAAACCTCAAAGTGACTTTAAGAGTTAGGGTCCCAGAAACAACAAACTCTCTTCCGCCCACGTTACACTCCAACACAGATTAATACAGCAGCAGAACAATAAACTTGACCCTTTGTAGTTTGCCATACAGTTTTTGGTTGAAAATAAATTTTCTCATGAAACGGCTTCAGAAAATCCTCAAAGTGTTAAACTCACTGTAATCCAGGAAAAGGGATCAGTATGCCAGATTCCATTAGCACAAATGTGGCCTGCAGCAGGGCGACAGGGAAAGGGTTAAAGTACTGACTGGTAGTAAGACCATTACTGAGGAATCACAGGCACAGGTCACGTAACCAGTCACATGACAGTGATTGAGCACAAGTCACATGACCAAGGGGGCTTGACGTCCATGATGGAGAGTTCTGCACTGTTGCGATCAGACCAGTTCGTTCACTGCCAAAATACTCAACCCCACAGGGAGAGAGAAGGCCCAGGGGGCTTCGACGAACCCCCAGGCGGAGGGGATATCCGAGGGGGTGCTAGAGGGGGCTGGTCGGTGCCTGCCCTGCCGCGAGGGCTGCACACACTGCAAGGACGACACGCCGTGCCTGGTGCAGGAGGACAGCGCGCTGCGCCTGGCCGCCGTCTCCTTCCAGGGGCTCTGCATGGGTGCCGCCGTCATCAGTATGCTGCTAGTGTACCGCTTCCGCCGCAGCAAGGTGAGGATTCAGGTGCTTCTCAATACCAAGAACGCAGATACTGCACTTGTGGTCTTGGCAAGAGCGACCTTACCTCTTGACTCCCTAGAATCGTGGGGTTGGTTTTGTTTGGTGAGGATGCAATCGATGTATCCTTGATATTTGGGGCGGGGCAAGAACAACAACTAGGGATTTTTACCATCCTCTGTACTTAAGTTCTTGGGTAGTGGAACTGGTCTTCATAAATGGAAGATGAGGTAAAAAGGCTATATATGAAAACGCAAGTAAGGTCAATTGAGCATATTAAGAAACAGCCTTCCTGTCCGGACAGGAAATCCCCAGGAGGTCCACCTGGATGGCCTGGGTGAAATTTACAGCTGTGAGAGTGTAGTCAGGTCGATTCAAAGTCAAAGGCTTTTAGTTGTCGTGTGCATGGTGAACGGATTCAGCCACGTGCTGAAACTCTTACGACCGGGCTTGTGTAATCACTACCTACGTATAAAAAAACATGAAACTTAAAATGTATGAAAACTTCTCCCAGCTCTGACGAATACACGCTGCATATTCTCAAGTTGCAAAGTGAGGTGGGTGAATGGCAGGAAAACATACAGATTTACAATAAACAGCAGGTAAAACATGTAGTATAGACGCATACATTTTTTCCTGGATTATTCTTAATTTATTGTCGTCATTATTTATTTATTTATTTATTTTCTTTATTAAAGACTAAGAAAACATAGAAAAGGGTGACGTCAAATCATTGTAAAGGAAATATAGGACATGATAGAAAATAGTAATAATAATAATAATAACCCACTGCTTTCTGATCTGGAGTCAGATATGCCACCATTTGGACGATGAGGTCTGCCAGCTATACGCACTCTTATATGGAAAGGGCAGAATAACAAACAGGCCCTCTCTGATACGTAATTAAACCCGGGATTAGACCCAGAAGGGCACGCCGATGCACGTCAGAAGGTTAGGCCATACGGGGTTGTCCTTCTCCCCCTCCAGAGTCGCCCATCCGGGGCCCCTTAATCCCTGCCTTTCTGGTAGCGGGTAGCAGCAGTCTGTGTCCTTGTCGGTTTAAGCCTCCTGCGTTCGCAGCGAGGTGGAAAGGCAGAAGATGAGCCAAGCACAGAGCCCGAGAGCTTAAGTGCCCAGAACTCGCTCATGGGGATTTTGACAGGCAGCGTGTCTCTTACTGCGCGTTCCCCGTGTTCCGGCGCATTCTTTTCTTGTCGGCCTTTCTTGGTGGGTTGATCACCATTGTTTACCCCGGCGTATGCAGGAGAGGCTGCTGGAGGCAGCCTGCCTCTGAGGTGGCCTGTCTCTGAGGCGGCCTTGAACGGGGATGCCATTACATGCGGAGGGATTAGGAGGAGCCAGACATTACCGGGTGAATGCATGGGCGTAACAAACACATTACATCATCGAAACGAAGACAGTCTGTGGAAGCCTCTCACCAATCTTCCATACCTCTCCCCTGCATTTCCTATGCAGATTATGAAGAACATCTCCTGTACTTCAGAACAATAATGTTATTGCTCAATTTTTCCTTAGATTTATTTCTTCTTCAAAATCCTTTCCTCGGAGTTGACGATTTACACTGAAAAGGTGTGGCTATGTCTGTATATGAGGAACATTGAAAAAAAGGTCAACTTTCACTTAAACACCCATCTGCCCGTATTCTTGGAGCTGAATATCAATATTTGGTGTTCAGTAGCCATGTATGCAGAGCGTAATAGTAACATTTTACTGCTGTAAGCTAAGGCATCCATCTTCTGAGGTGTGAGACCTTTTAACACACCTGAGGTAAATAAATGCTAGAGGACACACTCCGTGTGATGTGTTACTTCTGTGCTGGTGGTTAGTGGCATCAAACGGCTGGGAACTTCTTCCACAAGCTGGCCAGTACTTGATGTGTGGTTTATCCCATGAAGTGTGGACAGATTCAAAGCTGCCTTTGCTCGATCAAACGGTAACTCCCCCCCCCTCCCCAAACCTCTTCCCTCAGAGAATCAAAGCTTCAGGTCTGGTTCTTCTGGAAGCCATCCTTTCTGGATCTCTGGTCCTCTACTTCCCGGTGAGTTGCGGGTCTGGCCTCTCCGTGGGTGTGTTGTGATGGGAGGGTGCACACAGAATGGCGGCACGCTGATCTTATTGCCCGATATATCCTCTTCTCTTTACTGCCTCACAAATGATTATTTTTTTACCGTGCATGCTTTTGATTGGTGAACGCAGATTCTGCACTGGTCTACTCACCCAATGAAGGCTCTAATTTCACAGCCTTGTGTCACATCGCAGTCCAATGAAAAATGCAAAAATCTGTTATTTCAGGAACATGAAATTAAGAATTTTCTCAGAAACTACTTTACAGACTAAAACCGAAACAACATAGAAACATCCTTAGCACCACAAATGGTTTTATATTCACAATTAATAACTATCTAGCTACCAATATTAAGTTTTTAAAATTAGCCATATAAAGTAACCCATTCAAATGACCATCATGAATACATAAGTGGTACAAACGTGGTTAAATAGATGACTTAATAATACTTCTTTTCCTTGATCAAATAGATGTCAAACACTATTAGTAGGCAGAAGAGTATAGGCGTACTCCATCTATATTAAAATGTCACATTGGTCAAAAACTGAGGACAAACCTGGTTTTTGTCACGCCCCGCTCAGAACGATCCTCATGTGTGCCACGCCCACCTCGTTACCAAGTGTTTTTCCCCGATTTCCGTCACCTGTCTCGTGTTGCCGACTGCCTGTCTTGTGTATGTAAGGTCTGTATCAGCGTAGTTCCGGCAGATCCGGCATTGACGTTAGTTGTCCGTGGTCGTCCCCGTGTGCTGTCCATCAATAAATCCTTCGTTTGCCCTGACTTCGGACTCCTCTCCGTTTTTCGCCGCCCGTTGGACCGTGGAGCGTGACAGTTTTCATCAGACAGTGACAGTATGTTTTTTTGTTTTTTTTTTAACCTTAAACGCTTTTGATTGGTGAATTCAGAATCTACACTGGTCTCCTCTTTCAATGAAATCTGTTCTATTCACAGCCTTGCATTTATGTACTTATTTATTTATTTATCATTCATTCATTTATTTATTTATTTTTTAAAAAACCTTACATGAATTCAGAAGCTAGACTGGATCGAATTAAATGCTGTAAGCCTGGGAAAATAGAATCTCTCCCATACTACCGCATTCAAATTCCTGATACGCTTCATGCGACATCAGCTGCCAGGCAGAGGCAGACAGCCGTAATGATGACACGGTGGGTTCTGCTCGACTTTCCTCGGACAGGCTGTCAGCTTTCAGTCAGAAAGGAAACCTGCTATTCCATTGAACTGAGCCAAAATTATGACCTTGGTCGAATGTCACTTAGACTTGCAGCCCTGTGCCGGGTGGTTTTATGCAGTCAACTGAGATGCAGTCATTGCATTCCTGTGTGGGAGGTCAACCATGATTCACACGTCTCTTAGATCCCGACCTCGCTGCAGCCTCATGCTTCGCCAATGAACTCCAAAAAAATGTACTAGTCTCCAGCCCTGGAGAGTGAACGTTTCTGCCCTTTCTGCACCTGAATGGCCGATTTTCACTCCCAAGATCAGTAGCCTGATCCCGAAGCACCTTAAAATAGGTTTGCTGGCCAAAGGCCTTCCAACCTTTGATCACCGGGTTACATTAAGGTTAGGGTTGATAACTGCAACGTTCCAGTAAAACATCCAGGCTCCCTACCCTTCTGTTGTAAGTGATGTTTGTGGGCCACACTGCAGCATATTTGCACGTTACGCATCAAATAACTTCTATATAATTCCCGCAGGCTAGCAAAACACAGTTTCCAGTTGAGCTGTGTTCACAGATTGATGGCTCCTCTCACTCTCCTTCCAAATGCCACCACGGGAGATTCTTGCAGATTCCTGCGTAGGACCCCGCCGCGGCCTTTAGCTATAAATTAGTCACCAGAGTTCTGCTGGAGTAGATATTCATCCTCAAACCCTCGAAATGCGAGGATATAGTGATCGGAGGCAGAATACCCCTCAATTATGTAAGGCCAGGCAAACAGTCACCGCGTAGGAGGATGATAAGCACTGGGTTTTTATATTACAATTTTTTAAAAACATTTGGTGCCGTTTACGTGAGGTTGTGGCTACACATCAATTTTTTTTTTGCAATCCCTCATCGCGCAATTAATTTTCTCTGCCACCGCATTCAATAACAGGTTCCCTCGTCGTGCGTGCTCTTTGTTTCATCGCCACTCCGCTAAGCTCGCCGAGAGCACACAGGGGGAAAAAAATAAATAAATAAATAAATAAATAAATAAACATTAGGCCTGTTTTTTTGAGCCGTTAGCCAGCAGAGGATATGCTAATTAGCGTTCGACACTCGCGCGACTCCGTGCCAGCCGTGTGTCATGAGCGTTCTGCTCTGCTGGGCTCTACAGGCCCGGAACATACTAATCGCGTCCCGGACACCTCGTCATGATGATTTCATCCCATGGCTGTCGGCCTGGCCTGCGAGATGCTGCCGTCTCCCGGGGTTTGGTCTGGGGTTCTGGAAGAGATGCCGGGAAAGGCCCGGAAGCAGACGGACTCATTAACGGTGCCTTGGTGCCATGACAGAGTGGCACAACGCGCAGCCTAGCGGCTGGGGGAGGACGTGGCAGAACTTTCTGGACCTCCGCTACCACGATGGGGTCCGCGGGGGTGACAGATGTGATGGCTCGTTCTCAAATTCGCCACAACACAAAAGGAGAAAGTTCATTTCTTCGGCACACTGACACCTATTATTGGAAAAAAAACTTTATTATTGGAATAATGTCTATTTTTGGTGAAGACGATCACTTTTATGTAATGTTGTTTGAGGGGCTGTGGATGCCAAGCTGGGAAGACGATGTGTAAAAAAACGACAAATGATTGAAGATGGTTACAGGAGGAGGAGAGAGTGGAAAGGGGTCTGGCAGAGGAGATGGGCGGGAACTTGGAGAGTGCCGGTGTGTGCGCAAGAAGCTGTCACATGATCTCAAGACCGCTGTCTGCACCCACAAGGATCACATGACATGCTATTACCCAATGCCATGTCCGCATTTTGAAATACAGGATGTGTCTGTAGGCAGAATGATTCAAAGAGAAAAAAAATACAAAAAAATATGCAAATATAGAAATATATACATCCTCAGTTTAATTATGGTTTATATGTTATCAGAAAAAAAAATGCAAGCAAAAAAAATTCTCTCAGCAAAACGACCTGTATAAAACGTGATTGGAACATACACTGATCCTGGTGTGAGCAGGTGTGATTAATACTGAATGGGCAGCGTTTGCATTGCCCGCTCGTCCTTTAGGGTCCTGAGTCCAGGGAACCATGGGTCCTGGTACCAGTTTCATTTTTACTTTTCTCATAGTTTCCTTGCAGTGGTGTGGTTGTAGTTGGGCTGTACTGTGGTGCGATGACTCCGCCCCTGCTCCCCCCAGCCAGGAAGCTCATTGTGTAACACAGGTAGACACAGATGTGTGACCTGGGCACTGTTCAGGGACCTGCCCCTATGCCAGGGGTTCTTACATTTTTTGGTAAGAGGTCTGCATCAGATTTTTGTTCAAAGTCAGAAGTCTGGATCAATTTTCAATAACAAAACAACATTTCATGAAATGTTATAAGTTAACAATAAATTTGACACAGTCGTCACTTTGGATAAATGCTAACATGAAGTAAATAGCGCAGCGTTGTGACATCACACACCCACGTGGCTTTGAATTCCTACCCTGGCTCTGGGTGTGTGTGTGTGTGTGTGTGTGTGTGTGTGTGTGTGGAGTTTGCGTGCTCTCACTGTAATTGTGGGGATCAAGTGGATCGTTTTCCCTAAACACCTTTCACTTTGGGTTCCTGGCAATGGCCAAGCGTCCCATCTCGACCCCGAACCTACATCATCGGATCCATTCCTAGGAAAGCGGATTGGTAAATAAATTTCCCCGTGGGCCTCACTTCAATGAACATCACTAGTTCTTCATGTGCTCCAAATGATTTATTAGGACTCGCAGAAAACTTTGCTGCTCTGAAATTTTCTTTAATGGTCTCCAGTCAGAAGGAAGAGGGGTAAAAATGGTTGTTACGAGTGTCTCTTTCCCCAGGATTAATTAAAGGCACATTTAACAGCCTATCTGTCTTCCGTTACACCGCTCCGTCTAACTGACAGCCTGCATCCTCTCTTGGATCCGGGCCTAGCTGCTTATCGATCGAGGGAAGGATCGGTCACAGCGGCCGGCATCTGGAAGTTGCTCCCTCAGGAACAACATCCCCTTCCCCCTTCATTCCCGGAACTTTTCGCCAAGCTCAGCCACCCGAACGACGAGACACCCCCTGGATCTGTCCCATCTGTTTATCTGTGTGTCCTCAAGACAAACTTTAGCAGCATGTTATTGTCACTGGAGGTGTTACCTGGGATCGAACACCGAACACTTTGCAGATAGCATATGCTGGATTCTGCTGCAGAAGATCATCACCGAAAGAAGCTGGCACCTCCGTGGACATAGTACAAAAGAAAGTTGACTTTTTGATCCCAAATTTTTCCAGGAAGCAATGTCACAATTCAGTTTTTTTACCCTATTATTTACTTAATCTGTTACTGACATCTTAAAGAATGACAGACAGGGTCAGGGACGTTTGTCTGTATGTGTTTATATATATATATATATATATATATATATACACACAACACACACACACACATACATAGTACAGGTCAAAAGTTGGGACACACCTCATTCAATGTGTCTTCTTTATTTTCATGACCATTGGTAGAACATTGGTAGATTCTCACTGACGGCAT
>JABFEA020000085.1:5946855-5957742 GCA_019775915.2 Cyphomyrus plagiostoma
TACCAATGGTCATGAAAATAAAGAAAACACATTGAATGAGAAGGTGTGTCCAAACTTTTGGCCTGTACTGTATATAATATATTGGATTAGGGAGCAGATCCTGATTCTAAGTATGTAAAGGTTCTTACTTTAACTGTCATACTTTAATACGATGTTATTCTTTTATTTTTAGGTGATGATATTGTACTTCCAGCCAAGTATTTTCCTCTGCATTCTCCTGAGATGGGCTCGACTTCTGGGATTTGCTACCGTTTATGGAACCGTGATTCTCAAATTGTACCGGTACGTCTCCACGCATCCGTCGGCAGGTCGGAAGGGAGTCGGCTAGCAGGGAATTTTCATCATGAACATCGTACATTGGAGGCAGCGATAAGCCCCAGGAGACCCAATTAAGCGTGAGCTCAGAGAATGATTATAAAAGCTTCTGCCTTAATTATTGAATAATAATTCTTGAAGCGGAATAAAACCTTTCTATCAAGCCCAGAATGGTGGATCCTATTACAGACCGGGTTGTTTATGTGATATATAGAAAAGGGTCACGCGCACTGAACATTTATAACAATAGCCGACTACCATCCTTTGGGAATGAGTGAGAGCATCTTAAAAGAACCATGAGGTGCGATATTACTAAGGAGAATAAACGTCAACTGGAATGCATAACCGAGTGCCATGGCCGTTTTAACCTAAATATTCTGGGCACAGCTAAGATTTATATTTAAAGAACTTGTCTCATGACCTAAATGTTCTGGCCATGGCTCTAGCCTAACGTTCTTCCTTTCGGGGGGGCCGCAGGGTTCTGAAGGTGTTCCTGTCTCGGACCGCCCAGAGGATCCCCTACATGACCAGCTGGAGAGTCCTTCGCTTGCTGGGGATCATCCTGCTCATTGTGTGCTGGTTCCTGGTGGCCTGGACCCTGGCCGCCTTCCAGAACGTGGACCGGGGCCGGTCCTTGATCGACGTGGGCCTGACGCCCGACGGCCAGCGGTTCAGCCTGTGCCTCCTGGACCGCTGGGACTACATGATGGCCGTTGGTGGGTTGTCGCTGTCTCCTCACAGTAGCGGTAGAACGTTCTGGGAAAGTCTCGTCCGTCTTTTTGGATGTCGGAGTCTCCATTCAGCTTCTGGTGTCCGCAGGAGTCAGACTGTCAAACAGAAAAGTGCTTGATTTGCAGTGGTATAGCCCGACATGCTGACTGTACTAGTTACTAAAGCGTCTAGCTACTCGAAAGACGCAGCACAAGTGGGCAGGGGGATTGCGTCGAAACAGAGCAGGCAGCTCAGTCTCAGAGCAAATGGTAAATGATGGTGTCAAAGCCAGGCAGAGATGGAGGGGGCTCCAGTGGGGGCTTTGGAGGGGCTTTGGAGGGGTCTTCTGAGAGGGTTCCAGAAGGGTTTCCAGAGGGGGCTTCAGAGGGGGTTCCAGAAGTATTTCCAGGGGGGGCTTTATATGGGGTTCCAGAAGGGGTTCTAGAGGGGGCTACAGAGATGGTTCCAGATGGGGTTCCAGAGGGGAGTTCAGAGGGGGTTCCAGAGTGGGCTTCAGAGGGGGTTCCAGAGGGGAATTCAGAGGGGGCTCCAGATGGGGCTTCACAGAGGGTTCCAGAAGGGAGGGGTTCCAGAGGTGGCATCAGCAGAGGCTGTTTAACCCTCACAGTGGATGTTATGGAAACCTCATGACAAAAACAAAGAGAAAATGTTAAATCAGCACAACTACAATGGGAGTCCGTGGGAAGACCCACATGCAGCTCTGCCTGAGCTGTTTGTGAATATGTGTGCAAGAATGATCTATACACCCCCCCCCCACACACACACACACATACACACCCAGGGACAGTTTCTCAATAGCTGTGAGCCAAACTATAGCAGTTATTACAGACTGCTGAAATAGTTTACAGTGAGAACCGAATGGAGCTGCATTTGCACATTTAGCCAGGTACTGAAATGCTCCAGGAAGTTGATAAGATACCAGCTTGTAGGAATATATGAGCACAAGATGAAAACGACCATATGCTGTATTCATTTGCTTCAGAGGTTGGAAGTCGGAGCTGGGAATGATGTCACACCTGAGATAACTCTGTTCCAGGACAAGAAATTGGAAAGCCGTTTAGCAATTCCAATTCTGGCCAGGTTCATTGTTAACCATTGTTAGCAATAACAGTTGATAACAATGGATTACACAGTATTTTACGCATACAAACACAGTAGCAACATGTCCACAGATGGAAGTTGGACAGTACTGGATGTATAACTGATTTAATGAAACACAAGTGCTAATTAACAGTAATTAACTACAGCTGTCACTTCTGTTGATAAAGAGAGCAGCCATCTTGAATTCTGAGATCGGGGTCGTAGAGGTCCCTCCGGCTTTCGAGGTCGGAAGTCTGGCTTCAGGGGGTATTCCGTTTGAAATCTCTGACTAGCAACTCAGAAATTCTAACTTCCCAGTTGAAATGGAATACAGCATTGTATCGTTAAGGGATGCTTGCTGCTAACCTATCCTCTGTCTGTTTTCCCCCGAACAGCTGAGCTGGTCTTCCTGCTGTGGGGTGTCTATCTCTGCTATGCTGTTCGGACTGTTCCCTCCGCCTTCCACGAGCCGCGCTACATGGCCGTAGCCATCTACAACGAGCTCACCGTCTCTGGAATATTCCATGTTATCCGGTAAGCTGCTTAAGAATTG
The DNA here is from genome assembly GCA_019775915.2 of Cyphomyrus plagiostoma. Classification (NCBI taxonomy): domain Eukaryota; kingdom Metazoa; phylum Chordata; class Actinopteri; order Osteoglossiformes; family Mormyridae; genus Cyphomyrus; species Cyphomyrus plagiostoma. The sequence continues at coordinate 5,949,536 of JABFEA020000085.1, forward strand.
CTGTTCAAGTTCTTTAGGCCTCAGTAAAGAATGAAAGAAAAACATAAATGAACACAGACCATTTTAAAGTCAATATGTGTGCTCGTTTTCCATATTGTCTATAGTAACAGTAACATATTAACAGTAACAGTAAACAGAGTAACAGTGAAGATGGCAGCTTGACATGGCCTGAGTGTCAGCCTGTAGAGAGAGACAGGCGGTAAATAAAAGGTTGACTCAACACTATCAGTAGCCACAGAGACTGACCCCATATTTCTTGAGGACAGGGGGGTGGAGGGAGAGAGAGATTATTTGATTTAATTCTAAGCTTTGGTTAAAAAATAAAACAAACTGAAGGCACAACTCTCTTTTCTAAGGTATGAGTACAAGCCTCATTGTGCCAGCAATCTCTGACCTCTGTCTCGTGTCTCACCTTTGAACTGAACTGAGCTTCTTCATCCTTCAGCCCAAAAGTGAATGTAATGGCATTGCTACATTGTAAAATTCACAGTGTAAAAAAACGCCACCCCAACTCATAACATTGTAATAGCATAATTGGTTTCCCTGCTACATCAAACAGCTGTGCAATGAGACTGCCACAATTTATACTAAAAGAGATCCAGGACGCTTTCACCCTCTGACTGAATCGTTCAAATTCAACGGAGAGCAAGTTTCTCAGAGCTGCTTAGAAAGTTCTAAAAGTTGCCATCTGTGAACTTCAAAGCAAAACACCAGCGTTGCTTCTGGACTGTTCAATCCTATCCCACATCTCCCACTCGACGCAGCACGCCAGTGATAAACACTGGCACACTTCTCTTCAAATATATTCCCTGCCATCTGCTCATCTCATCTTTGCATGTGCCTTCTCACTCTAACACACCTAAGGGCAGTGCTGCGACCTCAGTCCCGTAGGCAACTGCTGGTTGAACCCAGAGCAGGAGAAGAATCCAGCCATGTCCTACCAGCAGTTTTTGATCTCTGGATCTCATTTCCACATAAAGTTGTTGTGGTGCCATCTGGGGCAGTTTGTTGTTTTTGGGACCTCACTGAAAATAAATTACTTTAGGGCCCCCAGTGTAATGATCGTTTGTGACCAACAGGGGGCCCCCAGTCCTCAGGGGCCCCATGCAAATGCATGGTTTGAGTAGTGACAAACGCTGCTGCTGGGTCACTGAGTGAAGTACCTTTGTCCTGTTAGTGGTGCCATGTGGTTTAATTATGTTTCTTCATGCTTTGCTGTCCTGCACTTGGGCACCATTTGTTACTAGAACAGCAAGTTGCTTTGATATTAACAGTGCCTTTCTTTGCCTCTAATTGCACCCTAACAAACCATGCCAGCTGATAAGAGCTATAATGGAGGAAAGCGTTAAGTCACTCCTCTGCGTCCTCGTATACCTTGCATAAGCACTTTCAGAAGAGGCTGTTTTCCTGCTGGCCTTATTCATGGAAACACCGAGCTTAATTGCTTGTAGAAAAACCTTTCATGCTTCACCAGGAAACCCCAAAAAATGCAATTATGAATACTGCTGTGGTCCTTGTCCTATTAAGCTAATACTACAACTTCAAATACTTCAGATTTTACAGCAGTGCAGTTCTATAAAGGGAACATCCTGAACTTCATATTCTCAGACTTGTTATTTTGAACTCATTTGCATTTTCTCATCCCCTTACTCAGTAAGGGGCTCATTATAGCTAAACGGTTCACATGTGAACCTGATACGGTCCGTCAGTTTGGCGCAGCACGGTAGTACACTCACCACGGGTTCTGTGAAATGGGCGTAACTTCATTAAAACCGCAGCGCCGTGCTGACACTGTGATTCCGAGCCGGCACTCCCCGCCCATCGATGTCCGACCTCGGATAAACCCACTTTGACTAGTGGCTGAAGATGCCAACAGTTTAATCGGGTCTCTGTCTGCAGGTTTATGTTGGCACCGGGGCTGCACCCAGACTGGATGCTGATGCTTTTCTTCACTCACACACAGCTGACCGTGACCGTGACCCTGGGACTGCTACTTGTACCTAAGGTAACTTCAAAATAAAAAAATTCTACACGACAGGTTCAGTACTCAACGGTAGAGCTATCCGACACCCGGACTGAACAACCCTCCCGATTTGGGCCGTAACAACGTTGTTGCTACCTGTAATTCAATTTGACATGATTGAGATATTAAGGAGAGTCTTTAATCTTGGTTTAACAGGATTTTAATCGTGCGGAGCTCTCAATCAACGGCTCGATGGAGCCTAATTAATTAAGAGCTCCGCTGGACTGAAAACCAGCATGGTTAGTGAGTCGGGGTGGGTTTAAAAAACACCTCTCGGATTTACAGCCTGACCAAGATGTGTAACTCAATAAAAAGTCTGCAGAAGCTGTAGCATGTGAGCCATTGTTTTCTACCCCCTCTTTCATTTATGGTGTTCTGTCCACTGCCACCACATCACAATCAATCACCCGGAGAAATGTAATTACTTTGGGAGCCCTGGGCAGACACACTTACCATCGACTTAATGGGGGTAAACGTTGTCTTAAAATAATGGCAGTCGATTAAAACCCTTCGATCCGCCCTTCCAGTTCCTGTTTGCAGGCGCCCACACGAGGGACGACATTGCCACAGAGGCCTACGAGGACGAGCTGGACATGGGCCGGTCCGGGTCCTACCTCAACAGCAGCATCACGTCGGCATGGAGCGAGCACAGCCTGGATCCCGAGGACATCCGGGTATGTGCAGGGTGTGCTTATTTCACTGCACTTCACACGACATCCTGAACTTGAGATGTCCAGCCTCTCTAAACTAGCGTGTCACTAAGTTTTTTATTCTTTGTTTGATATGTATTGCCGTGAATTAGGAGGAGCTGAAGAAGCTATACGCTCAGCTTGAGATCTACAAGAGGAAGAAGATGCTGGCCAACAACCCTCATCTGCAGAAGAAGAGGAGTTCCAAGAAGGGATTGGGGCGCTCCCTCATGAGGCGCATCACGGAGATCCCGGAGACCATGAGTCGGCAGTGCAGCCGGGACGAGAAAGACCCGGGGGATCATGGGAGTAACAGGAACAGCCTCTGTACGCTCAGACGAAACCCCTTTGACCCCTCCCACTCCAGCAAGTCCAAGGAAGATTCACTGAAAAACAAAGTCTTCTCCCTTAAGAAGTCACACAGTTACGACCATGTGCGGGACCAGAATGATGAGCCAAACAGCTCTGCCAATGACCAAATGGAGGTTTCCACCATGGAGAACTCACTGTTGGATACACTGATGGGCAAGAAGCTGGGGAAGAAGTCCCCAGAGAAGACCGAGGGTGAGTCTACAGAATCGGTACCCCTGGTATGTAAATCTGCCAGTGCACATAACCTGACACTGGACAAGAAGCCTGTGCATCTCAGGACATCCATGCTACAGAAATCTCTGAGTGTCATCACAAGTGCCAAGGAAAAAACTCTCGGGCTCACAGGAAAAACACAGACCACAGAGGATGGTGGGAAGAAAGGCGTAAACAAGAACAAAGACAACAAGGTGTTGTCGGAGATAAATGAATCGGCGGAGTGTTACCCCAAAATGATCATCAGCCAGTCGGTGGAGTACCGTCAGACCGCCAATAAGATTGGCATCATGAAGCACCCGGTTAGTGGGAGCCAGCCGTCCATTTGCTCTGAGTCGGGAAGGTCTAAGGAGCTGTATGACCTTTCTGAAGTCTGCCCTTGGGAAGTGGAGGACCTTCCAACTCCCTCTGAAAACAAAGTACAGAAGCACGTGTCCATTGCTCCAGACGAGACGACTACCATCCATGGGAGTGGAACCAAGGGGAAACTGCATCAAAAGTTGAAAGTCGTAGATCAGTCCCTCTCAAACAGCAAACGTTCCAGCCAGAAGACGACAGAGAAGTCAGCGGCAACTTCCAGGGAGGATGTTATTGAGAGCCGTGGGCTGAGGAAGGGGATGAAGCCTCTTGCTCCGCTTAGCCTCACTGGGAGTGCCCCTCAAAGTGCAGATGTGTGCCCCTGGGACTTTGAAGAGCCACGGGCTAAAGCTGAGACTGCAAGATCCCCAGATATAATCAGGCGCAAGAAAAGTGTCACCCCAACCGAAGGAAAGGGAAAGACCCTCCATTCAGATCACTCCAAATCCACTGGAAGCCTTTTGCAATCATCCACTATGAGAGCAGACATCTGCCCCTGGGATTTTGACGGTCCTCCATCCCCTGATTCCGAAAAGGCTCCCAGTCCACCTCACGTCTCGAAGGGGAAGGACTCACATTCAAAAAGAAAAGGAACACCTTCCTCCAAAACTTCAGAAAGGGAGAAGGAGAAATCAAAAGACAAGGATGATGAGAAACGCAGGTCCAAGAGCAAGGACAAAGGTTCCTCCAGCAGATCTACAGAGAAACGTCGCATCAGCCAGTCGAAAGTGGGGGGAGCCTGCGTCTCAGACGTGGAATGCACCCGCGATTCACCAGTGTCCGAGAGGCGGAGGAGCTCGACAAATGGGCAGACTTCTGCTAAGAGCAAGAGTGACTTTTGCCCATGGGACTTCGAGGACACATCCCATAATAAAGAAGAGGACCACAGCCCTTCCTCTGGGAAACAAAATACTCTGCACTCTAAACCAGTGGCAGCAGATGGCACCAAGGTGGCCGACGTGTGCCCATGGGACTTTGATGACACAATGTCGGAGAAAAATGCATGACACTCAAAAGGAAGAGACTTCTCCGTATTGAGTTCTTAATGTATTTTTTCTATACACAATACCAAACCCTCTCATTTTTAATGAACTTAAGGTGATGAAAAAAGAGGGGATTTTGCACATGTTGCCTTTTTCCATTTTTGTCTTTGTTCTTTCCTCAAATTTTTATCAAAAGAGAAAGGAGAAAATTGTGTACCAAGATGCATTCCAAATTCGTACTCCGTCTGTGCTGAATTGTAACGATGTATTCTGATAATTATGCAACTCAGTCACTTTATATGCGTGGTAGAAAATCTTGACTCATCACACCTAGTGCACATTGTCAACATTGGACTCTTTGCGGTGCAGCCATCGCATCTCTTGAGTTAATGAATTGTGGGGAAACTCACATTGCAAGCCACACATTGCATCCTTTGGATCAGTTGGACGAGAGATTTTTGGTGCTGCGACCAAGACAGTGATCAAGAGAGATATGAGACAAAACCCAGAGTTTTCACCCGTCATTGTGCAATTCTGTTTCACAACCAAATGTGTGACAGGAACAACGTGGAACACAAATGCACAATAAACTGGAAGCAACATAATATTGTATATACAGATACCTCTCATTTGGAAAAATAAATCTGTTGATGTAACTGTCAAAATATTCAATGGATTATCTGCAGATATATGAGATCTTGTGGCAGGTTATTGCAGATTACTGTTCCATCACTCCATTCCACTCAAATCTTTCACCATGAGACAAAAAGCTAATTTTGACTGAAGGCCTCTCAACCAGGCTCTTTGTTCATTGTTTCTTTAAGCATGATGTAGTGGTCTTTTAGGTCATTTGTGTCTGAAGAGCACGTGCGTAGCTGAAGTATGGAGAAGACGCAAGTGTCGTAAATGAATGTTAAGGAAAGATCCTGTCAGATTCAATCCCTGCCAGGGTTGCTGTTGTACCTCCTTCCGGATTGGTGACTCTTGGTTCTCTGTGCGCTTATTGGTTGGTTTATTTGGTTGCTCAGGTAGAGGGGGGTCCAGGGCCTTGGCTTTGACTTTCACCCTACCCTACTTGCATGGATTTAGCATGTTCGCCCCATGTTTCAATCGCTTTAACCTGGCTATTCTGTTCTCTTTTCCACTGTCCAAAGATAGGCGGTACAGATGTTTCCAAATGACCCTGTATTGGCCTGAAATCCCATCCATCGTTTACGCTCCCCTCTTGTTGTGACTCACCTCTTGCTGTAACCATGCATCAGAAAAGCTGTCATGTAAGGTGCTTAAGGATGGTCAGGGGCACCATGAAGGGGTTGGAGGGGGGGGGGGGAATTAGGACGATTCCCTGAGTGACAGGGGCCCTAAAAAATTCAGAAGATAATTGGATTGGTTTGAGGCGGGGGCACATTACAAATTGCTTTTATGGGGCCCGGAATCTTTAGCGGTGCCCCTGAGGATGATAAGCCACTCTGAACATGAGGGGTTAATCTGGAGTGTAAAAAAGAATATTTCAATGTAACAAAACAACAACAAAAAAGAACTTTCCTTCAAAAAGTATCATAGAACTATTCATGTCCATGGAATGTTGCATTAAAAATATAAGATGAAGCTTTAAAAATATTACATATATTGTTGTAACTAATGTAATATTTCTATTTGAACCAATACTGGTCCTCTAGTTGTGCTTTGATGTTGCTTCGCATTAGAATAAATTCTATGGTCTTTGTTATGTTCTTCTGAAAATGAAGTCGGTGCATAACCGTCTATGCTTGTTTTTTATTTCACATAAATAATATTGACAAATGATATTTCAAACATGGAACTTCTCCAGGTTTTAATTTGTTTACTAGTTAAGATTTTGAGGAGAATCAGAACATTTGTTCATTTATTGAAAACACAGAACAGAGATCTCATACTCTACTGGGATGGCTCAGTGGGCACCATCATCACCTCACATCCTCTAGGCTTGAGGTTTTGAATCCTGTCTCATTTTCTCACTTGGGCTAACTAGCATCTCTTAGTTGCCTGTCAAGTGTCAGTATATTGTGTGAACTTTGTTATAGACTAGCGTCCTGTCCAGGGTGATCACCCCACCTTGATAAGCTCCAGCCTCCTCTGAAAAGCCTAAAATTAATGGATGGATGGATGGACGGACGGACGGACGGAGGGATGGATAGCATACTAGCCTAATTAATTTGCTGGCCTGTGTGCAGACAGATGAACAGATGTGCTGTGTTTTCACTGCCTATTTCCTAGGTTCCGTTTTGAAAGTTAACGCAGAACAGCATGACATCAAACCTGTTTGGCGAAAGCGATGACCTTCAAGGTCTCACGCCCCCCTGCTGCCGCCTGATGCTCCATAGCCATATAGCACACGGGCACTCTGATTTGAAAGCACATCACTGTACGTGACGTTAATGAAAATGGAATTGCGCTGGCTCGAGGGCATGGCGCACCACGTCTTAACATCGGTGACTCAAACCTGATGTACGTCATCAAGCAGCCAGCACACGTGTTCCATCAAGGATGGGGGGGGGGGGGCATCTTTGAATAGCGTCTGTGACACGTGGATGCCAACTTCCACTGTATCTGACTGCTTGGCCGCGGATTGCGCTGCCATAATTCGTTTCGCTCCTTGTGATGCCAGCACGATTCCAGGCGGCCCCTGGCAACCGTATCCCATGGTTACCTTTGCGAGGGAGACAAACAGTCACCTGCATGCTGCCTCGAAGAGTTTACAATCCTGCATGGCATCACCTCATTCTGACTCACGCTTAGCCCCCCCAGCGCTGACAGTATACGGTATGTAAGAGACCAACATATCGAGAGTGTCACATGCCGAGACCCTCTGCTGTGATTGGCTATAGGCAGCCAATGGGAATCGAAATGCATGAAAAACCCGCAGAGGGCAGGAACTGACCACGGGAGATGGTTGTACACTTCAAGCAGATCTCGGATGGTTTGGGGTCAACCTGATGCCACTGCTCATCACACAGGATGATGCTTTTATGATGATTTGAATATGCTTAAGGTTGATTTTACAGTCTGCGCATGTCCCTAAAACACTAACACTATTGAAACCCAGAAACAAACATGGATTACACTGGTCAAGCTATAAGCAGATATGGCCTGACTGGGGCCCACAAAGTTGGCTTGAGGGGGGGACACTGAGGGCCAATGGGTCTTTCACATGGAGGATCAGGAGGCTATTGATCTAATCGTTTAACTTATATAAGCATATTACTTGGCATTATGAAACAAAATTATATATACCATTTACCTGTTTGGCAAATCTGTTTCGCTCACAGTGTCCAGTTTGTCAATTTCCCTTTTGTCTTTTAAGGCTATAAATGTCATACTGCATACTTCAAGATTATTTCACAAAGATACATCTGTAATGGCACATCTGTAAGATTTAACCATTGAAGTTCAGAGGCCTTGTTTGCATGCATGGACTTGTGTCCAGAACTGAGAAGGGGGGGGGGCCCCCCCCCCCCACACCCCAATACAACCCAAAAAAAAAAAAAAAGAAAAAGAGAGAGAGAGCAGGAGCAGAAGAGAAAGGAATAA
>JABFEA020000085.1:5981367-5996060 GCA_019775915.2 Cyphomyrus plagiostoma
AACGGCAGCCTCTAGATAACGGCAGCCTCTAGATAACGGCAGCCTCTAGATAACGGCAGCCTCTAGATAACGGCAGCCTCTAGATAACGGCAGCTCGTGTTACACCGAACGTCAGGGTCTGGCTCCGGCCAGGAGCCGCAGTGAATCTAAGGCACAGCGAGGTGTGGGCTGCCGTTTGATCTGTCAGCGTGTCGATCGCTCAAGGGCTGCCCCGTGCCCCTTTAATCCTCCACTGTCCCGGCCTGCTCCGCTCAAAGGCTGCAGGGGGCGCCGTCTCCACCCCCAGGCTGCTCAGACTAAAAATAACCTGAAACTTGAGAAGTGCTCTCATCGAGACTGATGTAAAGTGCAGCCCCACCGGTCTCCCCAGTGCTGGGACGTGACCGGGCGTGACGCCCTCAACAGCCGGGGGGCGGGGGAGATCACCCGGGATGCAGACACACGGCGACCATTTTCTTGATGAGAGAAAGTGTAGAATAAGAAGCCCCCCCCCAAATCCATGATAAGGAAGGAGAATACAAAACATTTGTGTTTAACTAAATGCTGAATAACCTCCAGACCAGAAAGATGCACTGATTTCTTTGTAAAGGGTCAAGCCGTTTCCCGGGTTGTTATGATGCTTAAAATCCAATCTGCCCAGCCATAAACAAAAGGAAAACCTCACACCGTTTACCCTTATAAAAACACGGGGCCGGCAGTCAATCCAAAAACCACCAAGGAGTCCCTTACATTTCCTTCAAGCGGCCTTTAGTGGTGAGTAGCAATATCAGCTTGGTTTAATAAAGGAGGATTAATCAGCTATAGAGACTGGCTGTTACGTTGCCAGAGCGGGAAAAATCAGAGGCAGGCAGACGGCAGACACAGGATTTCCCAGGGTCCTACAGTTCCCAGTTGAACATTGTTAGGGCAGACAGGCTCATTGTACTGGGGATGGGCCATGCAAATGGGGTACCTGTGCCTGGAGTGCCGGGCCATTGACCCCCTCGTAGAAACGCCGCTCAGCCTCGTCGTACTGGGTCTTCTCAAACCAGATCTTCTCCTGGGACAGGTATTGCACAGCAGTCATCGTGCTAAGGGGAGACAGGAAGGCGAGGAGTCACATGAGGGTAGTGAGGCACTCTCATTGGCTACAGGCCGCCAGACGGGGTGGGGCAGGCAGGCGGCTCACTGACCGACAGCTTAACAGCTACAGGCCCTGGCAGTATATGGGTCAGGTTCCCTGTCTAGCTATGAGAAAATCGACGGGATTCAAAAGCCTTCTCAAGGACGCCAGGAGGTACATCTAACACGAGCTGTCGGCTGGACTGCAGGAGGGGGGGCCCCGTCATCAACCCAGCTACCGGGGAGAAATGCTTGCCAGTCTGCAAATAGAGGCCTGACCTCTAAATCACACGGCCCCGCAGCAACAAGAAACCGCGGCAAAAAAAGAGCCTTAAGAACAAACACTTCAGGAAAGACTACAAAACTGGATGTATAAAACCATGACATAGCCTCAGAGAGCTGCCTCACGTGGAACATTTACAGATGGTGTTGTTAAGGTAACATGCTGCAGGACACGCACACACACATCCACACGCACACACACCCACACCAAAAAAGTATGCACACAAATATGTATATTAAAAAAAAAAAAATTAATAAGCCTGATGTTAGCCGACCGTCCTCCTTGTGAAGACGGGCCATACTTGTCCCTCCGGGGGGCGCAGTTTTCCTCAGATCCTGGCCCATTTTGTTTTTTTGTCACCTTGGCTGGCCTGCTGGAGTCCTTGGCTCCAGGCTTGTCCCCGCCTCGGGCCGCCGCAACAGGCTGGCCATACAGCCGCTGGTAGTAGGCGGACTCCGCCTGGTCGTAGCGAGGCTTCTCCACCCACACGCCCCCGACTAACTCGGTGGGAAAACGGGGCAGCCCATTCACAGACTCCTGCTGGACCATGGGGGAGGGGGTAGCTGGGGTGGGGGCCTGGGTGAGATAGCCCTCGTCTGGGGTGGGCTGAGCGGCCAGGCTGCGCCCGGGGGGGAGGGACAGGGAGCCGGGAGCAGCACGGGGGTGGGCCTGCCCCATGAGACAGCGCTCGGCTGAGTCGGAGGACGGCATGTTCACCAACAGTGCCTGTACCAGGTGGTGGCAGGCCACCTGGCCAGCATGGCAACCGTCGGCAGACTGTTCGGACATGACTGGGGCAACGGGTGGAGGACTGCGCGAGGTCTCCTGGCCCGACGGTGCTGGAGCAATGGACCCATCCGGGGCGGAAGGCTGACTGACCAGCCACCGCTGGTAGGAGCTCTCGGCCTGCTCATAGGCACTGCGGCCGAACCACACTGTGTCTGCCTGGAGGCCGAGCAGCACCGCACTGGGCCCAGGGGAGCGGCTTTCGCTGGGGGAGACATGTTGCCCATCCCCTCGCCCGCCAAGACGACCTTCCATGCCAGCAGCCTTGGTCTCCGAGCGAGAGGAACGCTTCCGGCGCCGCTGCCGCTTCCCAACGCGCCGCACGTCACCGTTTACGCTGCTGCTCTCCGGTGAGGACGAAGTGCCGTTTCCCTCCCGGGGGACCACTCCAGGCCACCCCTCCGCAGGTGCGCAGGTGGTGCTCTCCACGTGAGCCTGATCCAGTTTGGTCTGATCCATTTCTTGATTTGAGGGGGGGGGGAGGATTTTCACTTCTTGAATCCAAAATGCAGCACAGGGAACGAAGAGAGGAACAGGTAACAGGAGCAGGCTAAAAAGACTTAATTTTATACTGGATTTAAAACAAAATGGGGATGATCCCGAGACCTTCGACACTTCCCAGCATAAAGTACTTTAACTTAAGCGGCTTACGAATCCACCTACACCCACCCCCCTTAAGCTATACCTGATACCCTACCTATGTGACACTGCATTCAGAGACACAGTACCACTTAACTGTGATGCATGATCTGAGCTTAATTCAAACCACACAAATCGCTATGAGCCTTTAAAATCAAGGTCTTGGATCACTGCCCCAATGAAAACAGAGGCATGCAGCTGAGAATGGAATACAAACACAGGCCAAAGCAAAACTACAAAATCAATGTGAAATTCATTGTGACCTCATTCTCAAGTCGCGGTTGAAAAATACTCAGTTGTACCCGCGAACTGGGCTAAAAACATTTTATGCACCTTTAAAAATAGCCTAGAATAGGATTGGCAAGAGCAGTTTACGATGGCCCTAATTGGGAAACCTTCAGGTCTCTGTGCACAAGTTTATGGGGTTTAGGACATGTCAGGCGTAAGCTTTTGGCTGTTGAAAAGTGCACGATCAGTATCAACGGAACATTAACGGCAAGCGAAAAATCAAGTCACAGATGGACATCAGTCGGGTTGTTTATTAAACAGCAGCAGACGGACGCAGAATCAAACCAAACTAAATACATGCATTAAAAAAAACTATGTGAAGGAGAGGAACCAGTGAGGGTGACAGGGTGGGTGATGACTGCCGATACACACAACGTCCACCGCACGACATGCAGCGCAAGACTTGCTGCTACTCACCGGCTGGAGGTACCCGGCAATGGGATCAAGTAACAGAAATGCTTGGTAGGCTCCTTTCATCCGCGATGCATGGGTGGATGGGCACAGTTAGGTTGTGGTGACTCGAGACTGAAGACCATGCACTAAAGCCGGAGCGCATTAAAACCGGCGCAACGCGGACCGAGGCACCACATTTTTATCGCGCATTTACATAGTAGCCTTAAGGATGTTTTGTTTCCTTGTTTCTAACATTCAAACACTTCCGGAGGTATTAGATAGAGGAGTAGTAAGTTCGGACAATCAAATACTCACTTTGCAAGTCCTTGGCAGCATTAAGAAAACAGAGAAACTGGTCATTATAAAGGCAGGGTAATTAATACATCAGGTTCGTTTCATATCATATAAACAGAAAGTAACACTTTCAATGTTTAAATGGCAAACCATGATGGTCACATATTAAGTAGCAATTTCATGCTATTATTTATCATTCACACACACACACACACACACACACACACACACACACACACACACACACACAATACAGTTAAACATGATATACACATTTTATATTGATATTTTATATGCAACACAATATCCTTTTTTATATAAACAAAATACCGCACAAAGTCAGCAAATCCCGACCACCAGAATAAACCTCGGCCAGAGAGCGGCCTTTAAGCAGTGCACCGCACTCCGCGGCAGCCTCAGCCTGTCACCGGCTCACCTTTAGGGTGGCATGGTAACGCTTCGATGGAGTAAAGCGGGCGGACATTTTAACGGCAGCCTCCCAGACTCGCACAGCGATTATTAGCATTATCCTGACAGCCGTGGGACCCTCAGCTCCCTACCGCTATCCTCCGACCCTGCGCTCGCCTACACCTGGCCCCATCGTGACACGGGGAGGCCCAACCTCCCCGCTGCCGTCCCGTTAACCGCCCCGTCAGCGTCAAAGAGTCACGTCGGTATCGGCGGACACGTCCGAAGGCAGCCAGAAGCCGGAGTGACGCGAGGACCAGCGCTCATTTACTCACTGTGAAATTTTATCGCTTTATTTCGGCGAGCAGGACGATCCGCATGCAACTCCCTCGCGACGACAAGAGCTGAAAAGGGCAGCGAATAGAGAACCGCGTCAGTATATCCACTGATAAGCGGGGGGGGAGGGAGGCCGCGGAAATAGCTTATTAACGCGGCCAGTTGGCGGCCTTTTTAATGTGGCTGACAGATCGGAGGGTATTTAGACACCTATTTGATGGTACGTATACTACGGGATGGCTAGGTTTTTTGGATATTTTTTTTCGTTACATTACCTTCCACCTATCAAAAATGGAACATTCTGAGTATGACGTCAGGACATGATCACGTGAACTTGACAGGGGGCGGAGCTTTTTCGCTTTATAATCCTGGTGCTGAATGGCTCAGCTCTGCCGCCTCCAAACCGGTGTAGTATTTCTATATATGTTAAGGTCAGTGTAAATTAAAATTTGATTATGAATGCGAAATAAACGTGAGAGGAACACCTGTCAGTTACGTCATACACTTAATCTCATTATGCAATTAATTAACGACTGCTTCCCTATAATCAATTGTCCTACTCTTTTACATACTTGTACCATCTACTGAATGTGTCCAAATTAATTGTGCAGGTCCAGTATTGTAAATGTCTGTAATTTTAGAAAGTATACGCGTTAAATATTCCTTAGAAGGTGTACAAACACGTTTTATGAGAGGACACACATATATCGTGTGACATGATCATTATGTGGTAAGAATGCAGTCTATTAAATGGCTATGAAATTTTATGTGGCAGGAACGATGCAATATAAAATTGTACACTAGGGGTCATTAACGGGATAATATACCCACCGTTCACATCGGAGCATCCAATATATTAAACACCACAGACAAAGCAATGTATTTCTATAGTTTATTAAACAATGTCCTGTTTCCTCACCCAAGTTAGCTCTAAGAGCGTGTGACACTTGAAATTATTATTATTAGTTTGACTGATATTTAGCCAGCATGAAAATGAACCCTCTGTGGAATATCAGCAGCAACTGTGTAACAGTTTTAAAAGAACAGTAATAACAATAAAAAATATGAAACATCCATCTGAAAAACCGTTCAAAATGTAAAATTAATTAACAGCAACAGCTTTTTAATCGTTTTAATTTATTTTTTCTAGTTCGTAGTTCACACGTAGTAAAAGAATTAAATTTACTTTGCCAAACGTGCCTCATTGGAGCAATGCAGGAGGCTAAATCCAGCCAATGCATGTTAGAATTATGTTAGTCTGCATATATATTTATCTCTGAACCGACACTCATATAACAGCACTGTCAAATTTGATAATGCTCTCTCTAATGACCATCCAGCATACTCAATTCTGCGTGTGTGCGTGCACACTTTTGAGTGTTAGTGTTACTGAGCTCCATCCTCCATTCCAGCCCCTATGGCTGGTTAATCTCAGAGGATTGACACGCCAGACATGGACAGCAGCATGACAGTAACCTCCTGATGTTGGGCTCTTTCTCCATCCCAGAAGAGAGCTCTGGGTAACAGGATCTGCCTTGATGCCCAGTTTCTCACCCAAATGCACCAAGGTTGTTGCATAACTAACTGCAATCCTATTTTATAATTATGTACTATCATGTTCATCTGACTGGCTGTCACCAAAAATTCTGAGAAGGGCGCAGATGAGCTGCTTATGCGATTTTACACACCTGCCAGTACACCTGTATTGGGACAGTCCACCTTCATGGCTGATATTTGAAGGCACGACCCTTGAAAGAGCCTCGGAATGGAACAAACATTTCTCTCAGGCTTGGGGTTCAGCCACCTGCCAGAAATAACCGGAGACCTGCCCTTGAAAGCACCACACCTCTGGCGGTACCCCAACCTTCACTATAATCTCTGAACTCATGCCCTGAAGATGTTCAGAATCACGATACGCAACAAAAATTCACCCTCCGCTCTCGCAAAGAGCTGTTAATGTATAAGCGTCTTCGCTCTCACACACTATCACTACTTACACATTAAAAAAAAAAAAAAATTTAAAATCCAATTTAAATAAATACAAATAAATTAAATAAAACAACAGGTTAAAGACATAAATTCTGTTAGCGTAACAGATAACAAGCAGATAAATCCTATCACACGCTCACATACGAATGAGCAGGACAGTAGTACGGCTGATACACACGTCAGTGTGTCACCTGGACTGATTTCACATGGCTGGGGCGGGGGGTTCTCACAGAGAGTTCCACTGGCGGTTACAGGGTCTTCCTCATGAGGGAGACAGAGTCAGTGTGGTTTATTCCTGACTGTGCCGGAGATGGCAGGCAGTGGGGTAAGGATACAGCCCTGCGGATGGAGAATCACTAGCAGGACGAGCTGGAGAGGAGAGCAGCCACGTCAGGCTGGTCCGCACCTCATTTTCAATATTACTGTACATCTGAAGCTTCCGTGGTCCGGTAACCCTGGGCAACCACTCGGCCAATCAGTTCGGGAGGTGACATCCGATGCTTGTGATTGTGTTGCGGTGATTGGCACAGTGTCCTTGCTGGATATTTTTCCTGGGTTTTACAGCGAAACCAAGGGAATGTCACAAATGCAGCGGCTGAAGATCTCTGAGGGCGTGGCAGTTTTGGCTACTTCGAATGGAGATGGACGGAATGTAGTAGAGGGACAATGTAGGCCCGCCGACAGAATGAGCATGGGAAAGGAAGAGATATCGAGGTGGCAGACATCCTGATTCAAGGAGAAATAGAGGCAAAGAGTATCAACAGAACAAACAGGTATGCAAGTGGTCTGGGATGGTCTGGTTACCGTCACCTACGTGGCTGCAGGTTTGCTCAGTAGAGGGTGAGTTGAGCAGACTTTGTCTTCATTTGGCAATTTCTAGGAATACAGACCTGGCTACGCTGCTGGGCAGCAAGGAAGCCCAGTGTTTCGGAAGGAAGGAAGGCCCCCGTTCTGAGGCATCTAGAAATGTGCCTGTACTTTTGCCCATCGAAATACAGCGCTCTTTCTGACTCGCACTTGTGTATGTCTTTATGAGCGTGGTGCCATGTGTGTGTATTCTATTCACGCACATTCCTATCACTGGCCATGTATCCTTAATAGTGTAAACATCCATTTCCACGTGTCTGCCGCTGATGAAGTATGCTTAGTGCAGGTGTGTTTGTGTTGGCTGTCATGCATTATTGCAGGTGACTTCCTGACTAGCGACACAGAGCACTCCCTTGTCAGTAAAATTGAAGAACAGCTGTTTTATACATCCCTGTGTTCCTCACTACAATCTTCTACTAAAAGAAAATCCGAGACTTGCTCTCAGTTTGAGACTGGATAAGATGAACTCTGGCCAGTACATGTGAATTATGCATATTATGAAGGAATAATTGGACAAAACCTGGCTTACAGTTAAATGTATGACGTGTGAGATGTATGAGTGAATGCGTTTTGTCCGTGTGCGTGTGTGTGTGTGTCTGCAATGTCTGTATAGTTGAAAACATTGTTACCTGGGTCATATTTTGGCTGTACTGTGAGTTTGTGTGTTCTTGGTGCATTTTTCATTTCTGCGTGTCCGTTTATGTGTGTTTGTACATGATGATGTGTGTGGACGTGTGTACGTTAATTCCCTTTTGTTGGAGTATTCGAGGTATGCGTGCATCTGTGTGAATGTGTGTCTCTGCCTGGTGTTACCCTGCAGTGCCTTGACCCTACAGGACAGCTCTTAGGAGGGCGGGTGTACGGTGCCCCCTAGGGTCCACTGGTGACTATAGCACCCCATCCATGAAGCTAGTGTCCAGCCTTTGGATCAGCACGCGGATGAAAGACATCTCCTTGCGTGTGTTCTCAAAGATGACCCGCGGGTCGTCCGACTGACAGCGCAGGCAGTTGGGAGCCATGACCATGGCCAGGTTGCTGATGTCCATCTTGGTGATGGAAACATTGGCGGGCTGTGCGAACACCTGGGCAAAGCGAGGGGAGAGGGCAGTGACAGGGTCAGCGGAAGTAACAGAGGAAGAGGAGGGATGCATGTGCTTTACAAAGAGAGAAAGCCTGAATGAAGAAGAGACAGACACAGGAAAAGGCCCCTCAGAAACAAACAAGTCTGAAAAAGCTAATAGAGAACAGCGATCAGTTTAACTAGGTACCGATAGACAGGAAGCGGAACAGGAAGTAAATAAGGTAAGGCGATGTGGAGTTAGGAAGCGGAACAGGAAGTAAATAAGGTAAGGCGATGTGGAGTTAGGAAGCGGAACAGGAAGTAAATACAGTAACGCAGTATTACTGGACAGGAAGTGGAGCTGGAAGTAAATAAGGTAAATCGATATGGAATTAACAACCAGATGTGTAACAGAAGGTAAATAAGGTAAAGCAATATGAAATTCAAAGGCAGGCAGAGAGAAAGAGGGAAGTGGAGCGGACCTGCAGGAAGCGGATCAGGTAGCACAGCACCATCTTGTTGATGTGGGGCAGGTTCAACACCAGGCTGACGGCAGCTTCTGCATTGTCGTAGTTGGAGATGCACTCGTCGTAGAACTCGTGGGGGATCAGGGGCTCCTCCAGTTCACGGTACCACAGCTTCAGCAGAGAGGCTGGATGGGAGGGTAAATGTGTAACTGACACCATCGTAGTGTAGGGAACCGGCACACGGTATTAACTGATCTGATCAGGACAGAAAACCCCAGCTGCACGCCTGAGCATGCGTGTGACTCCACCTCCTGACAGCCAGGAGGACTCCCATCAAACAAACCCAGCTTATGTAGGAAGAAGATGTGGATGAAGATGGTGAGGAATAGGTGGAAAACCAAAATGATGGGACAGTGAGCCTGCTGGAAGGGCCCATATGGCAGAAAGCAGGGATGAGCGGCAATACCTGGAACATGGGGGTCCTCGAGTCCTGTGGGGACCCTCCATTGGTCCACCTGAAGTTTCAGAGCGTTGACCTCATCTATGTCACCAGGAACTCTGTGATGCAACGCGGGATGGCCAAGCAGTCTCAGTTAACCGTCCCTCTGTTTCTGTCTTCACCCTTCATTTTCCTTCATTCTTCCTTTATTCTCCATCCTTTTGTTCTTTCTCCCTTCTTTCATCCCTTCTTCTATCTCCCTGTCCTTTCCCTAATGCCTGCCCCACCAGGGTGGCTTCTACCCTTGACATCCCCAGCAGAAACCAGCCCAAACGGTCACCTGAAGATTCCCTCGGTTTGGTCCCCGTTGAGCACCAGAACCTCCTCGGAGAGGCGTGTCTGCACCCAGGGCAGCTGCCGGTCGGGGTAGCGCTCGCTCTGTAGAGCCATGACATCCGCCAGCGTGCTGCCGAACATGGAGGGGCTGAAGATGGCGACGCGGGCATAAACGATCTCCTCCAAGCTGGGCTTCTGCAGGCCCTGCAATGCGCATGGGGGCGAGGGGGACAGACACAGCATTAAAAGAAAAGTAGAAGAACTGCACAGCAAAGTAGGAGCAGTGCACAATGAAGTGTGAGGACTGCACAGTGAAGCTAGAGCACTGCACAGTGAGGTAAAAACACTGTGCCGACAAGTGCATAGTAATAGCATAGCATCCCATCTCAGAGGTCATCTCCACTTAGCAAAAGGAGACAAACTGCCAAGGTGTAGTGGCCGCCAGCCTTACTAGGACAGGCCCGTTGGCGGGAGCACAGACTGGCACCGCGGCAGGCTGCTGGCTGTCTGCCCCATGTATGACCACACACACATGCATGCGGGCAAAGGCAGACTGAAAGAGAGACACAGGGGTCTTTATGCAGGCTGTTACACACATGAAAGCACAGAGAAACACACACACACACACACACACACACACACACACACACACACATACACACACACATACACTGACGTGCTTTAAACAGTCTGAGTTGCGGAACAAATCACGCCCTGTCAGAGAGAGGCATCAGCCGGAAGCTGCAATCTGACTGGCAGCTTGGAGTCTGAGGCAAGCGTAAACCACCGCCTCCCGGGGAAAATTAAAATTAGAATGGCGAGGAGGGCCAGAGTTAGCTAAAAAATGGGAAGACATGAGGAGGACAAGGCGAGGAAAACAAACCTGTGTGTGGATTGTTAAACACGTAACCTCAAACGGAAACAGAAACCTGACCTACCCTGGCTCGGCTAAGATCACCCCCCCACACGGCTTCCTGCCACCTGTTCCCATGGTAGTGATGCGATGTGATAGCCCTTCCCACGACGCAGACAAATAGCCAGCTCACCATAATCAATCACAATCAGAAAGTGGTCACTGACGCCAAGGGAAAGGCCTGACGCCAAGTAACTCACACTCACGGTGCATCCAGTCCCAACACGACCCCATAAATCAAACCTTCCCCCATGACCCCTGGCCACCTAATTCTCACTCTGTTTTAAAATGGTGCATGTCTGTGTAAAACAGGTCTCAGGGAGATAGCGAGGGGCCTAATTTGTGAGCACGTGCGTGTCATCCAGAGAACGTTTACCCAGAATCCCATGCGTTACCGTGCGACATCGTGAGGCAGATATATGAGGTGTAGAAACTCACCTTGCTGAATATGTGTCGCCCTCCATCACCTCCACACCTACAAACCTGCTCCGCTCAGCACATCCTGAGGTGACCTACATATCATAACTCCGCGTCTCGCCCCACAGCTACCCAGAATGCCTTACTGTGATGGAAACTCCAATAAGCCAAGATGTGGGAGGGGAAAAAACTAAACTCTCCTCCATGTTCCATTTTGGTCCAGCTGCTACCTCCAGGAGTGTCTGGCTGTGTCGGACATCTTGACTAATCTGCTGAGAAACATCTCCATCATTTAACTCAACCTTCCATGTAATTATGTGTCCATTATTGTATTTACTTCACAAACTCACATGCCAAACACAAAGGCTACACACCACCCTGATTTTTCTTTTTCCTGTTTTAAACATATAACGTATAATTTCATGTATGGTGTCCGCATAGCCCGCTAGACCGGGAAAGGCAAAAACAGCACCCAAACAACCCAATCCAACCTTCACGGCTCAGAACCCTTAAGCGCTTATCGCCTTTCAGCTTTTCCTTGTACCGGGACACACTCACACATGCAGACGTGGGCTTTCTCTGAGCAGCGCGGTAAATGGGACATTAGGAAGCAGCACATGCATGCCACTCTGGCAGCTCGTGATGCAGAGAGCTACCCACAGTACCCGGGTAGGGGGGAGGTAACTCTGAATGAAACGCCTGCGAATACAAAGCTGCGTGAATGAAATATTTAATGTCAGCAGCGGCGTGAGATGAAAGCTTCAGTGGGGTGAGGGGCAAACTTTGGAGGCGCTCACAGCCGCGGGCGATACGTAGCCACCGCTACACTTTCACATTTTACGTCGAGGTGAAATTTATTACGGTAATTAGCCAGCTGCCGCAAGAAAACCGCTTCGCGTTCACGGAGGAAATGCGGCGGTGAGGGTCAGGGTGTTCGAGGCCAATGTCAATGGACGTGTCGCTGATTTACTACCTGCAGGACGGTACTGTTTTCAAATTAGGTGTGCAGATAAAATTTCATCAAAGCCCTCATTACAGAAAGGGCTGGTTAATTACAGATTGCGAGAGGATCCGTCACTGAGCTCTGAGGCTCAAGCAACCCCGTTTTCTATCAATTAGACACAGGGAGCCATCGATGGCTAGGTAATTAGACAGGAGACAAACGGCCTCACCCCGAGTCGAGCGACAGACTGGGCCTCAAACACCCCGAGGGACTAGAACCATCATGAGGGCACACTAAGTACACTCTGAGTCCGGGGAATACTTTAAAAGCACTTAAGTACTTTAAGAGAACCTGCAATACTGAATTCTGAGGAAGCTTTTAATGTGATTTAATGGAGCTGGACCCACAGCCAGAAAGTTGTGGGGTCAAATCTCAGAGAGGTCTCTGCAGGAAGTTCCCTAATGCGACCTTCCTCCGGAGAGCTGTCGACCTGGTGGATGGTGATGGCTCATCGCCCTGGAGCCTCCAGTGAGTGGTACTGTTACCTTTTTGGCTCCAGTCAGGCCCGCCTTCTGCAGCTTCCGGTGACAGTACTTAGCATAGCTGCTTATGGCCACGCCTACAACAGGAGGAAAGAGAGATTGAGGGTCAGCGCGGAACCGTCTGGGCCCGGCAGGCCTGCTGAGAGCACACAGAACCACAGGCACATTAGTCAGCCTGTCATGGGGAGAGCCAGATAGCCCCAGGAGACCAGTGGAGTTGAACAGACTTCGAAAGCGCACTACCTCCCTGAGGAGGAATATGGATTAGTGCGATCACATGAGCACGAGGGCCAGGAGTAAAGGCACTCTAATGATCTGCTAGATGTGTGTCCAGGACAGCGACTCTGTCAACCTTTATCCTGGAAGAACAACAACCGGATTGGTGTCTGACACATACAGGGGGCGTGGCCACAGCCTGTGTCAGGTGGGAGGCGTGGCCACAGCCTGTGTCAAGTGGGGGGCATGGCCTCAGCCTGTGTCAGGAGGCAGGTGTGGTCACAGCCTGTGTCAGGTGGGGGGCGTAGCCACAGCCTGTGTCAGGAGGCAGGGGTGGTCACAGCCTCTCTCAGGAGGGGGTGTGGTCACAGACTGTGTCAGGAGGGGGTGTGGCCTCAGCCTCTCTCAGGAGGGGGTGTGGTCACAGCCTGTGTCAGGAGGGGGTGTGGTCACAGCCTGTGTTGGGGGGGTATGGTCACAGCCTGTGTCAGGAGGGGGTGTGGCCTCAGCCTCTCTCAGGAGGGGGTGTGGTCACAGCCTGTGTCAGGGAGGAGGTGTGGTCACCACTTGTCCTGAGAGGGGGTGTGCTATCTTTTCAAAACCCCATGTCCTGTGGTTTTGCCACGATCTCGGCAGCATCCTTTTATTGAATATTGCCAGTAAACATAACAATGGTTGTTTTACACATTTTAGTTATATTTATTTTTGATTATTTTTTATGGTACACTTATGCAAAAGCTATCGATAGAAATTTTACGGTTTTAAAAATTTTAAATAATCCTGTCATATTCATACTTAAACTAAAGGAGAATCTTTATCGTTCACTCCACAACAGCACAGAGCAAACAAGTATAATTCAGCAGCAGTTCCTCCTACTGCCCTTGGGTGGCGCTGTAGCTCAAAGTCCTTAAAGCTCTCACAGCCAGATCTGTACTGCAGTTCTGCATCAGCGAATAAACGCTCTTGTACATATACATAATCAGTACACATATCAGGCATAGCTGTGTTTATGGGGAACTGGTGAGTTCAGTTCCCTGAGAAACTACTGTGATGGACACCAAGGTTTAAGTAATGTGCCGTAAATTGTTTAGAGAATCCAGTCACGCTGCCCACATGGAGAGTGAAGAAACACAAGCAGACAGTTTCAGGAGAATAACCACACACGACTGTCTGAACAGCCCAGTACTACAGTATTTGATTTGCAGCATAAATATTTGTTAACAGACAAATCTGGTTTTCTCTCTCCTCTTGGGAAATTTACACGTATTTACACTCAGAACGGGGTGGGCAAAGCAACACGAAGGGATGAAAGACTTCCCACAATCCTTTGTGAGGTGCTCCACCATGAATTGACCAACTGAGGTAGACAAAACAGCTTGGGGGGGGAGGGGGGTCACAGATACACATCATGGACAGACAGTGATAACCTAGAAAATCATCTAAAAATTCAATCAGAAGATGTCCTTTGCATCAACAGGGTCTCTGTCTGGGGCGGAGTGCAGTTGGAAATAAACAAGGAGGCGGAGCACCTCACCCTGGTAGCCTTAGGAATTACACAACAGTAGATGACATGCACAGTACCCTGCATGCACAGTCTATGGAAGAAAGGTGACTGGATTACAGAAGGACGCAATGTCTGCTTATGCGTCGTGTTCATGTAAACTACCATGGACATGACATCAGGCACATCCTCAGTCATCATGTCCATCATAAATGTCCCCACCCTCAATGAACCTGCAGCCCCTCCCATTTCATCATGTGCCAATCCCTATCCAGAAAGCCCTGCCCATCACCTGCATCCCCATCAATGAACCTACAGCAATATGCCAAGCCCTGTATGTCCAGAGCCCCTCCCCCTCATTAATGCCCACCACCCTGACACACCCACCCTTGGTGTCGTTGAGCGGGTCCATGTGCCGGTAGATGTATCCTTCTAGGTAGGAGTGGAACTTGGGCGTTGGGGGGAAGAAGGCCAG
>JABFEA020000085.1:6017511-6029736 GCA_019775915.2 Cyphomyrus plagiostoma
GGGGCCCCCCCCCCCCCCCCCCCCCCCCCCCCCCCCCCCGGGGGGGGGTGGGGGGGGGGGGGGGGGGGGCGGGCGGGGGGGGGGGCGGGGGGGGGGGGGGGGGGCCGGGGGGGGGGGCGGGGGCGCCGCCCCCCCCCCCCCCCCCCCCTAAAAACCATCACACACATCCTGATTGGCTGAGGCTTGTGTCTGTTCTATTCATTACCATTAAAAACAGAACTCATCTGCATTCCACATCAGTACCAGGTTCAGGATGGTTTAATCTCTCCATTCACCTTGTGGTTTGAACCTCAGAAGTGCTACAGCACTACTTCCTGGGGTCTCTACACATGCCCTGCCAGGATAGGGCTGCAGGTAGGCACCACACCTGATCCAGATGGAGAATGTTAACATCTTCTCCGACCGGCTGTGAATGTCTTTTGACTTGTCGGGCCTTTGACATACCAGCAGTGTTGGGTTAGCAGCCAAATCCCAAACAATCTATTGATCAGGAAGATGTCAGGACACTATGACAGCCAATCTGAACACAGGATATGCAACAGCTGTCTGCTTCTTCACCAGGACAAAGAAATGCTCTGGGCATCCCCAATCAGAGACGTCCCCAATCAGGCACGTATCGGCCACCCCAGCAAGCTTCAGACTCCGCCCTAACGATGCTTAACAGCACAAACGGCGGAGCGACCAGTCAAGTGGACCCAGAGGGTGCAGCCAGATGGGTAACAGAACTGGGAACCATCTTTCCAGTGGTGATGTTACAAGTACATGATTTAAAAGACAGTCTTCGTAAAGAAAGCAATTCAAATACAGACTGTAAGACTTGGTTCGCTCCTGAACAGCCGGACCCCCGCCGGCCCCCCGCCTGCCTGCGGTGGGGCTGGAGCTCACATTGCCCCCCAGGAATGCGTCCCACCGGCTGGCGTGTGAAGACTGTGAGCCATCTGCGCGTGTTGGTCCGCATGGGCAAATGCTTTGCGGGGGGGTTCCCTGCCTGCATAGGGGTGGTCTACATCATTGGTACCCTTTCACGTCCACGTTCTTTGATTTTGTGCTCCGGGGGCTGTGACACTCAGAAGTGACATGTTGGTGCGGTGACCCACCACGATGATGTACCATTTTATCAAGGTCCTCGGGAGTGACGTACAGGGACACAGGGATAGGGATGCTGCTCCAGTCCCTCATGATGCTGCCCTCTCTCCCAGCCCGGTGCTCTGTGGATCCAAACACACTTATCCACATGTGGGATCGAGCTTCACACCATATCACCCAAAAAAACCCTCAGAATTCATTTTGACACCTTGGCCCATTGTTAAAGACTCCAAACCTGCATCCTGAATTCATAGGGCTCTTTTACGGGGAGAGCAAACAATGTCCCCTCTGGACTGGTGGGCTTATCAGCCTTTAACCAATTAATTATAGTCAAAGTCTGGACAGAAGACACCGTTGCTGTGGTTATTTCAGGTGTAAATAACATGCTGATCTGGCTGTTCTCCAGCTGCCGTGTTCATCAGCTCAGGGCTTGACTTATGTGTTAATACAGAATGAAGTGCACAAGTGTCCCAAAACTCACACAAATGCCCCTCAGACCCTAAGTCAATCCTGCTGATTAAAGTCTGTTCTCTCTGTCCCAGTACCACCCCACAAATTCCCTGATTGGCTAGTATATCTATCCATAATACAGCTCACCCAATGAGGCTTGCTTCCTCCTACCTGGAACACCTGAGTTATGTCTGAAGATAGAGCATTTAATATCTATTTGCTTAGCAGCTGACCTTCCCCAGAAGGACATCCCGGCTCGCACAGTTCACTTCTGCAGGCGTCCTGCCAACAGAAGGGTTAATTCAATAGCTAAAACAAAGACACACAAAGAAGCGTTAATTTGAGAGCTAAAAAAACAGGCACAGAGTGTCCCAAACACGCACACACCCAGAGAGTGAAGGAAGCACACTGTGAGTTAGCGACACGGCTGTCTAGAGAAGGGCTTCCCCACGCCCCCTGCCCGTCCCAGCAAGCCGTCCCATGCCAGTGCGAGGGCCTCCTACTGGGTGTCCCTTTCGTCTAAGCCCTGATCACGGACCTGGACAGAAACGGCTCTGTCAGGTCGGTCACGGACTGGGAAATCGGACTGGCCCTCGAGCGGGTTCCAGGCTAACCTCCTAGCAACCAGCACTTCTGCCATCCCATGACCTCACCACTTCCTCTTGAGTGCATCCACGGGGGCGAGGGGGGGGCTGGAATTTGAGACCGCCACAAGCAGACACACCCATGGTCACATGCAAACATGCATACGGCGTGAGCAAGTAAATGAGCTTACCCCCTGGGCCTCAGTCCAGTGGTGGTGGGGGGGGTGGCTGGACCATGTCTGCAGATTCACTCAAAAAATCAATATTTCTGACACTAGCTTGGCACAGGAGGAACTCATTCGAGGAGGGATGGATTCCTCTCCAGCTGAAAAAGTGGCAGCCGTACTCCTAGCCGTACCCCACAGCCTCACACTATTCATCCAGCTTCTACACAGCAGTGGGGGAGGGGGGGAATACAGGAGCAGGGTGGAGGAGTGAGTGGGGTAAAATCCAATCAATGGTGGTTGGCAAGACCAACTTCACTACTACATACCCTCTAATACCAGTGTCCACTGACTCTGCTGAACTAATACCATATACCCTCTAATACCAGTGTCCA
Organism: Cyphomyrus plagiostoma; assembly: GCA_019775915.2. Classification (NCBI taxonomy): domain Eukaryota; kingdom Metazoa; phylum Chordata; class Actinopteri; order Osteoglossiformes; family Mormyridae; genus Cyphomyrus; species Cyphomyrus plagiostoma. The sequence continues at coordinate 6,020,191 of JABFEA020000085.1, forward strand.
CTGACTCTGCTGAACTAATACCATATACCCTCTAATACTTGTGCCCACTGACTCTGCTGCACTGATACCATATACCCTCTAATACCAGTGTCCACTGACTCTGCTGAACTAATACCATATACCCTCTAATACTTGTGCCCACTGACTCTGCTGCACTGATACCATATACCCTCTAATACTATAGCCCACTGATATGCTCTTCTGCACTAATACCCATACATCCTATAATACCTGTGCCCAGTGGAGAGATGTGTCATGCTTCTACAGGCTGACTGGCATCCCATGGCCAAGTCGTTACCAATCAAGAGCTCGTTAAGTCCATCAGGCACGGGTGCCAGCCCGCTAACGAGGGAGGCGAGCCTCATGGAGTGGCACAGCTGGGCAACAGCTGCACATCAAACGCGGGCATCTCCGCCTTCCCACAAGGCAGGAGCTTCTTTACTGTGGTGCATCCATTACACGGGGAATCGTCATCTAAACATCATACTGGGGGGTAAAAACACCATGACCGATACGGCTGGGGTTTGGATGGGAGCCATCGGCTTCCCAACAGGTGGCGCCACAGAGCAGGGAAAACATTCGATCCAGGCAGACCGTGCAGCTTCCTTGGAGGACCTGGCCGTCACGCCCCTTGGCAAATCCCCAAATCAAATACAATCAGGGGGCATATCTGGGGGGGGGGCAGCTGGGGCAATTTGCCCGCTCGCTCACTCGCCAAAAACTCAGCTGGCCACTTTAATTGTATCACTCTCTTACCTCCTTTGTTCCCATTTTCCCCGAAGCGGCAGGTCTTCCATGCTCAAATCTGGCATCTGAAATATTTCATGTCTTAATCTAACGGGAGGCGTTCTGATGCACACTCAGCCACTGCGGCGTGCTGTATGGGCTCCCCCCGCTGATCCGCAGTGAACAATCGTCACCCGGGCGATTTCTTGTGAAATCACACAACCAGCAGGCCTCACGGGTCGCGCTACTGCGTTCTTCCCCGTGTGGAATCTGGATACCCTTCTCTTCTTTGGAGACAGACAAACCCATATAGTCACTTAGCAGACACTTTTACCCAAATCAACATGCAACTGAGAAATCATGGCCAGCCAGTACCTGGAGAATCTGGGGTTAACAGTCTTGCTCAAGGGCCCAACGGTGAAATCACTCTGCCGTCTCCGGGATTTGAACCAGCAACCTTCCCATCACAGACACAGCAGCCTAGCCCAGTCATTTGCACGCCGCCCCGTATGTGAGAGCAAAGCTTCGGGTCAGACAGCAGGCTCAGCCTGCATCCCTGGAGCTGTTGGAGTAAGGGCCCTGCTTGAGGTCCATATGGTGATACGATTAGTTATGGGATTCAAACCCACAACCTCCAGGACACGGCCACGGAAACCTAGCTTGTTAAGCCGCATGTCAGCCATATGCTTTTAAATAACATGGGGTGAACACCTACCAGCGTGTCTTCCCAGGGCTCCTCTGGTGCCACGCCCGCACCAACATGCCAGCTGGAAAATGTTCGGATTCCTGTTTATCGACTTACCTCACAATCTGACACATTATCTATTCGTACAGTGGTAGTCAGAAATTGCTGTTGTACCGTCGATAACCAGAGTCCCCCTCGGCCCACGCCACCTCACCCCTGAATTTGCCCTTCCAAACAGCACCACTGTCACCCTGAAGGGGTGGTCACACATCAGACCCCAAAACACAGACATTGCTTAGTGGTATGTCTGCAGAGTGCCCAGCGGCATGTTTTACGGTAACGACCCCTTAACCAAAAACAGTAAAAACACCGACGCAGACGGAAAACTGCAGCGAACAAAAGCAGTCTATCTTGCTGAGAGACCTATATAATGTCTCCTTCCAGGTCCTGTCCTCACACAACAGATCAGCAAGCTCGCGCACGCACAGCCGGAGAGCAGGAAATCTGTTTTCCAGACGAGCGGGCCTACTGTCGAATCGTGCGGGCCTACTGTCGAATCGCGCGGGCCTACTGTCGAATCGCGCGGGCCTACTGTCGAATCGCGCGGGCCTACTGTCGAATCGCACGGGCCTACTGTCGAATCGCACGGGCCTACTGTCGAATCACGCGGGCTGGGGAAAAACAGTCAGACGTGGCCCTTCTGTTTGCGATGCCTCTCTCCGCCTCACGGGGTGCTGTTTGTCTCGCCTGGCCCTCGCCAAAGGTGTGCATTTAATGCTACAGACGACGATCGACGTTCAATATGGAACGGGGCCTCGCAGAGAGGCAGTGGAGTCTGGGAGTCACAGTAGCTCAGAACGGACTCTGCCCCGCGCTGGATATCATCTGCTGATGTCATCACCCGTGAATCCTCCGGAAAAGGCAGAGAGGCAGGATTGACACTTGCGAGAAAGACTGGCCACAGTCCTGAGCACTCACGAGATCTCGCCATCCAAAAAAAATTTCATTTCCAGCATGGGGGGAAAAAAAGCTAAGATAGAGCCGTCGAGTGTGAAAACTAAAGATAAGACGACAAGATGACAAGCACATCAAAAAACAAATGAAAAGCAGGGCAGATTACTGATACAGTACGCTCTTAGCCTCCTGACGTTTCAGAAAGCTTTTCAGCTCCTGAATGCTGCCCCTTCATTTTGGACAGAGAGGCCGTTTACCCAGAATTCCATGCCATCTCACACTGGGTCCTCAGGTACCCCCAGTAACCATTCCACTCAAATGAATGCATGAATGGATGGATGGATCGATGGAAGAATGAACGGAAGGAAGAATGAATGGAGAATATTACATTTATATAGCGTTTTTCATGATATTTAAAGTGTTTTTATATTTTTACGACAAACCAACGGGGAGCCACTTCAAGCACTGTCAAATGCACATGCACAACATGGGCCAGTGTAGCTGAAGTCGAAGCCTCATGTAACGTTTATGATGCAACTGGGCTCAACATCTGTCTGTAAAACACTTACTGCAGATGCCTGTGTCCATATATCCCATGATGGTGTGTGTGTGTGTATGTGGCAGGTCACCATGAGTGCTGTACTACAGAGGGGACCAAACAGAACCCAAAGATGACCACAGGAAAGCTTGGCTCGTTAACCGAAGTACTGGACAGCCAAATTATGGTATGGATCCATGACCGCAGCAACAAATGGTCATTTCATCCTATACCAATAACCATGGATCCTCCATAATATATGGATGGATTATTTTTAGCCCCAAATTATTCATTCCTAAGGGTGGTGGTGGTGGTGGTGGTGGGGGGTCCACACAGTAGATAAATAGCTATTACATTTCAGATCGCGGCATGAACTGTCTGATTCAGTCCTAAAATTATCTCCACATTTTTCCTAAACCATGTGATCCACACATCTCAAACCCAACCCATCCCGATGTCATTAATTCCAAAGGGAATCCTCAGGGTTCTGTCCATGGGGCTAATTAAAATTTCACCTGGCCGATCCGGCCGTAATGAGCTCTAATCCTAAATTCATGAGGGCACTAAGTGTCGGCTCCAGAAAGCTCTCTGGCCCAGAAATGACACAAAAGGGGACAAAAATGTTCCTTAAATGTCTGAATACTTATTCTGGCTGTTCTAGTGATCCCGACGGGTGCTAATTGGCCTTTTAAAACACGGCAAGCAGTGCCCTGTTTCAGTGTGCAGAACCCACAAACTGATTTTAAAAGATCTATTGTTGCATGATTGGAGACCATTTGCACATTCGTGTTTTTTGCGGAAATAGGACAGGTGCACCCATATAGATATGGGGGGGGACGAAGAGGGACAGAGAGGGGGAGGCATGGATGGAAAGAGACAGACAGGAGAAAGACACAGGAATGGAGAAAGGGGAGAGGGAATGAAGACACGAAGGACAAGAATGGAAAAAAGAAGAGAGGGCAGGAGAGGAATAGGGATGGTGAGGGACGAAGAGGGATGGCGAAAGACGAAGACTGGGAGGGACATAGAGGTGGTTCGAGACGGAGGGATCACGATGCTGCAACCTCGCGTGCTGAAGCCGCTCAAGCCTCGACCCAGAGAACATCCACACGCTTACACTAGGGCTATTCGCCTCATTGCATGTTTTACAACAAACCAGTTACTGATTCAAACGGTTTATAGCGCTTAAGGACATAAGGCTGCTCCGCCCTGGTGAAAAATCAACGCGCTTCCAGTCCACTTAGAGAGACAGAAACACGCGGACTGCCGCACGCCCATGTCTGAATAAAGGCAATACTCGGACAGCAGCCTATGTCCATGCATAATGCCCGCAAAACGCCATATTTTTTCTATTCACAGAACACACGCTAACGGCACTATGTCAGCTGAAATCACCCTGCCGCGGTTCCCCGGGCCGGTTGAACGGGATCCGCCGCTGCGCCTCCGCAAACTGTGCGACCTTCCCTGCTCTCAGCCGCAAAAGGCAGCCGCTGTTAACTAGTCCTGCCGCGGTTAATCGGGCACAGCATGTTTAATGAGGCGGGGGCAATTAATTCCGTTTAACGCGGAAATGGATTCACAGCGCGCGTTTAAGGTGTGAGAATGAGCAATATTAAGAAACATGTGAAACTTTTCACAAGAACATAGCAAACGACTCTGCTGGGGGAAAAATTCTCGGGGCAACGACATGTAATTGCGGTGTAACCTGTGCTACAGGACCCACCGGTGAAAATACCATCCTGATGCCACCCAGACGAAATCAACAAATGCCACAGAGCTTAACGCATAGTTAATGCTGTGTATTAATTAAACGTGGCATTGTAGGTAGATTATTAAGGCAGGTCACACAGTGACGGTGTCGTACATATATTTTGCAATGTAAAGCAGGAGAGGTGCAGCACCCCAAGCGGACCAACATCACCCATCGTTCACACCGCTTTTAAATCTTTGTAATAATCTCATTCCCGCTCCACATCTTTATCCTAGCATGCATATTAAAGGAACCGGGTGGTTACGGTTTGGGCTGGAAGACTGACAGTTCAGTCTCGCTCATAGAAAACCCGTGATCCGGGAAGGCGGACCATGCCGCATCGCGAGTATCATTCTGCGCACTGCATGTGCACGGAAACCCCGGTGCACGGAACCAGAGAAGGAGCGATGCCTCATACCTCAACTAAGCAGCAACAGTTAACTACACCCCGTATCCCCCAGCTCAGCTGGCTGTCATATGCACAAGTGAATGTCATCCTTATTCCAACATAACTCTTGCATATCGACAAGCTGAAACCATAAATCACTTGCATGCAAAGCACAACTTAGTCGACTACTTTACCTTTCCGTCATGTTCCCGGTGTTTTCCTGTCAAAATCCGACTTGAGAAATAACCGAAAGGTCGCCCATAGTGCCGACGGCTCCGCTGCTGCAGTGCACTGGCTGGCCGGGTAGCTTAGCCGCTCCTCAGCGAATGAAACGTGCACTGGCTGTCCGCGCGTCCCCGTCGCCACGCTCGCTGCCGAAAACGTGGACGTGCCAGCAGAACGCTGCTGCGAGCTCGTCCGAACGCATAGAATCGTCTCCATGGTAGCACGCTACTCGCGCCTATTGGCTGTCTGGTTATTGTAGTTCAAAGTGTTACACGTGGAATGATGCATTTTAAAACTGCGACAGAACCTAATGTTCTGCTTAATGCCTAATGTTTGGATTGTGTGTACAGGGTACGATACTCTTCTATTTTACGTTTTCTACCCTATAAAACTCAAAAAGCCGATTCATTTCAGCAGCAGTAGCTAACAAAGAGATATCTAATAAAACAGTCAATGTCAGCTATTATCTCATTGTCCGTGCTCAGAATGTATTTATGTTATAATAATACACATTTATATTCATAATTAGCTATTATCATAAAGAAATATCACTCTTTTATTAGTTCAAAACTACGTTTCTTCCTTTCATTTATAATTCGCCCTACAGCATATAATTTCCTTAATTTTCCCTGTATATAATTAAAAAAAAGACAACCTTTCTACATTGTGTTACACACGTACTGTTTAAAATACGTTCAGCTGTTTATTCAGGGATTTCAAAGCATTTAAAACTGGTACGTGCAATGAAAAGGTTTATTGAAATAGTTTGTCTGGGAAAATATATTTTTGCCGATAGGGGGCAGTAGTCACTCACGAAACAAGATATGAGCAGAATCGGAGCCATGCTGGATTACAGTTACGCTCTGTGCATTCTTCTTCACAGTAATGCTTTCTCTGCATCTTCACCTGCGTCATAGCATTCAGGTCCAATTTTCAAACAAGAGAAGCAGTGGCTAGGCAGTTTGCATAGTGAAAATCATAGTAAAATGCTCTGATTTATAGGTGGAACATGTTATGAATGCATTTATGCATCTGTTTCTCTGCTGAACCGCTGCTGGCATTTCTTATGCCGAAAAATATCAGGGCTTGTGTTCGGGTCAGATGGGTTGTTTTCGTATGAAGGGCTGTTTGTGTTGGTCGGTTAAGTAGGCTTGGCTTCATTATGTTCCTGCCCTGCATAAGGCACCCCTGTCTTTGAAGTGCTGGCAGGAGTTTGTTTATCTCCTGGGGGAGCAATATCTGGAGGAATTAGGGGGGTTTGGGGCAGGAGGGTGAAGCTTTAGAGAATGGAAAATGAGCCCACTGGTTATCTCTGCCTTCCCTTCCTCCTCTCTGGTCCTCACTGCATGTGTCTGCATTTATCCACACTGTCATCTGAAAAGCTGTCGGTCCCCACTTTCTCATTCACAAAATGACTCGACACATCAGGCCTAGACCCAGAGCAGGCCCCAGCAATGGATCACAGATTGTGACCAATTCCCCAGAATTCCCAGCTCTGCCCTTAACAACGTCTCAGGCTGTCAAAGATCAAAAGGCCATGCAGGACAGACTAAGGCTGTCCCATCTAGCTCCCCATATCATCCCCTTTTACGTTAATAAAACACAAGAAAGCCTTTTTAAATCACAAATGCCATTTATCAATTTCTAAATGAAACATTTCTTATTGAAACAGAACCTTCTTCAGATTATCATTTATTGTATTTTATATAGCTTTCTTTGGGCATTGTGGTGGTACATTTAAATTGGCTGACTGAATGTAATGGCTACCGATTCATCACATGTGCTCACTGTGGCCCAGTTCTGGCTAGTGGAATGCTCACACGAGGAAAAAGCACATACCCCAAACCTTTATTTGGGCCCGTCCCCATGGCGACAAGGCTGCTCACGCATGGCACACAGTCACCTGTGCGTGACAGCAACCTTCACATCGACTGTCCTCAGTGTGGGTTGGGATTTCCTGTGAGACATACTTCACCCACCAAGGCTCTGCGCCACCACTTCTGACATGAGTAACAAAATGAATGAGGTCAGCTCAACGTCTTCCTACAACAAACATCGACTGATAATGTACTTTTCCCCACCCTTGAGATGTTAAAGAGTGGATTAGTAAGTGAAGCGAAATTGGAAATGTAGAACGAGAAACTGAAACTCACCATTATAGCGTAGAGGATCTCAGAAGTGGTGGTACTGTTTGTACAGCACAGGGTGATGGTGTCTAGCATCCCACACATCCTCCTGTGTCTTTGTCTGGACAGGTGGAACTGAGGTCCAGGATATACAGTGAAAGCTGCCAGAATGAATTTAATAAGCGCTCTGTATGCAGGAAAATCCACTCAGTTTTAGTTGGCTAAATTTTACAATTATTATAGTGTTTGATTCAGATAAGAACAGGGTAGTTCATCCAAGGGGCATACTGTTTTATTTCAGAATTGCCTGATGGCTTTATCCAGCATAGAGCTGGTGCCAGAACAAGTCTGACAGATAGGCCCAAGATTTTCATGCCCGTAGGTGTGCATGTGTGAGTGAATGGTGTGTGAGTGTGGCCTGCAATGGGCTGGCCCCCAGGATAGGCTCCGGACCCCCCATGATAAGCAGGTTGGAAAATGGATGGATGGATGAACACATGGGGTGGCAACACATGTAGGGCTGGACATTGTGGACATTGTGGGCTGAAAACCATACATGGAATGGGCTTCCACGACTGAGCAGCTGCATGAAAGCCTCACATCACCAAGTGCAGTGACAAGCGTCTGATGGAGTGGTGTAAAGCATACCGCCACTGGACCCTGGAGCAGCAGAAACGTGTTCTGTGGAGTGATGAATCACGCTGCTCTGTCTGATGGACGAGTCTGGGTTTGGCGGATGCCAAGAGAACATTACCTGCCTGACTGCATTGTGCCAACCGTACAGTTTGGGGGAGGAGGGATAATGGTATGGGGGTGTTTTTCAGGGGTTGGGCCGGGTTCCTTCGGTCCAGTGAAGGGAACTAACTTTGTGGGAGAAGTTTGGGGAAGAGCCCTTATCTGTTCCAGCATGATTGTATGCCAGTGAACAAAGCAGGGTTCATATAGACATGGTTGGATGAGTTTGGTGTGGAAGAACTTGACTGGGCCACACAGAGCCCTGACCTCAACCCCACCAAACACCTTTGGGATGAACTTAGAATGGAGATTGTGAGCCGAGACTTCACATCCAACATCAGGGCTTGACCTCACTAATGCTCTTCTGCGTGAATGGGCAAAAATTCCCACAGAAACATGTGAATATCTTGTGGAAAGCCTTCCCAGAAGAATAGCAACTGTTATAGCAGCAAAGGGGGCGAGGTAACTTCATTTTGATGCATATGGGTTTAGACTAGGGTGTCATAAAAGTTCCTCTAGTTGTAATGGCCCAAACACTTTTATTAAAACCATGTGGTCAAAACAAAACACCAGTACAGGGTTTCCTTTCCAGTTTTCTATACACCAACACAGTATTATAAATACAACTATAACTATGAAATACAGCTATAACTATCACGTAAAGATATTTTCATTATTACAAGCAGGAATCTCAAAATAAAGACAAAAATAAATTGTGCGTTGTGCTGCATGTATCCAACAGAATAGTCTCAAAATAAAAACCTTTCATAATGTCTGCTTTTTTGTCAGTTTATAACACTGCTCTTGAAACAGAAGGTGAATGTTAATGAATAAAAAAGCTAAAATCTAAATCTAAAACCTATTTGACAAATGGCTTTTAAAACAAACCTGATTACTCACTGAAAGTGCGGTTAATATCAGGAAAGGCCTCATTGAGAGCTGTTACTCATCAACGCTATTTTTAATCAGTGAGCCGTTTGTAAAAGTTTTAAAATGACATATCCCAAGCCGTGTTGTGTAGTTCAGGTCCAGAAGCTACAAGTCCAGGCCAGGATTTTGCTTGTACCAACCAGTTGAGTACTGTGACTGTGACTCTTTATGCTCAACTGGTTGGTAGAAACAAAACCCTGGCCTGGATTTGTAGTTTCTGGCCCTGAAATGCCCAACACTGAGTAATAATGATTTTTCCCCTTTCCCCCCGTTAATTTCTCTGTGTGAAACTTAACTGGTTTGAATTTAGCTGTGGACACTGGCAGTCTGTGCAGCGTTACAACCCAATAGTGTATCTGGCGTTGGGAAGGAAAACTATTTATGAAACTTCCGCTAAAAAATCTTTAATAATAAAAACGATGTTATGTCATCCTATGTCTCATTCTGAAAACAAATAAATATTCCATAAAAATTCGATATACCCCGAGC
>JABFEA020000085.1:6040077-6051691 GCA_019775915.2 Cyphomyrus plagiostoma
CCAGGTTCATAACAGGCCTCTGTTTTATATTAGTCAGGAATGACTGCAAACAACCATGAGTGAGCATGATTCGATTTTCCAGCTGGAGTCCTTCTGATGCTGTAAGGGAACAGGAACAACGCAAGCTTTCTTCTGCAGAGGTTCCACCAGGTGTAAAGTGCACGAGGCATCCGCCCTCCTGGCATCAAGCAGAACTGGCGAGGGAGAGAGAGGCACATCGCCGAGAAGGAGAGCAGCTCCCAGAAACAGACCTCATAGCTTGTTATGTCGCCTCTGTATCTCTGTCCGCCTTGTGGTTAACGCATCTTGTGATCTTCTTCCCAAAATGTACTTTCTGCTGCATCTGCCCACTGATGCCCAGCATCTGCTCACGAGCCTTTTCTACCCACCACACATGCTTCTCGAACCTTCCTTCACGCACGCGCTCGGTGCTGCGTGGTCCCCCTGGTATGCCATCGCTATTTTTTCCCCCTTTATGCCAATTCAACAGATTGTTGCATATTTCACTAAAGCGGATTTGAAACAAACATGTTTTGTGAAACACGTCAAGGACAAGTAGTGAAACATGCGTCAATATTTATGTACCTTTCGATAAGGACTTGTCAGACTAAAAAAAAAAATATCTATACCAGTATTGTCCTGGGAACAAAATAAAGAAAAAGGGAATTAGTTTAGACGGAATCAGAGTCAGCCAGGCCAACATACCAGATCCCAAGTGAGCAGGCCATACATTTTTCTGCTTGGAGATCCTTCACCTTTGCTGTCGCCCTAAACACTGCCCAGTCTCCTCCCCCTTTACTTCATGCTTTGCGGTTTTCACATCCATCCACTGCTCCAGCTCTGTGCTGCTGCTAATTACCCCCAAACTCCAGAGCAGTGACCCCTGGGCATCAGGGATGAATGGACAGTTTGTCTGGAGATTGCTGCTGTCTCTGGTGGCCTTTTTTTGTCTGCAGCAAGAGTTTTAAGAACGCTAAAAAGAACCGGCCCTCCCCAATTCTCTATACGGCCCTTTTTTGTTTCCCAGGAGGCTAATTAAACTGCCCCCCCCCAGAATGAGTCACCCTCTGATTTGCTCTGAAAGGCCCTCAATAGTGCATAGACAATGGCAGCAATGTTAAAAAACAGAATACTGTGCGAAAGTCTTAGGGCATCAGAGAAGATGCTGCTCAAATTGCACTTAGGATCATGCAAAACTACAGATTCCTGTCTGTCCATGTGTGTCAGTTTAGCCATTTCTCAGTCTCTCCTTAAGTCACCCCAGAATTTGCTGATTAATACCGCCGTCTGTTTCGCGAAACAGGACCACTAGCATGCCCTGTTTAGATAATCAGTACCTCATGAAGCAAATGAACTAATTAAGTTAATTAATTAAGTGGCGCTGAAATTTAGCAAACACATGGTGCCCCCAAGAAGAGGTTTGGCATCCAAAGCAGTGTTCCAACAGCCAGCCAACAAAGTCATCAGGAACTTTTTGGAGAAATTCACATTACATTTCATTATACTCCTGTTTATTCACAATTTAAAGTTAATCAGTGTCTTTTCCTAGCAAACGTGTACTCTCTGCCCAGATAAATAGCGTTAAAATTGATTTTCTTTGGCGACCTAAGACTTCTGGACAGTACTGTGAGTGCTGAGTGTTGCATGGGGGGGGGGCGAATGAGGACCGGGGGCGGAGTCAAGCAGGACATAAGGCTCAGCCATGGCTGCAGGCGGGGGGGAAATGCACACAATGCAAACGGCCTGGTTTCCAGGGCAACGACATTAACGATGTCTTCTGGCTTAATGCTATATTACCTTATACTGTTCACTTTCCGGGTTATGGATCATGCTGTATTAATTATCAGTCAGAAAAGTGCGTAGCACAGCCTATTCCGAATATGGAAAATATGACTCATTAAAAGTACTGGCTTTTAAAGGTGTCTATATAGAATGAGGCCTATGGCAAACATTTATTATTTACATATGTTCTGTACATCATGGAAAAGAAAGCCATATGGTGAACAATATTTTTCATGGACAAAGAATTCCCTGTACCAGGTGCAAATGCAAACCCATTCCCATTCACTAATTAATAAGGTAATTTGACTGGTTGATTATAAATGAATCATGCATCCTTCATGGATTCTGATAGGGCAGACAGTTACAGATCCAAATGCAGGTTGATTAAGGATGGCCTGAAAGAGAGAGACAAGTGCAGGAATTTATGTCTCACCCGTCTTTTCAGGACAGAACAGTACAGCATGAAGAAATATAAGATAAAATAAAACTTTATTCATCTCAGAGGAAATTACTGCACCAAGACATAGTTCTGACTGTGCGGGACTAAACGACAGAGCTTAAAAATACCAAAAAATAAAGTATACAACAGAAAACAATATAACACAAAAAAAATAATGGTATGATGCAAGCAGAACACAATACATGTATAAAAAGGATAAACAGATCAGAAATGTAACTAAACTGGGTCTGTGCATGTGCAGAAGGCATAAACAAGGCAGGGGAGCTGGAGGGGGGCCCAGTATTTAAAGGGGCCCTGGTCTACGTAAAATTATATTTGTGTGTGTGTGTGTGTGTGTGTGTGGGGGGGGGGGGGTTGCTCAAGGTAATATTTTGTCAGAGATCCAGAATTTCTAGGTACCCCCTGAAAAATGTCCTGTATATGGTGCAAAACACAGGGTAATAATACATGCGCCATCAAGAGCAGCGGGGGTGCTGTTGGCTACAGGCCCGCCCCGTATTCAGCGAGGTGTGTCAAACTACCAACAAGCGTAGCAACAGAACCACTGCAGGGGCGGCTGGCTCTGCCAAATTACCCTCAGGCCTGATTGAATTCACTCCCGTATGTAAGCTAGGAGCGTGAGCCAGACGGATGACATCGACGTGTGACGTCACCTAGGTAACCTCCTGGGACGGCCACACGTCACCGCACATACACAGGTCGACATGCTCACACGTCGGTGCATTAGGTAAAGCGGACTCAGACATATTCACATGCGGGTAGAGAGATTTTACAGATGGCGTCCTCCACTAAGGAGGAAGCCTGAGAGATTCAATTCCTGATTTCCTGATGTGAAAACGGCCACATTGCTGCAAGCGATATTGGAGAGGTTTCCCTTGACTGTCCATCGACGTGACCACCAAAACGTGGCCTTGGCCGCCCTTTACCGTTTGTCCTCCACCGACATTTTAAATCCTTATTTCCAGGACTATCCCCCCGCCCCCACTTTTGTGGGGGCCGTAGTCCGTTATTTTCCATCTGATAATTTTGTCCTATCGTATCTGTGAATTGTTAAATATTGTCTTTCTCTCCTAGCTGACAGCTACAGGTTTGGTGAATATCCTGATATAAAAATTGATGGAAGAAGACGATTTACAAAGACCCTTAAAAATAAATATATTGCAATTTTTAATGCATTGCTAATAGGCTCATAAATGATCATTTGCAAATATATCTAGGGATTTTGGAACGTATATCTTTGGTTGCACAGATTTTGTTCGGAGTATCCAGGAGTCTACAGAATCTATTTTGTTTGGCACCATTAAATGTGCCAAAAGGATTATGGGTAAATGTGCCAAAAGGAGGAGTATGGAGGACCCCTCACATCCTGCGCATGGTCCATTTCAGCTGCTTCCCTCAGGTACACGACAGTCACTACAAAAGCAACACGCTTCCAGAACAGCTTTTGCTGCAGTGCTATCAGACTCTTTGACAGCTCAATCTGCTTGCAATCTCACGATACATTTGTGCCATGTCATATTTTACATTCGCATCAGCACAGACCCCTGACAATCTGCTTGCACATAATAATTGCATGTCATGTATGTCATGCATCTATTATACATATGTATAGATGTATGATGTCTGTGTCAGTGTTCTGCATTGCACGAAATCTAGAATCTGCACAAAATACCATATTAATAATTACCTTGCATTTACTCCTCTTTGCTCTGTGTCTTGCGTATCTTGTGTTTCTGCTTCCTCCGCCATATGCCCTAGTCGTTAGTTTTCTGTTGCCCAGTTGCGCCAATAATAACTTCCACCAGCCTTGGTCGTGTGGCAATAAAGGTTCTGATTGACCAGATGGCCGTCGTTCCCTCTCTCTGCAGTGTCGGGTGGCTGGGGGTCTGCTGATCATGGGAAAAAAAATGCACCTTTGGGCTTGGGAGGGGGAGGGAGGGACACCTCTGCCAGCTGAAATGACTCGGGCAGAGGAGATGAGTCAGGGAGGTGGCTTCCCCCCCAGCCCAGAAGTGCTGAGTCTTACTCTTTATAGCCCACTTTGTACAATCTTGAGGCTGAAGGCCTTTTATTGCAGCCTACATGGGGGTGATTTTAGTGCTTTAATAGTGGATGCACAAAGGGTCACAATTTTATTCAGGTCCATTACTATTACTATTACTATTAAATCAGCACGTATTATTATTATGGCAAATAAAAAAGGTTCCGTACTTTTTACTGTAAAGCTGAAAAAAAAATGCAGAATTGTAATTTTTGTCCAAAATGTAATTCTCATTATCATACCCAGAATTTGCCTGTGAGGATGGATTGACATTTATTCTGTTAGAGTTTTTCATCCATTCATTCAGGCAAAAGTCAGCATGAAGCTATCCACCAAGCTGTCTGTGAAAACATCTCAGCTTAGCAGCTACTCAGGGTTTTTAAGGTAAATGGTCGACTAACAGTCATGTCGGTTTTCAGGTTCCGATCTCACCTGTGAGCACAGTGTGATCGACCTCGACGGACACTAGAGCAGAGGATGCTGGAGATGGTAAATAAACTGGTTGATCTAACTCCACTGCTGCCTACAGAGATCATCACTGGCCGTTGGCCCAGTAACTGGCATAACCCTGCCACTTCCACACCTGACCTCCATCTCGGTCAGTCTGCCCTTTCTGCATGGCAGCCTGGCCCTGGCTGCCTAGGATCCTCATCCCAAGCCAAATTCCCTCGCCTCAGTCCAGCCAGCGGTCCACCAGCCTGCTCCAGCACATTTGATAGGATGCCAATCTGTCGTGAACCTTACACTGAAGGGTTCATCTGACACATGTAATTGGATGAACACCATGGCAGCAGCCAATGGCTTTTGTGCGGCGTACCATGTGGTCTCGACCTCAATCCGGCACCCTGGGCGGCTTTGGTAAGGCCAGTCGATACGCCTCTGCTCCCAGGTTGGCTTCTTTAATCATCATTACTGCACACTGGGGCGTCAGAGGGGGGTGTGGGTATCCCGGAAGGTTCAGGGGGACCCCACTTAACAGGGGCCCTTGGATACATAAAATTGGGCAGTGGGGCCCAGAATATCTAGGGGTACAGCATTCTTTGCACACGACCCAGATGTACCGTCACAGGGGCCCTAGGCAGCCCCATAGCCAGAAAGCAGAAAACCATTTTGGGGGAGGTCCCCCTCAGTAGATTTCAATGATGGGGGGGAGGGGGGGGGATTCCCAGAGTAGATTATGCAGGGGCCCCCTTTTGTTGGTCTGAGCCCGCTTTCTGCATCCTCTCAATGTGCTGTTAACTATGACGGCTGCTGAACCCCCATCTTTCCCCCCATAATACAATATGAACATAAATATTCAGGCAGAAGGTTGGTGTCACATTCCGCTCCGAACGATCCTCGTGTGTGCCACGCCCACCTCGTTACCCCGTGTTTCTGCCCGATTGTTCTCACCTGTTCCTTGTTGTGCCTGCTAGTCCTGTGCATTTAGTCCTTGTCAGAGTCAGTCTTCCCCAGATCTTGCATTGATGTTCCATGCTGTTTGTAGTTTTGTACATCTCTGTCTGCCCCGTACCCTGAATAAACCCCTCTTTGCCTGCACTACTGGCTGGACTTGCCTGCTTCCCCGCACGCCCGCTGCCGAAACGTGACAGTTGGCACCCCTTCCTGGGTTATTCCCAGGGTAGGAAAAATAGATGGATGGGTGGACATTCAGGTACCAGCAAAGACACAAATAATGAAGGGGATCAGTTTTGCGTAATGCATTCTGCTAATACATGTGAAACCTATTCTGTAGTGCATTTATTAAGAGCGAGTTTCAATGTTGATATTCTGTTTGGGATCCAGTGATGTGTAATTCTGTGCAAAAATAAATAAGAAAGCCACATTGTTTTTACCTTATTGAAGAGTTTCTTGGAATTAGATACAGCTCTGCGGCTGGCACACTGTGGGGGTGGGGGGGTGGTACATTTGAAAGAGGAAGTGACCTCACACCCCCAGCCGTGCCACGCCCTCTGCAGTGTTTCGAAGTGAAACTTCATTCAAGGACAGCATGGAGGAAGTGGCGCACACCCGAGGCAGGATCTGTGCCAGCGACGACGGCGAGGTCGCCAAGCGATGAAGGCCGTGAGGGAAATGGGGCGAGTCAAAGATCGGTGCCTGGCCAAGACCCCCGATATGTCCCCCAGGGTAGTCTGGCACAGGGCAGCTGAGAATGCTTCCGAGTGAAAAGGGGTTAGACACATGGCATACACGGATAAATAAACACTGCCGAGGTTTGATAGACATCTACTAGTTGGAGGCAAAGTCCGTTTCCTCTGGACTCCCCATCCTACTATGACGACCCCATTTGACCGGACCATAATGCAAGGATTAATTTGTGCATAGGGCGATCGGACTGGCATCGCATCTCGCTACACACTGATTCTCCCTCGCGGGCCTGAGCAGTTCGCGGCCATGTGGTTTCCTTTCTGCAAAAAACATGATATGGATTTTTTTCAAGGTGAAGAACCATTCAAAATGCTGAAATCGAATTTGGCAGGCGAAAGACCATAAAACACAGGCTGAAATGTCTTCAGTGGCCTGATTCCAGTTCAGTTTAATCTGAATCCTCAAACAATAAGGATCCATTAAAAAAATAAAAATAAAAAATCTGCATGCATCTTCAGCTGGGACATTATAGTGATTTAACTTCAAATGAGAAAATGACTTCCCATACTCTGATGCAGGCTGAAATGCAGAGCATGCGATTTCATTGAAGCCTGTTTTGAATCACCATTGTATAAAAGCATCTTAGCAGGACAGTTTCTGACATAAATCCATACAGATTACAGAGGGGACACTTTGTATGAATCTCTGGGAAAGGCTTTTTATATCTTTCACCAGCTATTGAAAATACAGTGATTGTTGTTTTATTTGAGCATATCGTTGCTTATTTTAGCTGACTGCGTGTAACAGTTTTTGATGAATAGAGTTAAACCGTTTGCTGGAGTGACCTCTTCAGCAGTACAGATACTATTTACTTCTGCAGTGCGGAATTTATGAGATTTTGCACCTCTGGAAAAAGGTCTAGCTGGTTTTACTTCAATTCTATTATATCACTTTGGCCAGCAATCATCGGACGCAAAACACACAAATGTAAACAGCAGAAGCTAAGCATTAATAATAAACGGGCCATTTTATGCTACATCACCGCAACAGCGGTACAAGTTGCGTTATCTCCACACTAGCGCGGTACGACGAATCTCACGTGCGTGGGTGCCTTGCAGCGTATTTTAATTGGCTGTGTTTCTGCCAGCAATTGCGCTGCCATTGAAAAAGATGTCAGCCACATATAAACTACAATGACTTTGCATTGTTATTTTCACCTTTTTTTGCACCGTACCCTCTGACTTGCTTTTCCATCATGACAGCTACAGTGAAATTACTTGCGTCCTTCCTCTTTAACGCCTGATGCGTGCATTCTAGTAACAGAGGGGAAATAACCCAGTTGCTAGGTGACATCACAAATAAGTTTAGGTTTGTCGCCGGGTACTTAACTTCTGTTAGTCGCAGGAAACCTCAAAATACCCAAGACTGCAATGTTTACACCCGTCTCTATGGTACCAAGTTACGACAGTACTGTTAGGCAATATGATCGGCAAGTTTTCTAAATCAGAGGAGCGCGTGAATTATGCATTTACGGAGTAATGAATTAATCCCAAATGTTTATCAGAAAACAATGCGTATCTTTATTATCCTTTGCAAAATGACAACTCATATTCAATATTGCACCGTAACTGTAATGCATTTTTAATTCATTTGATCTAAATTATTTATTAAATCTTGAGCTGAAATATTAAATCCGATTGTATGTCGGAGACTAATGGATATCTGCAGCTAATGAGCACCTAATAAAACCCGTCCATCACTTATGCTTCAACTGACCTCCCGGTTACATCTACTACAGATAGAATGAATATGCACTTATTGGGCAGATAACGTGTGCAGGGGGTTGGGTCTGCAGGACATGAGAAGGTGGGGATTAAGCACTCCCAGCTCCGAAGTCGCCCAGGACCAGATAACAGGCTCCTCTTCATGCCACTCAAACACCCCGCTCGGTTATGAGTATAAAGGCGGCTTCCTCCTGCAGATCGTCCTTCTTCGGGCAACCAAGGTGAACGTTGGTGCGCTTGAGTAGAGGACCATAGGACGGAAAACTTTTCTACCTTTTTCAGAAGAACAAGGGATTACAAAATGGCTTACAGGAGACCGCAATCTTCTTACAAGAAGATGTTCGGCGGAGATAAACCCGTCACGGTTCGGTCCAGCATTTCTAGCCGCAGTTACTCCGGCCCGGTGCGTTCCAGGGGGTCCTGGACTTTATCCGGACCCACGACCATCTACGCCTCTAGCTCCTCCAGGCTGCGCAGCAGCGCGCCGCTGCCCAAGCTCGCCTCCGAAAGCATTGACTTCACCATCGCCGATGCCATCAACACCGAGTTCAAAGTCAACCGCACCAGCGAGAAGGCACAGATGCAGCACCTGAACGACAGGTTCGCCAGCTACATCGAGAAGGTGCGATTCCTGGAGCAGCAAAACAAGATCCTGAACGGCGAATTGGAGCAGCTCCGGGGAAAGGGCACGTCCCGCATCGGGGACCTCTACGAGGAGGAGATGCGGGAGCTACGGCGACAGGTGGACCAGCTCACCAACGAAAAAGCCAGGGTGGAGGTGGACCGGGACAACCTGATCGAGGACATCGAAAGAATTAAGGAGAAGTACTGGCTTTTCTCTTTATCAAACTTTTGTGGGTGCTCTGCAGCTGCAGTTATACTGACGCGCACGAAGTATGCAGATATATGATAAATTATCGCGTATGACTGCACAATTACTAATTAATGAATTAATACCTGCATTTAGATATATTAATTTGAGGGGCTGTTTTTTAGATAACGAAGTCTAAAGAATGTTTAGGGATAATAATTATTGTTATTGCCATCACAGTCATTATACATCACGTTATTAACACTCGGGACGTACAGAATACCTGACAAACTTTTAAAGCGGCTCTGGTATAGTGACTTCCTTTTACTTTGCTTTAGGCTGCAGGAGGAAATGATTCAACGTGAGGAGGCTGAAAATAC
This sequence comes from Cyphomyrus plagiostoma, assembly GCA_019775915.2. Lineage (NCBI taxonomy): Eukaryota > Metazoa > Chordata > Actinopteri > Osteoglossiformes > Mormyridae > Cyphomyrus > Cyphomyrus plagiostoma. The sequence goes on from JABFEA020000085.1 coordinate 6,049,424, forward strand.
CATGCAGAGTTTCAGACAGGTATGACGGTATCACAAGGCTGTTTAGCCCGGTTATCTGATTCCCTGCTAAAGCGGAGGCACAGAGAAGATCGCTGATTCTCCCCAACTTTAACTTGATTAGTTAACGGACTATTCTCGTGGACTGCATCTAGCACGAGTATTTTCTGGTTTCCTGTGGTGATATGTATATATTAATTTAGCTGTTTACCAGAAAAGAGCCCCTTCAACTGACGTATTGAGAGGTGAAACGTTTTCAAGAATTGAAAAAAGAAATACAGTTGCTTTTGATTCAATCCCTTAAGATTATCATGTCTTGAGCGACTGAACCTACACAGACACTACTGACTTACTTACAAGAAAATTGAAAGTTTAATAGCCGAGTAAAGCAATGAACGAAACACAACCATAAGTCCGCTTTTAAAATATTTCCCGGGTGGTTGCAGTCAGCTGTACTGGAGAGAGCAGTCATCCTGGAGGATTGTTTTTGGGGAACAACCGTGAGCTCATTGAGAGTTGCAGTATAACTCGCAATGAAACCCAGGATCTTCCAAACCGCGCACTGGTGTCTGGTCAGGGGTACAAGTGCCAAGAAAAAACAGGGGGCGTGGCCAGGGCAGTGCAGGGCGGGGTTTATGTGAACTGGGTAACTGGAGCTTATCTGCTTTTGGTGTCTTTATTCTGACATTTTCAGTGAACGGTAAGTTTGCTGCAAAATGGAGGAATGTGATAGTCAGGGGTGTGATGTAAGTGATCATTGACGGTGTCCTTTCCTCGTCATGCAGGATGTGGACAGTGCCTCCCTGGCCCGCCTGGACCTGGAGCGCAAGGTGGAGTCTCTGCAGGAGGAAATAATCTTTCTGAAGAAGCTCCATGATGAGGTAGGCCCTTGAAACACCTCCTTCCTGCTAGCCCAACCCCACCATACACCCTCCCTGCTCTAACTTGTACCTACCAGGCTAAGCACATCCCCTCCCAACCATGCCCTGCATGCGCCATACACCACATGTACTCCCACTCCATTGCACCCATCACCAAGCATACCATACCCACTCCCACTAACTACGCCCATTTGACAATGCCCCTCCCGCACCCAACACATGCCCATTTGACAGTGCCCATCCCGCACCCAACACATGCCCATTTGACAATGCCCCGCCCACTCCTCACACCACACCCAAGCCTGACAATACCCCGCCCACTCACTCCCCACACCAGACCCAAGCCTGACAATGCTCCGCCCACTCACTCCCAACACTATGCCCAAGCCTGACAATGCTCCGCCTACTCCCTGTTCCACCATGCCCACTCCTGCCCCCACTTTCCTCACGCCGCATTTGGCACTGGCTAAGCTGAATTCTCCCTTGGTGCTGGTGCAGAAGATGGTAGAGCCCCTCTCAGAGGGGCTGGCATGAGCTGAACTGCCCCCAACCTTGCTCCCACCCCTGCACAGGAACTGGCTGAGATGCAGACCCAGGTACAGGACCAGCACGTGCAGTTGGACATGGAGGTGGTCAAGCCAGACCTGACCACCGCCCTGCGTGACGTCCGGGTGCAGTATGAGAACCTGGCGGCCAAGAACCTGCAGGAGTCTGAGGACTGGTACAAATCCAAGGTGAGCACCTCCTTTCCTATACATTTTCTGTATTTTCTCTATATTCCACTCTGTCATTCTTGTTTTACTCTCAGGGGCAATTCTTATTTTTTTAAGCTGGGGGGCATAATTCATACAAAAGAGCCAACCTTATTAGCCAATGACATGTTTTGAATCTGTAAGTGACATGGTAGGGGGGCACTCTGGGGCCCAATCAGCTTTTGGCCAGTGACCCCTTGGCCCCGCTCCTGTATACACCCCTGCTCACTCTTTCACTCTCTTCCTCCTGTTCTCTCCTTCTCCTCCCTGCATCAGCCTTTCCGACATATCGCCCCGACACACGGCTGACTGTCTCCTTTTGAATGTCAATTTATTGTGCGCGTTCAATATCATCATTGCTGTTTTCAGTTTCTTTTCAGATATTTAAAGGGTTTTGTGTGATTTTTCAAGTATTTTAGAGTAATGAACAGTCATTACAAAGCATATGAAATACCAAAATTAGAGGGACAATTCTCCATGTGCTCTTACTTTTCACAATGCTGCTGGTTATATGTCTGACCTGCCTAAACTCATTGACTACGGCAGCCTTAAGGCAGGCGGAGATCATGCTGGTGCCGCCGAGTGGGGGGGGGGGGGGGGGGGGGGGGGGGGGGGGGGGGGGGGGGGGGGGGGGGGGG
>JABFEA020000085.1:6089141-6104765 GCA_019775915.2 Cyphomyrus plagiostoma
CAGGAACCATAATTAGCAAACAGGGTAGTTCCTCGTGTGCTGACCAGACACGAAAACGTCCCACAGAGGATCGCCACAGGTTTCCATCCAAAAACGGAATGGAAAACTCCATTCAGGAAGCAGGACAGGTTCTGCTGAGGCTCTTACTGCTCACGTTCACTTCTCCCCTGTGTCCGATTCTCACGTCCTGCTCCGATTTATCACCCTGAAACACGATAAACTTCCCCTGCGATTTTGTGGCCTAACAGAACCATTCATTCTGACAAAGCGGGGCTTCTGATCGCCTGGAAGGAGAGCAGATTTATTTACATGTGTGTCTCTCACCTTCTCCTCGCTCCTGGGACGCCGGTGACATCCATCAGGAGTAAATGAACATCTACCCTGTTTGGCCTCTGAGCAAAATCAACAGGCCGGACAGCCCTCTTTGCTTGGGGGGCATAAAAACATTTAATTTGTCGATGTTTTTAGCGCCGTCTGGGTCTGGCGATGGGTCTGAATCCCCTGCGAGGCGGTCATTAAAGCGGCAGAGATGCCAGCGTGTGAGACAGCCCTCGCTCGCGCGCTCCTGCTGAAGCAGTCTGGCGTGCGGCCACCTTGCCAAGCGTTCATTAAGGATCTCGTGCGAAAAATGATTTGCGCTTCTAATTGGGCGGGTCAATTAAGCGCCGTCGTGTTGAGCCAAGCGAAGTCTGTGCCAAGAACATCTTTTGGGTACATTTAGGGTCTTTAATCTGACAGTCCCGTACCTGTTTGGCTGCTGACTTTGAAACATTCCATTTTTCCCCGTCATATTATGGTTTGAGTTTCCAGCGGGCACAGCCCAGCCTGCCACCCGAGTCCTCCGATTCCCGTCCGATGGTGGCGATCACAGACGTGGCTGAGATGCTGTGCTTCCTGAGTTTTGATACAGTCGTCGTTGTCCCCCCCCTCCCGCCGCCCACCTGTGCATTTAAGGGATTAAACGCGTGACCATTATCTCTGCGTCTCATGTTCCTGTGGTAATGAAGCCAGGCCTGCAATCGACTCAATAAGTCATGCCGGCGTCTTCAGAACATTATAATAATTCATAATGGATTGGCCGTCGGGCTCTGCACTCTGATTGACTCGTTAATCACCACAGCGACCAACACATCTCTTTAATATTTATACAACCGGTCTCACTCTCGGGACTCTGCAAGGTCTTCCCAGGTGCGCTCAGTGAATCACCCGAGCCGATCTGTCTTCAGGCAAAGTCGGTCCCATCCCAAAGCCGGTCCCGCTACTCGCTAACAGGAAACAGTCGCTCGTCCCTGCATCCCTCGTCATTCTCGGTTTTGGAAGCACTCAGATGATCAAATCACATAACAAGGGAAAAAACACCCTCAGGAGCAATCGTACGCGCTGTGGTCAAAACACACACATCCCCGGCAATACACTTTCCCCGCATGGAGCAGGACCGAATCCTTTCTGAGAGCTAACTTTGTCAGTTGCTTTAAGAGTCTGCTCGAGGTTCCACACAGTACCACACTGAGCACCACCCGTGTCAGTTGCCTTAGTTGACCACTCATGTTTCCACATGGTCCAGCTCCCATTCAGGCTGCCACTGGGATTCAGGTCACATGTCTATACTACCCCCCCCCCCCCCCAACCACCACCACTGTTTGCACTGTTGCAGTCTTCATGGCTCTGTTCCAGGTATTCTTTGCTCATTCTGGTTCCCTGCAATACTTCCGGAGGCGTACACACGACAGAAAGTGGTTGTGCTTTGTTACCATTCATAGGTCTGGGGGTGGGGGGGGGGGGGTTGAATTGAGATACTCCAAGAAGTAATGCCCAGACAAGTCAACATTAAAAAAATATTTTATATAAAGCTACTGAAAGTTAACCATAGATGTTTAAGGAAAGTCCAAAACCTTCTGCATTTTTATTGACAGTCTAAAACAAATGAGTCGTTTCTCTATGTTCTGTGGGATCTTCACGTGCCTTTGGTGCATACAAAGTGCTGGATTTACCTGCCGCTTCCCAAGCTTGATCAGGACCAGCGCTCCCCACTGGAGCCGCCTCGCCCCGCCCCCCCCCGCCCCCCTGGCTGATCCGAGCCTCCGCACCCATCACCTGTGCCCCATTTGCGGCCCCCTAAATCTCACAGCCCGAAACCCAATAATTAAACGGATAATTTCCCACCTCAAGTCGATGGCGGCTGTGGGATAATCACATCACCTGCTGTCCCCGGTCTCTGTCAGGAAGCCGATCCCGCGCGTGGATGAAAGGCCTCATGATTGCGAGATAGGCGACCCACTGGCAGCGGCAGGGTGGCGAGACTCTCGAAAGTTCCGGAATTCTCCCCTAAAAATGTGCAGGAACTCTTTTATGTTCCATTACTATAATTTGCAAAAATCCCACATCTCCATGAATTATGGAGGGAAGGATTTATGTTATGCTCATTAATTATGCCGGAGATTAACAGTGATTCCAAGACTGTAGTAAAGAGTGAAAATTATACTACTATACTGCAACCCCAGTAATATTAAGATTACATCATTCTCTGTATCACAATAGCAGAGCGAATACAGCCAAATGTGCCTTGAAGCTCTCACTGCTGAATAGCGGCTCGCACCAACAGCCTGAGCAGCCTGTCTGTGATAGATGGGTCAGAGTTTTCAGTCCATTGCCTAGATCCATTACAGGGTCAGTAAAACCCAGCATTGCTACATTAGCCAATCCGGTTAGCTGCACTGCGGCAAGATCTTCAGTTTAAAATATAATGACAATGATCTGGTGGGTTTGGACACGCGTATCAGTGACGCTGTCAGCGATGTGACTCTTCACGGTGGCTGACGGGCTGCTCCGGAGAGCATGTCTGCACGTCACCTCTGCCCACAGCCAGGACATATTTAGTGTCATGCACTTGCCCATGGTCACGTCCATGGGATGCAGATGAGACTGGGGAGGTGGAAGTGACATCACACAGTCTCCCGGAACGTTGCCCCCCACCCCCCCCAAAAAAGAAACATCTTCCCTTTTTGATGGAAACATATTGTAATGGAATGAGGTGGCAATTTGGTTATAAATAAGTTATCCCACCTCCATGTGCCTGATAGTGGCTTTCTCTGGGGCATCCTGTGGTGAAGCTGCTCCGATACTGAACAATATCAGGCTGACTGCACTCGTCCTCATAACCCTGACTTAAAAGGTTCACACCGGGGAATCAAATTTTAATTCTCGCTCAGATGAACATGGGAAGTTGCCGCTTTGTGATCATGAATGTTGTTGTATTTTTGCTGATTCACCATTGGGGGGGGCACAATGCCCAGCCAGGAAAGCAAGTTCTGGGGACTGATGGGATATTTCCTGTTGGACTTCTCTTTGGGGGGGGTAACACAGTGAGTGACGGAGACTGCAAGGCTGCTGGGTGCCAGATGTGTAGGCCATTTCATTTTGGAAGTGCCCCATGCGCTTCATAGAGTTAAGGTTACCCCAACTCCCACTGCAGATCGTGGCCTAGTCCGCTGATCCGTCCATCAATCTAAGGGGTGTCTGCTATAGAAAATTGCACAAAAATAGAAAAAATATGCAGGAGAAACAGGAGATTTTAGTGTCCTGTGCTGCCTGGAATATAATATAGACCAACAAAACCTTGACAAAGTTAAGTGCTGGAATGGATGGATGAATGGATGGATGGATGGATGGATGGTAGAAACTGATCATGAAGTCATCTGGTTCCCATTCCTTCTCCTCTCGTTCCTCTAATCTTACGTTCGGTGTTAAGCTTCATTGTTTATGTTTACCTGTGTGGTGCCTTCAGCTCTCAGCCTGGAATACCATTACGTCCCAACCGGGAAATCTGTCCTTGATAAATCCCGGTCCATTAGGCAGTTCTGCTTGCGTTTCTCACGGTTACGTAAATATTCACGGAGCCGGATTTAAAAAAGATCCTGCCTCCCGACCAGTGTAGAGGAGAAGTGCGTCGCCATTGTGTGGAAATGACATGTATGTGTGTCAGTTGACACACTGAGACAATGACTTATGACTAATGACGGGACAAATGAGGCTTTAAAGCACACAGTGGGTGGGATAATTGTAAGCTGTCAGTCACCGATTGGATTTATCCACTTCCCATTGGCTGCTTCCCATTGGCTGCTTTTCCGGTTTCCATTAGGTTAAACCGGTTGATGACTGACAGCTCGCGTTTGAATAAAAACCCATACAGCCGCAACAGAAAACACCGAATGAGGTTTCTGGAGCTTAATTACTTTCCGTGGGGAGGAGAGATTTGCAGCGATGGCCCAAGCCTCGGCCCAGGTGCATCTGACATCGCGCCAAAATCGTCATGGTGATTTCAAGAGCTCGTCACGGGGAACGAGGGGAATTTATGTAAGACCTAGATAAATCAATGGAGGTGCGTGTTGGGCCAGGGGGTGGGGGAATGGGATGTCCTTCTCGCCCTCCTGCCTTAAGTAATGACCTTCGGTAATCAGCCACTGGCCAGCGAGGGAGTCGTCACGCCGAGCTCCATTCATTTTCCACCCCTGCTGTTCCCAGTTTGGCTGGTCTAGCGGACGACATTAAGTCACTCCCTGTCTAAACCGCCAGGCTGGAGGACTGCTGACTTGCTGGGATGGGGGGGGGGGGTCACTTAGTCTTGGCCACGCATTAATTAGGTCTCGGTGGGTAAGAAATTAGGAGGCTGATTGAGAAATTAGCATCTGATTAAAGACCCATTAAGGAATCGTAACCAAAGACAAACACTCTGGCCGTAAATCTGACTCGGGACCCAGCTCCCTAAGTGACAACAGGAATTTCCCAAGCGTATTGGGTGTTTGGTTTATAGATGATTAAATGACCCTCGTTCCTGCTTGGGATACTGTGCGAGGGACTGGGGAAAGGCCAAATTAATGAGCGATCTGGAAGTGTAATCAGAGTCGGCAGGGGGAGTAGCCATTTCCGCGTGGGGATTGAGCTTGTTATTTGCTGCCCTTGGGCCTCTCTGTGGCGTTGTGCTAATGCCTCAGCTATCAAACCACCTCACACACATGCCATTAGCCTCATTGGGTTAATGCGGACCACAGGTACACAGACAACATGGGACAGGGATGTTGCCAGGGAGACAGATCCGCCCTCCAACCAATCAGAATGACACACTCATTTTAGGTTTCTGCCTGTGTCCTGATTGAATACCAGTGTCGCTGTTATTTATGCAAAAGCTTGGATCCAATGGACAGTGAAATTCCAATGGCAAGATTACAGTCCACCTCTGGCTCCCCCCTGTGCTGTAATAAGTACCCCTTTCACGAGATTGTTTTATATTCATCATTTATAATGAAGGCGAGGAGGGAGGAGGTCAGATCTTCTCCATGGAGAAATCTCCTACGTATGTGTCCTTCCAGAACACTGGTCTGCTGAGAAATTGTCCTGAGAAACCTGGTGGGAAATGAGTTTAAAATAGTGTGTCCAAACTTTAGTTATAATTAAAACAGAGATTGGTGTTTAGTGACTCCCTGACCAGAGGAGGTGGAAAATTCAGCTCCAGTAAGTAGAAATCCAAACCAACCAGTTTCCGCCAACCAGTTGAGTATAAAGAGTCACAGTTACAGAGTACTCAACTGGTTGGCGGATTTGTACTTTCTGGAGCTGAACTGCAGCTATCCAACATTTGTGTGATCACACATTTTGGTAATGGCAGAAATTAATCAATTCCAAAAAAAAAAAGAGCCGTAGTGCTCACAATTAATTGCCAATTAAACTCCCGTTTGATTGGATAATGACTGTCTCCTTGGTCTGTCTGTGATGAGGAATTGCTTGGAGACCCTTGACTCCAGCACCAGGTTTTCTGGCCAGGAAAGCATTTTTGAAGGAACATATATTGTATTGTTTTGGACGAGTGCAAGAGCTGTGAGGAGACCGGAGGTCCTTGTGAGGAGATTAGCAGATATAGTCTGTATGACTGATCAGAAGAACTGAAGAAGGTATACATCTCTACATTGTGTCTTGATGGTAGCACAAACTGGAAAGAGGATGTTTGACTCAGAAAGCCTGATCTCTAGGGCTTCATTGAATTTTCCGTTCAACAGACTGAGGAGACTCTGGGACCCACAAGGGCTCTGGGCACTGGTATTAATGGACCGTATTATCCAGCATTTGTGAAAGGTAATCATATTGGTGAAATATTTGTGGAAGGTAATCATATTATTTTCATTCTTAGTTTGATTGCCTTGACCTTGATGTTGGAAAGACAACTCCCTCTGCAAACATAACGAAAAGTCGTTGCTAGGGAACCGCATTTCAATGTTACATTTCTGAGGCGCGACGGAGGGATAGATGACCTTTAGGGCCCAGGGAGCTCCGGACACCCACGTTCCAGCAGACTGGCGATATACTTGAAAATCACTGCTCTTTTTTTGTATAGCTGCTATATTTACCAGTTTCGTTCAAAGAGAAGACCAAAATAAACACTTGAGATGAGATTCCAGGGACGAGGCGTTCACTTCTTCACACACAGAGTCCCCCCTCCTGCCAACCCCATCCAGGGCCAGAGAGGACGCCATGCCTCAGCCACTCACTGGATTGTCACCTCTACAGGCATACGTTGCCCCGGTGACCTTTCGGAATCCGATTTCCGGAGATGGCTACATTTGACTGACATTTACGAGCGAGAGAGGGAATGGGGTGTGCGGGGAGAGGTGGCCAGCGGAGGGTTCTGCGGAGGGATCCAGCAAACCCCCATAACATACATCTGTCCCGATATCAGCATCCAGGTCTAAAGCAAATAGATAAGATCTGCTAGGAATCTGCATCATTGAAAGGTAGTCTGATGATCTGTGTGTGGTAATATTGCTTTATGTGTTTCTTATAAAGCATCTTATAAGCCTGAGGCAATTTTCCCCATCATGATTTTAGGCGTGATCTAAATGGGTAATGCCCCCCAATAGGAAATGCCCCCCAATAGGTAATGCCCCCAATGGATTATGCCCCCCAATGGGTAATGCACCATCTGAACCCCACTTCACCTTTCCAACACTGTCCAGCCCTTCCCCCTTGGTCACCTCCGTGGGCTTGCCAACACATGGCTCCACATTACGTAACATCTGTTGCTGTAGGGACTGTGTCACTAACGTGAAACACCAACACGTGAGTCCAGATGGTGCCAGAGCTGGGGGAGGGGTGGGGTGCAGGCTCGTCCAAACGTGCGCCGTCCAGTGGGTTCCAAAGTGGGTTCTATTTAGGGTGAGAGGCATCAGGCTCTGTGGTAGTTAAGGACGCGACCTTGTGACTTGAAGACCACACTGTTGAGACTCAGCGTTTCTCAAACTGCTGCTCAGTGACCCTCGGACAGTCCACGTTTTTGCTGTCTCCCAGCTCCCGGTAGGAAATGTACACTGTCCTGGCAGGTACATAAAATGTAAAATGTGGGCTATCTGGGGGTTTCTGAGGACAGTGGTTTAATGATCTGGTGACCATGAATCCTTCAATGTTGTCAACACCTGTGAGATACTTATCCATTCTCAGTCCTCTTTCTTCCTTCATATCATTTTCTAGTGGTGTGTGTGTGTACGTGTGTGTCTGCATGTGTGTTTGTGTGTGTATGTGTCTGTGCGCTCATACATTGTGTGTTTGTCCATTTTTCTTTTTTTTTCTTTTTACCCAAGAGAAGGTGGTGGGGGCAGATGATTGATCCTCAAGGCTGAGTAGAAGTGGTCTGACCCTGCTGCTCATACAAAGGGTTTGGGGATCTTGGAGATCTGATGCTTCTTTGTAGATGCGGTCCAGGGTCATGGATAAAAAATTCCATCTCCCAGATATCGAGCGCATGGTCCCTGGCTGTGGTTCAAAGTTGCATCTTGCTTGTGTGACCAGGTGCTATTCTAGGATGGGGCATAAGAGGGGCCAGAATTTGTACAATGGGGCCAACCTTATTATTACCCAATGATATGTTTTGAGTCGGTGAGTGACAGGGGAGAGGGCATTGCGGGGGCCAATCAGCTTTTAGCTGGGGCGAGTGTCCCGCACCCCCGAACATGCCCCAGTGCGTGACCTATCTCCCTGTAGGTTTCCGTGTCTGAGGCTCCCTGCTGAATGATGTCCCCCATCACCGTCATTTAGGAGGATCTCACCTATCACGTCTGAGTCCGGGGAACTTGTTAATGAGTTAATTAATCCTACAAATATAAGCCACGTCATCTGGGCCTCTCCCCTGACCCCGACTTGTTCCTGATTGGTCTATTTTGTTATTTGTGTCCCTACCATCCATCACTGATAGGCGGCTTGCAGTATATTAATGCCATGCTAGCTATATGTGTGTATCGTTACCATTGCGCCACAGTTGTTGTACAAGGATCCCCGTGGTAACCAAAGGGCATCGTCCGCCTTTATTATGGCTAGCGTAGGGTGTGACAGTTGCTGATGCATCATGTTGGACTACGTTCGAGAGTTTCAGCTGGGCTTTGAGTGCCTCCATGCCTTTCCAGATGAGCGCTTTCGCCATCTGACAGAGACCTTTTCAACTCGTCAACATCTCCCTTAGAATGCCTTTCGGACAGTGGGGCACCTGGAATTGGTACAGAAGGGCAGCAATGTGAGAATGTACCTGAGCTTTTTTGGCTGTCTTGGGAGTTGTGTGAGGTCTGATGATTATACAAAACATCGTGGTGTGAGCATCTGTGCTTGTCATACAGATTTCACCCTAAGCACACCAATGATGGAAAGTAATGAAAAACAAAGATTTATGGGAATGAATAGAATCCAATCTATCAAATCTATCCTCAAACTCTATCCCCTTCCCATTTTACCACCTGCACACCTGAAACCAGAGCTGCTCCACTGAATTCAGGCATCGGAAATTGGCTTGCTCTTTCAAACTGTGTTTGACTTTTGAAGACGTGAATTTTAAATATTTTAACATCGATAGGTCCCACAGGCTATTAATGTGCCACGAGCTGTAATTTATTATTGCATTAGCGCCTTACCTCGCCTCTGTGCATTTTCCGAATGGTGCTCGTTTTACTTGTGTTTTTAAGCGACCGTAAAACCCCTTTCTCTTGAAGTATGCTTTGGGCATTTATAACAAGGACACATAAATCAAAGGGAACCCATTAGCTAAACCAGGAACTTTGCCACTGGCAAAGAAATATCCATCACGCTCGTTTGGGTGAACTGAAAAATTTCTCTCCCTGTCTTCATCATTTAAAGTATAAAATGGGAAAAATATTTAACCTCTGCTGACAAAAATGCTTCGAAATTATTGTTGTTTATTCATGTTTATTCATATATTTGTTATTATGCATTGTACAGGTACTTCCATATTCCTTTTCATATGTGTGTTATATGCAGTCTGTAATATTACTTTAGGGGTTTTCCAGAGATACATACAGCAAACTCAATATGCCGGTATTTGAGTCTTTATTTCATTGTATTATTCCGATTCATCACATCCTCCAGCTCTTGAGAACCACCTTAAATAACTGTTGACAGGCCATATCTAAGCCTGATTGGTCTAGAGCCTAGGGGGTGTGGCATTGCAGAGATTGTCTGCTTGTACATAGTTGTGCAGACCTCAGAAATTCTTAACATATGAACTCATGTTTTGTGATGTTTACTAAGAAAGTAGTACTTCAAAACGATATCAGAATATGGCAGAAAGGATTATCATTTAAAGAGATGATTTCCCAGGACCTGTCTCTTGGATAGAGAGCTTTGAAACTCTGTTGGTCTGAAGATATAAACCCTATTTGGCATTTGGCAATGCTAATGGCATTTAGCAGCAACCTGCAGTGATAAGATTTGCGGAGGGTATTGCACGTCTCCACAGGGCGTGATTGCCTTAACATGCCACCTTAACACTCTGCTGAATGAAGGTCTCTGCAGTTCTTTAGGAACAAGGAACAGTAGAATACTCAAGATTACCATCTCTGTATTGACAATCTGTCATGGGATGTTATATAAATCTATTGATGTCTGAATGAGAATGGAAGTGACAGGTATGTTTCCCAGAAGGCCTGCCTTGAGTGTTGATGTCTTCTGAGCCTGGATGTGTGAGATTCAGGCCTGGCAGATGGTCCTGGCCGTAGGTGCCTGCGCCTTTGAAGTATCCCTTCAGTCACACCCTGGGCTGTGAGGGAGAATCACTCTTACAAACAACTTAGTGACCAGGCAAACTGCTATGCAATTAGAACGAACATTGTATGAGAAGCAAATGAACTTCTGGTCTTACTGATCTCTACCTGTTTATCTCTGATAACTAAAGAATAATTGCAAGAAAACAACAATCATTAGATAATATTTGTCTTTTATAATGCTGTCTTATTATATTCTGGTGATTTAAACCACAATGCTTTGTGTATTTATCTCGGGTCTTCAGCTGTCAGTCAGACTTGAAGGTGTTGAGCTGTTTGTTAGTCTAAAGAGTTTTTCTTTCCTTTATCTCTTTTTCTGCCACAATCTGGGTCTTTTCTAGGGCACTGTAATCTTTTAATGGGATCTCATTCCCTTCATTGATCGCATGCAGTATGAGGAGATCATTGCAACAAGAGACCATTGAGCTCAATCTGTCCTCTAGACTCTGACAATCCACCTCTTCCCATGGCACTAAACAGCAGGCTCTCATTGACCTGATACCGACCGCGAGAGCATCAGGAAGAACACAGGTGTTAAATGGACAGGTTAAAATCAGCTGTGATTTGGAACAGTTACTGAGCCCAGGGGTCTGGCAGAGCTATGAAGCAGCTGGGGTGATAATTGTGTTATATGTCTTTGGGTTTGTGTGGTTGTGTGTGGATTATGGTTCTATTGCATCGTGGGGACCAAATGTCCCCCACAATGTAATAAAAACCTGTTTTTTACGTTGTGGGGACCATTTTTCATATCCCCACAAAGATCTGTGACTGCAATCAAAAAAGTAAAAATGCCAAAAGTCTCATATTTTGTTTGGTTACCTATGGTTAAGGTTAGGGCTGGGTAGGGGTTAAGGTCATCATGTTGGGATTAGATATAATTACAAAGCTGTGTGGGTGTCTGTGTGTGTGTGTATGCATGTATGTGTGTGTCTGTGTGTGTGTGTATGTATGTATGTGTGTGTCTGTGTGTGTAAGTGAGAGAGAGAGAGAGCTGGAGGGATGACAGAGTAGACAAGGTCGGGTCACATTACAGAGTGTTTTGATTGCCTCCACCATGCATACGATGAGGTTCCTCAGAGGCACAGACATCCCACCTTAGGGATACTGATTTCAGGGATGTTGATGAGCGGCATCCGGGAAGGCGGGGGGACTGGCCAATGCCTGGCTGGTATTACGGTAATACCATGTATATACTGGCAACTAGGGTGGGGCCAGAGAGTGGTGGTTAAATTTGGGGCGAGGTTGTGGTGGCAAGACAGATTTCCAGGATATCGTGCATCGTTTGCGGGTGTCGGGGAGCTGCTGTCAGTTTGTGGGAGACTTCCAGAAACCCCTGATCATGTGAGCTCATCATATGACTTCCCCCATTGCTTTGGATCGGTGTGTAAACATATATGAATTTGAATATAGAATATAGAATTTGAATATCGAATTCGAATTATGGCTTCTAAATTACTTGAACTGAGTGAAAGCAGATGCAGGTTCTCCAGTTACTCTGTTATTGTTCCCAAAATTCACTATAATCTCTATATTTGTCTGTTTTTCCCCAGTGACACGCTCAGTGTTAATCTGCAGCATTTGCCTATTGCTCTGAGAGCCTGATGCCAGGCTGGTCAACAGAAGCCAAGCGTCATAAACAAATAAGCAGAACCCCGATTCTCCCCGAGCCCACAGGGGGCCAGCAACGTGGCTGAAACGCATACATACAGTGATCCCACTCCCCCTAACTACCCTCCTGCTGTCCCCACCGGCTGTGTCAGGGGTCCTGTCTGCTCACCAGGCCATCAGCACTGCTGTTAAGTGACACCACATCCCTCAGATGTCCCTACGACGTCCCTTAGATGCACTCTGTCACACGGCCTCCGCCATATGGGTGACACGTCTCATGTTTGGCTGTCAATCGGTCGGACACTCGGCCGATTGAGGACGGCTCGGTGCTGTCTAGCCACAGAATCGGATCTCAGATTTTCCTGCCCGCCGCTCTGGGTTAAACGCCATCGGGGAATTGAGATGCAGGCTCCGGGCCGGGTCAGGGAGTCCATTAGCAGCTGGAGTGGTTTCATTCCCAGGGATCCTCTGCCTGCTGATGTGTCTCCCCCCTGGACCCCCAGGCTCTGGAGCTTATCCTACCCCGGACGTCTGGCACGCCTCCTCAAACCTTTGCCCAAAGTTTGCCACAGTCCCCACATAGGTGTGAGATGGACACATCATCCTTGCTTTGTAGGTCAGCTGTTTTTCCTCTATACATCTGTATGTGAAGCCAGGGAATGGGGCGGGGGGGTGCAGAGAGGCACACAGATTTATGTCACAAGATCTACGCACCCGAGAAAACCAGCCTGGGGGTGGGTTACGAGCTTACTGGTACTGCATCACCACCCCCACCCAACCGCTGTGGGGTGATCAGTCTACTGATGACTGCACTCCAGCGCTCTCCAGTTTCGGGCTACACCCTGGGGTCAATAAACCCATGTTTCATATTGAACAGCGCCCCCCGTTTTTCTGGATGACTGACGGCAAATGTCTCATTTAATATTTAAGACTCTACCAATACAGCTGGAGTTCCCGGAATGAAAAACAAATGCTATTTAATTTTCTTTTTTCCTTTTTTTTATATATATATTAGAATGTCTATATTATAGAATGTCTGCCTCCACTGGGCTACGTTAAACCTGACAGTCATAAAGTATCTATTATTAACAAGCACAATTTTGTTTCTAATAATGCATACAGACATTGGAACACAGCAGTTAGCTTCCAGTATATGCAGCTCTAGCAAACAGATTAATCTTCGAAATGCATGAACTGGAATGGACCTGTGGTTGATTGGGCAGGGAAATAATGGAGTTTGGACCATTTCCCTTGCAGCAGTCTCTCTCTCTTCCTCTCTCTCTCCCTCTCTTTCTCTCACACATACACGCTGCTGGTGGTTTTCTTCTGTCTGCTTGTCCCATCAGGGCTCCATAACCTAATACACCAGCCTCGCTTTCCCTCACATTACATTGCTGCTTTGTTTCTGAAAAAGGATTCTTAGTAAAAGAGGCTCTCTCTCCCTCATGGAGCCCTTCCAGGATTTCAAAAAGGGTTACAAATCATCAAGAGGCTCTAATGCGCAGCCTGCAACGTGACGTAAATTTGCCCTCGAATTGCCCCTGCGCCGACAAAGGGAATGTCCAAAAAGCCATTTCACAGAAAGGCCGCAATTTCCATCTTTGTTATGGAATGGTTGAACACCACTTGTGGCCACAAGAGGGCAGATTCCATTTCCGCAGCACGCCAGGGGACCCAGACTCAATGCTTGCATGACTAATAACCTACGGGAAATGTAAGCTGCCCTCTAGTGTCTGTAATTATGAGCTTAATGCAAGTTCATCCAGGGGAACCGTGACATATTTTTGCATTTACCAGTAATCATCCTTTATTTACAATTTTAAGACATGTTGTGCCATTAGTTACCATTTAATAAGAAATGCAGTCATTATATGTTGGCTCTTTGATAGCTAACAGGGTGTGTGTGTGGGGGGGGGGGGGTAAATCACTATCTTGTGTGAGTGGGCTGAGTGGGGGTCATTTTCATGGGGAATTAATACGGACATTTTGATCAAAATGCAATTTCTACCACGGACATGGTATTAAAACATATTAAAATGTGCTTTGTGTTCAATTTACATTGATTTGAGGATTCCCCACGTAAATATTTATGACTATAAATTTTAATGTGCAATCAATGCAAAAACTAGGTTATTAATTAGTTACATTTTAAAATCGATTCACGTCTCTGTTTTTTATATCAGTTTTTTTTCTCAATCAAGATGTTCTGCCATGGACATTGACGACTTTTCCCCCATATGCTTTTGTCCATGTACAAACCGGTCAAGGACCCCCCTCGTGCAGAGACCTACGTGCTTCTGTCGTTCTCGGGAAAGTCGGATGTATTTCTGGAACGACACTTCAGGGAGGGTCTAACTGGCGCTTCCACACTCCCCGTACCTGAAGACCATCATTGGTGGGTCTCACACCGCTTGTGTGTGAGAAGCTGGCATGTTTTCTTGACAGGGTTTCCAGAGGCGATGCCTCTTGGAGTTCCTCTGCATCGAATGGCGGCAGCCAGGAATGACTCAGCACTGAGGTGCCCCTGGCTCTCCTTCAGGGGACCCGGGCCTTGGAATATTCCACAAGAGACCGCGGTGATCCTCTCTCCGCAGGTTTACAGCAACGTGACGAGCATGGCAACGGTCTGGAATGGAATTACTCTGCGGACGCGGAGAAGGAGATATTTAGCTAATGGACTGGATTGGATTAGAGCAGCTGGGAGCTCAGTGGGATTCAGAAGGGGTTCGTTTCTGAGCGAGTCCATCTCTGCGGCGGGCCTGGGGGTCAGGCACCTGCATTAACACCTCAGCATCACCTGGCGGGAGGCAGTCTGAGCGCGTGAGGGGAGTGGCGCTAAAAGATACCCGCTGCTGGGATTAACACGGGCCATCTCTTTATAAACAGCAGAAATAAATACGCAGCATGGTGCGTGTTTGCCTGCCCACTGCAGTGACACTGTCATTAAAGCCACATGGGACACAGAGAAAATGACCTGATCTCTCCACAGAGATTAATAAAGTATATCCTGATATTGCCTTTTTGGGTGTTTCGTGTTTTGAATGCTTTGGACTGTGTATCACCGTGTAACATCTTTTGTTAACCTGTTTCTTTCGTTGCTGTTGTCGTGCGGCTCCAAGGGATAGGACTCTGTATCTGTGATCAGAATGCAGTTGGTTCAAAGCCCAGGCCCCTAACTCCCAATTGCCCCAGGCACCGACTGACCCTGCATTCTGTTGCTTTCGATTAAAAGGCCCCTGCCAAATAGATAAATGTATTCAGTAGCGTTTTTTGGGAGGCATTCAGCCCTCTAAGGTCCAAAAGTAGAGTCACTCCTAGGGATCATTAATCACATGACAGTCCCACGATTAAGGTGACACGTAATATAACTGTCACCTGACTGGATTGATTGGTCCCCCAGTTTGGTTCAGCTGTATCTGATATTGATCCGTGCCAGTAGGTTGTCGGGTCCAAGCTCCTGTCATCTCTCTTCCAGACTGCGATGCCTGGTGAAGCAGCTGGAGAGGGGAGAGGCCTCTGTTGTAGACCTGAAGAAGAACCTGGAGTATGCAGCCTCAGTGCTGGAGTCCGTGTACATCGAGGAGACCAGGTACTCATTCAGGCAATAAAAAGCTGTGGACCTTCAGTGACATCTCTTTGTCCTCCAGTCTTGTCCCCTCTGTCTTCCTGTAAGGTGCCTCTGTTCCCCAGTCCTGTCCCCTCTGTCCTCCTGTAAGGTGCCTCTGTTCTCCAATCTTGTCCCCTCTGTCCTCCTGTAAGGTGCCTCTGTTTCCCAGTCCTGTCCCCTCTGTCCTCCTGTAAGGTGCCTCTGTTCCCCAGTCCTGTCCCCTCTGTCCTCCTGTAAGGTGTACCTGTTCCCCAGTCCTGTCCCCTCTGTCCTCCTGTAAGGTGTCTCTGTTCCCCAGTCCTGTCCCCTCTGTCCTCCTGT
>JABFEA020000085.1:6114659-6130010 GCA_019775915.2 Cyphomyrus plagiostoma
CAGCCTCCAGAAGGTGACCTCGTTATACTGTGATTCAATTATTGCATCACTCTTGTGTCTGTCCCACCCTTGCCCTTCCCCCCCCCACAGTCTTAACAGCATCAACTCTGCCGACGTGAAGCGCTACACCGCAAAGACCACTGGTTCTGATGGGGGCACGTCCCTAAACTGCTCCCTGCTCAGTGTCGACCTCAAGATCTTCAAATCCCTGTGGAGCGTCGAGGTGGCCCAGAACCGAGAGAAGTGGCAGGCCCAGGCAGCCAAAGGTGCTTTGGGGCCGGGCTGTGCCAGGGGGGATGAACAGCAGGATGAACCATATTGGTGGTTGCCGGTGCATTATGGGAAATTGAGTCCAACTGAGTTGCTTGAGTATGTGTAGAAAAGCACTCAGCTGAGAACACATATAAAGCATGCATGTGGCTGCATGTATGTGAGCAATCCACTTCCCTGCTATCGCCCCATAATCTAGAACAATATGGTGAGGTCAGGAATTCCCACTTTGCAGGGTCACTGAAAACCAGACCTTTCAAAACAATTATAAACGTTTGTAAGTATTGCAGGGACTTGTGGGTAATGAAACCACATTAGTGTAGCTATTATGGACCACTGATCCAACTGATCCAGCACTCTAAGAAACACCCCTCCCCAGTCAGTAACTCTTACTGCCACAGAGCCATTGTGACAATAAATCTTCATACTCAACAGCCACCACCTCCCCCCCCCCAGAAAATTACATGGTTCAATCATTTCATTTGTGTAAAAACTCATTTCAGAGGCCTGCACAGGTCCATAGCTCTGACATGACATGTGTGAATAAAATACAATAATAACAGACAGCATTGCAGTTTCTGTTCTGCTGAGGGACACACAATCATCCTGCACATAATCCCAGAATTTTTTCAGTTGTGTGAAGTTGTTTTATGTCTCTCCATAGAGCCCTATAAGAATCTAAAGTATTATCTATCTTATCTGTCAAAATATGGGGGGGGGGGGGGATCATAAGATCATCTTCTGGGGATTAGGTGATAAACAGGCTGGAAATTAACAGCAGTTCCCATAAAACTCCTTGACAAAGCTGTTTGCGTCTCATGTGGCTTTCTGGAAAATTCCATCTAATGGAGTAGCTGCAGACCCAGCTGAGTAGCAGCCCAATTTCCAAAGAATTCTGGGAGACCGAGGTGTAATTCAACCTTCTGTTTACTTTCTTCCTATCAAAGATCCAAACAGCAAACATACATTGAAAGACTAAATCCTCCAAATTGGCCAAAATAAAAAAAAAACAAAAAATCTACACACAACGCTGAAGCTTCTAACACTCAAGCAGATAATCCCATGACCTGGAAAAATGGGCAGAATCGACTGCAATTTAAGTAGGGAACTGAGCTAGTGTAAGTGTAGTCTACTAATTAAGCAGTAAAAATCTGAAATTGCCTCCCAGCTCCCCCTGCTGGCCAGGACTGGAAATTATATTGTGTTCCCTGACATGACCCAATATTCTGTTAGACCTGGAGGAGAAGGCCAAGCGTGAAGCAGAGGAGGAGGCCAGGTGTGGGGTTGAAGAGGAAGTCAGACATGAGATGGAGGAGGTATCCAAAGCAACCCAGCCGGGCCCTGTTGAGCAGCCTGGGCCAGTGGACCAGAAACTCCAGAACCGGGAGCTGAACCGACCACTGGACAGAACTGCCAAGAGCCACATGGACACTGACAACCCAGATCAGATGCAGCGGACAGAGAACGGTATGTTTTTCGGATGGTGTGTCCCTGTGACAGGTGAAGCAGGGCTTCATCAAAAAAAGAAAGGATAAATGTAACATTCATGTCACAGAGCAAAATATCATTTTAGTTTCCATGTGAAACCAAAGAAGTGCCGTTGTTCAAAAAAATTATAAAAATGAACTTCAGTGAAGCAAAACATCTTATACCTTTCTTATACCTTCTATTCAGCAGTTGATTATATATTTATGGAATATTATACATTTTGAAACCTAACCAGTGAAGCAGACTTCACCTATTCTTTCCATGCTCATGTGTATTCTAAGCACAAAGGTGATCGACTCGAGTTTGACCATTCAAAACGTGAGTTCAGCCATCAGGAAAAATTGCTTGTTTGCCTTGATTTCTTGCAGGTTTATGGACAAGGAATTGGTATACTCTAAGTGATAGAGGCAAGAGTTTGAAATAGTGTAATTGTAAATACTATATTTAAATAGCCCTACTTGTTTATTGTAGCCAATCCCACGTATGTAGGGTTACTGTAAAATAGAACGTGTATTTTTTTGTTTGGTTTCTTATTGTGCAAAAGGAACACGTCAGTGCAGCAGTGAAATTAAGTTTGTGAGGATAATGTGAGGATTAGCGTTTGCACCTGTCCATTTATATTACACAGTTAAATAAACTGCTGTTTGATGTTTTGAACCAATATGGGGTGTGATTTTTCTCATATTTTTGGACAACGCAATCAATCATTTCTCCTTACACATTTCATCATTGTGGATACAGGGAGGTAGGGGGTGGCTTACCTTATTTCATCTGATCGAAAGTGCCAACACTGTTGAGGATTGATAGTTAGCTTGACAAAGTTGTGCGTTTCCCAAACAACGGTTACACAGTTGCAGATTCGGGATTCACCCAAAATGGGGACACATCGAGAATGTTTACTACAGTCTACTTATATGTGTCATTGTCAGTAACATGAATTTTATACTTGAGAAAGCTTAATGTGAAATCTAAAATTAAACATTAAGTTTGTCATACAGTTTATTATTACGTGAGAGGCAACGTCTGTTGATATGTGAGACATGGTTTCCCCCTAGTGGCTGATTAATACCATAACAATAATATTGTGACAAATTCGTCATCAGTGATTTTAAAAAGAAGTTCCTGTTTACCACAATCACACTACATTCTACTTATTTCTGCACAAATAATCATTTATTCTTTCAATTTCAAGGAGAAATTCAAGAGAAACCCAACTCGTCAACTCCAGAGGACAGATCAAACGGTAATAATCAGCCTAATTTGCCAAACTGACAATACTGTCATAGGAATGTCTGGTTAGTTTTTAGCCTGGATAGTTTTGTTGATGATATTTAGTCTTGAAATTATTTTGTGGCCCAGTGCTCTGTGTTTAACGTCGGTAGCACTGCCGCTCGGCAACAGAGTATGGGGGCGCCATATTGATGGGGGTCCTCACCCCAGTGTAGCGAGTCGGGACCCCAACACTGACCCTGGCATCTTTCCCCACAGATCCGGAGGCAGAGTGAGAGGGGACCTGGGTCCCTCGCCCCAACAGGACAGACCGCTCATCTTCAAACCCCCAAGTACTTCTCCCTCCCAGTCGTTCCTGCCATTCGGTAACCGATGACTACAGGCATTTAGAAAATCTGCCAGAATCGTCACCGCAACCCACGAGACAGAGACAGTTAAGACACCAAGGTGCGGAGTCTCTGTAGGACTCAGCAATGCTGAGCGATCGATGGAGACAGCTGCCCCAGGCCCCCTGCTGTTATTATTATTATTATTATTATTATTTTGTTCGGTTGCTGTAACTTATTATTTCTGTTATGATTTATTGCAGATGAGTGACGTCTATCACTAGTAGTATTATGCTTTTTTGTAGTATAAAATGAGTAAAATACCGGCTCTTTCTAACTGCAACATACCTGTTAAATAATGCCTTTTATATGTCACCCTGACCCCCCACCGAGGACAAGCTTCAATACCGCTGCATGTTTTTTTTTTCACTTTTCAGATTGTCAGTGGAGTGTTAACAACAGGTGATAAATTGCAAAAGATTCATCTGTTCAGTAACAAACATATAAAAAGTTAAAAGAAACCCATTAAAAGGTATACTTGTGATGTACACCACTATAAAGTGACACATTGTAAAATATGAACGCTTAATTTAAAAAAGAACTTAAAATGCATTTATTACAAGGTACACAACATATTTTATAATTTGTAAATGCACATTTATTTTAAAACTTTGCATAGTTTATGCTGAATAATAATGATAATTATAATAATAATAAATCCTAATTATAAAGTATGACAATGGAGATTTCTCCTAATTCAGTATATTGTGTATATATTGATGTGTACTGAAAACCGAAATGAATTGTGAATTGTGAACAGGCATATGGTGTATTTATGTGTGGTGTCTGTGTGCCAGGTCACCCAAAAGCCCCCACTGCCCCCCTCCCTGTGGGCTAGTACACTCGGGTTCAGATGGATGCCTGTAGCTATACCAGCGCATCGCCATAAATATTTTATTTCCTGCTTGGTCGTGACGTTCTAATTGTTACAGGACAAATTGTTTATTTAATTGGTTGTTGTGTGGCGCAGGATCGAAAATTTATGATTTTCGTTAAAAAATGACATGAATACTGTGAGCCTGTTTGCGGTATCTGTGTTTGTTTGACAGGAAATAACAGCTGGTTTCCGCTTTTTGAATACCTGGATATATGTGTAGTTTTGTTCTGTATTTAAAAAAGCTGTTTTTAATGCAGCCAATGCAAGATCATTATTAGTTCGGAAGAATTATGCGATTATTTTATCCTTTGAAAGTTTTCTTTTTCTTAAGGTCACATCAGGAGCTAATTAGAAAGTGAATTGTCAAACTTTGAAGCTGATCTTCATTTAGCCATAATTATCGATAAGTTCTTAGCTAACGGTATCAAAGGCAGTGTTATGTTACAGCTTAGCCTACATAGCTTTTCGGGATTTCATCTTCAGCACTTGGTAAATAAATTCAGGTTCGTTCAATATTATTACTCTGCCTTATTCCTGCTCTCTTACAGTTTTCTGGTGAACTGTGACAGTTCTTTATCTGTCATTCTCAATAGACCCTCGTCCCCGGAAAGTGCACGGCTTGGCGTGCCATCTGGTGGCCACGTGCGTTGACCATGTGCGTTTGTGTGCTTGTGCTGTGTGTGTCATAGCACTGGGCCGGAGCGCACTTTCTACTGCTTTCAGTATTTCTGTTTATCAGAGAAACGCAATTTACGTCAGATAAACACTCGGGCATGCAGTGCATGACTCAGGCTTCTTCTTCTTTTTTTTTTTTTTTTTTTCAAAAAATCCGTTAAACCAATTTTTCTGCCCAAACCACAAGATAAACCCAGTTGTCTGTGTAGTTTCCTTCTTGCTCTCACCATCTGGAATTCACATGATCACCTGTTATTTTTTTACCAGGCAAGTTTCTTATTAATTAGCTAAGATGTGATAGCTATCCCTGTTTTGTCTCCACAGAGTACAGTAATTAAAAGCCTTGTAATTTATGATGGATGTTACAGGTTTGGCACGTGCGTATACTACAGTACCAGTCAAAAGCTTTTGCACACCGCAGGTTTTTACTACTTTTCCATTTTTTATAAGCAGCAAATTTTTAAATTCTTGTTAAGCACTGGAAAGTTGAATTGACAACTACAAATGAAAATATGTCAAATAAAACAAGTTTCCTTTATAACACCGAAAGAGTAACAGTGCATATCTGACATCCTATGAACTGGTTGTGTGTGACAGTCAAATTATAGGCTGTCGTTTAACTTTAAACACACTAGTTAACTGTTTCCTCCCAAGAAACAGAGCAGTATTTAATGTCCCTTGTATAAAAGAATGCCTCGAATTTTCTCAGCTTTTATAACTGCTAGAGGAGGTTACTTTGATGAATCACAGATATGACATTTTCTTGCTAATAAAGGTGCTGAAGTGGCGAACATACTGTAAATGTATTTGTTAGCAAAGAATATTGATTGTATTTTTAGTAAATGGTAAGTGAGCAAAATGCTAATGGGTTAATGTTAAGTGTGTGCCAAAGCTTTTGACTGGTAGTGTAAGTCAGAGCTTCTGGTGCTGTGGCCCAGCTCTGCATTTCCAGATGTACGGATATACTGATCACCGTTTCAGCAGCGTGTACAACAATCACTCTGGGGGTACCACAAAATCAGGACTTAGAAGGCACTTTTTGATGAAGTACATTATAAGTTTAAAATTTTGATTTGATAACAGTAAGGATGCCTTCAATCCAGAGTCAGAATTCTGTGTGAATTATCTTTGTTTTTATTGAGCACATTAGTCAGCTTTTTCCTTCCATAAAAAATGAAGCCTTAATTCTCAAACCCTCTAAAACTGACATTTCATACTATCCCTGGAAGACGGCTGTCCTTATGTCAATGACACTGTCCAATGATATCACTGTGCGAAAACTAGGGTGGCCTTGCTCCGAAACGGAAGCCATGATTGTTCTCTCAACAGCAAGACTCGCTCTCCTTGTACACAGCATACAGTCCTAGATAAAAATGTATGTCTCAAAGTCTTATTGTGTAATTGAACAAATCCTACCAAACTGTATTTTTCACTACTTATTTGTGGAGTGATGTTGATTTTGTTTTTAAGAGGACACTTTTGTCATTATGCTACATTTTAAAAGTTTATGTTTGATTTGTTATGTCTTATTATTTAATTCTCATTCAGTTATTTGTCCCCTGGTTAGTTTCACCAGATACTGAGTGTCATTTTCCTATATTTATGTTTATAAATATTGGTATAGAAAAATAAGATTGTCTTGTACTTGCCAATAATTTACATGAAAATGTAAATTAATGTACCATGTAGTCAGGCTTTAGCCCTCCTACTAGTTGTTAACTAGTAAAGAAATGTCTTGTTTCAATGGCTTACCAATCAAGAACTTAGTACCAAACTCATCAAGTATTTGCCTCTAAATAAGCAGTAGGTGGGTAGGTTGTATACTCACGTTCGCATAGCGATACCAACATTGAGATTTTTTGAGTTTTTATTTCTCAAAACAATTATGCGGAACATTAACTTTTGTAGGATTTACCAAATATATAAACCAACAGTTTGAGCATATGGAGTTATTTTGCTATGCCAACTCATTCCTGATTTGACTTTCATTTGTGTTGCACATCCTTTGTAATGACTCATCCCCAAGTTCCCCTTGCTGTTCCTTCGTGATGACTCACCCCCAAGCTCCTCCCCTTGTTGTTCCTTCGTGATGACTCATCCCCAAGCTCCTCCCCTTGCTGTTCTTTCGTGATGACTCAGTCCCAGGCCCCTCTCCTTGCTGTTCCTTTGTAATGACTCATCCTCAAGCTCTTCCCCTTGCTGTTCCTTCGTAATGACTCATCCCCAAGCTCCTCCACTTGCAAACATTTGGAGCTGTTAGCATAGTGTCCGTTTGTTCTGTTTGTCTGTCGGTCAGCTGACACACAGTGCTCTCCTCTCCCTGTTACAGTGATGTCGTAGCATCGCTGTCAATTTCCATTTAATGCTGCGAGATGATCGTGGACATTTACAAACCTCTATCTTGCCTGTGTTGTGTGTTCTCCTGTATAACAAAGGCTTTGTTGACCATGTGGTCCTATTTGCTACCATGCTAGTTTATTGCACATCTGCGACAATAAACCTGAATTTAAAGGGCTCAGATAAGGGATTTGTGTCTTTATTATATAAAAAACAAAGCATGAAAGGGGTTGAATACTGACACACAAGTTCACGTGTTTCCTAAAAGAGAATTCACATACCACTAGGCCTTGGCTACCAAGAAAGCTAATTCTTTCAGTCTTTCTCCTCGTCTTCCATGTGAATCACACATCGTTTCTCTTTAATCAGCTTCACCCCTGGCAAGAGAAAAATGAAACACAAAAGACAGAATCACAGGCTTGTTAAATTCCACTGAGAAGAAATAGGGTCACTGAGAAACGGAGAAACACTGAGACGCTGTGGTGGGCAATTACCGGGCACCAGTGGCGGGGCCTTCAGCACCGGCGTGTCTTTTCTCCGGGGCTTTTTCGATTCCTGCTCATGCCGCTCGCCCTGCCCCGGTGCCCCGAGGCCTTGCGCTGCGCCGGGCTCCAAGCCAAAGCCGGTCGTCAGCTTCCCAGGAATGTTCACAATGGGACCTGGGGGAGACGGGAGGTGTGAAGTGAGGATTTTTGGAAAGATTAAATTGTGAAACATCTATGTAAAATTATTACGGTTAATTTTATTTCAGGAATTTCCCCCAGGATCAATAATGATTCTCTTATATTATTAATAGTATTAGTATAGTAGTGGTACTATTATTTTTTATTAAATATTACTGATACTTATTATTTTGAATATTCTGATGAAGGTGGGGGGTCCAGAGCAACGGGCACAAGGCAGGGAACAACCCTGGACAGGGGGCCAGCCCATCGCAGGGCACACTCACACACCAACCACTCACACATGCACACCTACGGGCAATGTAGGAACTCCAATCAGCCTCAGCATGTTTTTGGACTGTGGGGGAAAACCGGAGTACCCGGAGGAAACCCCACGACGATACAGGGAGAACACGCAAACTCCACACGCAATGCAACCCAAGCGGAGCCTCGAACCCAGGTCCTGGAGGTGCGAAACAACAACGCTAACCACTGCACCACCATGTCGCCCCCTTATTTAAATCAATAGGATCTAAAAAGGAACACTAATAACAAACTAATAATCTGTGTATTTTGTAATACTTTAATAACTTAATTATATTTCTGTCCTTGCAGTTACCCCTCCTTAACTCTATCATCATGCTGATCACCTTCCTGATAATCATGTCCTAAATGCGGAAATAATCAATCTTGATAGAATCCAGCTGATTTCACCAGCAATCTGCTCCTACAGGAGCATCGATCCCCGATAACATGGTATGGAGAACATCTGCTTGTTTACAGAGCAGGTGCTTTGTCTCCCTCATTGGATATGATTGTGGAGAAGGAGCTTCCACCTGAACCTTTGTTCCACAGATCATAGCTCTGCCCCCTCCAGGCTCTCTGTCTCTCACGCACACACACACATACACGCACATGCAAATACACGCACAGACACCCATGCACAAACACGCATGCACAAACACGCATGCACACATACACACACACGCAAGTACATGGTGGGGGACTCAGTAGATGCCTTCTAGGGGTCGAGTTCTAAGTGCTGAGTATTGTGATTGGAGGATGAATGACACCCAGTGTCCCTGTCTCAGCTTGGGGTCTCTCCCCCCCCCCCCCCATCTGTCACCATGAGGATATCTGAGCCCCTCCTGCTTCTCTCCACTTATAATGTTTTTCCTTTATTTCTCAAAAGCAGCCGAATGCAATAAGGCCAATAACCATCTTACTCTACTCTATCGTCACTATGGTGTATTTTGCTCACTGACACCCCGCCCCCTACTTAACAGATTTTATTGGTACCAATCCCTTAGCAGTAGTAGATCCCAAAGGAAATTCCAATTGAATTACAGCAGCGCACACAATACAATATTAAATTGCAATGCGCAATGTGCATCATTTAAAAATACAGTTATGTAGGGGGCTGGCGACTGGGTGGGGTAAAGGGTGGGGGGTGGGGGGATGGACAAATTTTATCATCTGGTTGGCAAACTTTATCATGTCCCCACCCCAAAATTTATTGTGAGGGACCCCTGCCTCTCTCAGCAAGGGTTACTGTATCAAAAGGGGTCTCCAAACGAAAAGTTTGAGAACCTCAGTAAACGAGACACGCCAGATCAGCCGGACGTGGACACGGCTTGTCGTATTCAGGATGAGTTACGTCTCGTCAGATCGTTCCCGACACTCACATGCGTAGTCCTGCGCTCCGCTGAGCACGCGGCCGCCCGTCTCCGGCGACGATCTCGCGCAGTCGGCTGACATGTCAGAAGGTGGCGGATCCTTCTCGCGTACGCCACGGTGCGTGCCCTCTCCCTCGCGGTCGGATCTCCCGGTATTCCGAGTTTTTGGAGCTGGAGGGGCAGGGGAAAGAGAAAGGTGATAAAAAATAAAGACGTGTTCTTGTTTCATTGGAAATAATAACAAAAAAGGTGAAAGAATAGGGGAGGAGCCTCGACTGGTGATGGTGACCCAACGTAGGAAAGGGATGCTGGAGGTGAAATAGCTGAATTCATGATAGTCGGGGTTTCTCCATGTGTCATCGTGGGATTCTGCTCTTGTTTCCCCCCACAATCCAAAAGCAAGCGCAGATTGATTGGAGTTAACAAATGGCCCATAGGCCTGCATGTGAATGGGAATGGTGTGTGACTGTGCCCTGTGATGGGTTGGCACCCCATACTGGGCTGTTCCCCCTGCATTTTGCCCATTGCTCTAGACCTCTCCTGACCCTGAATGGGACAAGCGGTTTCAGAAAATAGATTCATGCATGGATGGATTGGCATCTTAACCCATCCGGTAAGCAAACAACTTGCAGACATGAAAAAAAACTGACAAAAGCTGAACCTTCAGTCTGACCAATTGTTAACTGGAGATAAGATACACCAGTAAGATTACCTGCCCTACTGTGAATCTGAGCGCATTCCCTCTAAAAATTAGAGGACGATTTGATGTCCCTCAACACCCATAACCATCACCCCTCTAAGTATGGAAGCTGACAGACATTTCAGACCCACAGAGCTGATCAGCTAGCTAAATATTAAGTCCTTCACCGTGGATGCCAGATGATCTCCTTCTTCTACTGTTGAATCCCACCCAAAGCCTCTGGAGAATTCACACAGCCTCAGTACATGCAGCCTCATTAGGCTCTGTGTTAACTTGAATCTGGATTCACTAGTCCGGTTTGCTAGTACTTAAATCGATTACAAGAACATTATTGCCAAGCGCCCCTGCACATAGGAACTGGCAACAAAGAGCTAAACCCTAGCATCACATGGTTCAGTGACTGCATACTGTACTCTGCTGTGCATTTCATCGAAAATCAATACAGCGTAAAAAACCTCTGAATGATATTCTAAAAGCATTTAATTACAATACTCTGCTCTAAAACCTTAAGAAGAAGTGTGTTGTAGATCCCTTATGTACACAGAGTCAGCCCTTACCTTGTGGCACCGCGCGGAGGAAAACAGGGTACAGAGCAACAAAAGAGATGGCTTTGTGCCCGAGGAGGAGCTGGAGCAGGAGGAGGAGGAGCATGAAGAAGAGGAGCTGCCCCGGTCACGACCGGCCTTTCATCCGCCGGCCACAAGCTGCTCGAGAAGCTGCATTTCAATGAAGAGGCTATTAGCTCGGTTGGGTATGCAGAGTGTGTTTTAATCAAGGGCTAAGTGAATAGAGAGCCAGCAAACCTATGTGTCTATGTGTTAGATAGCATGTGTATGCATTACTCTGTGTGTGTGTGTGTGTGAATGTGTATGCATTACTGTGTGTGGGTGTGTGTGAATGTGCATGCATTACTGTGTGTGGGTGTGTGTGAATGTACATGCATTACTGTGTGTGGGTGTGTGTGAATGTGTATGCATTACTGTGTGTGTGTGTGTGTGTGTGTGTGTGAATGTGTATGCATTACTGTGTGTGTGTATGCATTACTCTGTGTGTGTGTGTGTGAATGTGCATGCATTACTGTGTGTGCATCTGTGCCTCTGTGTGAGAGTGCTTGTGTGAGTGTTTGTGGGTTTGTGTGTGTGTGAGAGAGAGAGAAAGAGAGAGACAGAGACAGACAGAAAACACATATGATGGAAATTTACCTACAAAACAAACACCTCTTTGCGGTTTTATCAGCTTAGAGAACTAGCCAAATAATCATTTCCATTGATTCTCGAGTTTTGTGACCACAAGGATAAGTATCGTTAACTTAAAGAGTAAATGAGGCTCAGCGTTAAATCTCTGCAGATCTCTCCTTGTGTTCATGTGACAGCACCTAAACCCAAACACTGCATCTGTCCAGATCTGCTTCACTGTCTCTCTACTGTTCAGTTAAAAAATGAAACCCGAGAAAGAGCATCCTCAGCCCTGGTGGCGAAACTGGAATCCTGTCATCCAGCTTTTTCCTCCCTCAACTTTGTGCTCGTACCCCATCGGGGGGAGGGGGGGTGGCAGATGTGGTAATGAGGCACACAGATGGTCAGATGAAAGAGGACACTGCATAAAAAGGAGACCTTTATACTCCCCACAACACATTCCCCTTTGATTAGCTCAGAGCTGCCATCACGGCACAGAACATAGAGACTCACTGTCATAGGGGCCTCGAACCTGACACCAGCATGTCAGGATATTTTTTGATATTTATATTACTGTTGCTGCTTTACTTCGGAGTCAGCGGGAGCACACACACATGCAGCTCAGAGATTATTTCTTAGACTGTCGTCCTACAGGCTGATGCTTCACGGAGGCCTAGCACCCCCTGGTGGTTAGACACGGAAGTGGGGATTTGCTGGAGGTGACTGTCAACTGAAACGCCTCAGCCAGCACTGGCTCTGCAGTCGCAACACGATGCTGTTTCTGCATTCAGAAAAACTGGTCACTGATCCAAAAAATGAAGGTCAGGCTCAAAACTTCGGGACTGTCGTAGCATGAATAAAGCTGCTGCTGTTTGGTCATTGTGCCCGTCACCACGCGAGCTGACTCTCAGTGCCTGAACTGAGTTCATGTTACAGCAGCAGAAGACACCAGGCAGAGCTGCTGTATGGTCTGCAGGAGGCTGATGAGTAAGAACAGCACTGAAATGCATAATTATTAAAGCAGAAGTCACACAAACACACATATACAAGAGTTTTTTCATTGCAGACACAGATTTTTATAAAAAAACGTTTTCCTTTAACCTCCTGAGAGCCAAGGAGAAAACTGTCTTTCAATTGTTGGTTATTTGTCTTTGGAGGAAATAAGACATCTTACAACCTAGATTTTTTAAAAACTTATTTTTATTTTTAATTTCACACATGTCCTCTTTAGTGCACAACAGGAATAAATATGTTTCCTAACGTCAGTGAAAAGATAAATGCAAAAATAAAATGTCCACTACAATGGACATAAATGAATGGGTGGAGGTTAAAGAAAAAAACGGGTATTCATCACGTTGTGGGGACATTTGGTTCCAACAAGGTAAGGTATACCTGGACACACACACACACACACACACACTGAATTATTCTTAGCAGGTTGCATATAGTATGTCAGCATTTCTAGTGTAGTGACAGTATTTTGAGCTAGGAAGCCTATTTTACTGGGTTGCTGAATGGGTCCACCCAAGCCCACCATGTAAGAAGCTGGGCCCTTAAGGACAGAGACCTTCCACTTACAGACCATGACAGCATCGACTGCACATGCATGACTGACTGACCTAACCGGTGTACGGATCATTTGAGGACGAATGATTTTCCTATGCACCCCCCCAAATAAGATCAGCAGAAACCTGAGTCCGGACATCTGCGTCTGTGTCTCCTCTACACCCTCAGACTGATGGAGGATACCACCCCTCGCCCCCACCCTCACCCCTGCTTACTGGCATCCCCGACATCCAAAGGAAGATACTCCACCCCAGGATGAGATTCTAAACTCCTGGTACCAGCTAGAAAATGTGTCCATGACATGACGACAGTGAGAGAGCGAGGTAGCTTTAAAACGGGGACATCCAGAAGGATTTGGGTTCAATGCCCAGGATGAGTCTGGCTAAAGAATCCTGGGGTACCCTGAACCCCCGCAGTAATCTGACTCATGATCCATACAGAAAGTGAATCCAAAGTAATGTAGCGTACCGCGGGCTATCCTGGGCTAGAGTGAACAGAAAGCCCTGCCTTACGGTAAAGAAAATTTCATTCAGGCAGGATGATGAACAGCCCATTCTGGAAGCGTCACCTGCCGCTTTAGAAGCTGTCATTTTACAAAAAAAAAACACACACAGTAAAACCGCATTCACTGCCTTTTTCTTTCCTCATCCTTCACCATCCTCCATCTGATTTACATGGCTGTATTTTATCAAAAACGGTTTATACAAGCTCTCTTTAATACTTCAGCACGTGTACATTTCTACTAGTGGGTATATGACAATATGTTAATTCATTATAAGCCTGGCCGTCATAGGTTCAATCTCAAACAGCACAAACACTTATACAATACATACATAATGCAAATATAATGCATATAATGATGTAATATAAAATGACCTATTTCTTTATTATCTGTTTCCTCTCCGTATTCATCTGATTCTAAACGCTGCTATTTTCCGGAATATGCTACTGCATCTTCAACGTCAGGTGGCGCTATAACTCAGCAGATTAAAATCACGTTTAATAACTTCAACTTGGCTACTGACAAGATGCAACAACGAAGCACTCAGTTGGGTTCAGTCTCAGACGCACGAAGGACTGAGCACTGATTCAAATGCATGCAGTTTGTTCACAGGCAATTTGAGGGCAGACTTTTGTCTAATTTAATCGCGTTCAGCTGCTGCAATTTGTCACACATTTTATTTGTCATTTTTAAGAAAGAAGGGAACCAGACACATACGCACATATACATACAACAGGGCTTCTCTGAGTCCTGTGCCGTATTTTGGACCGTTTATGGGAAAACCAACCCCCGCCGATCCACAAACAGAAGGCAAAGTACCGCTATTGAATTGCCTTTAAACCGGACTCCAGTCCTCAGTATCAAACACCTACTTCGCACTTGACATAAAAAAAATGTATTATTGTTACTGCAGCACTTTGCAGCTTACTTCACAATATAACAAAGTACACGGTTATCCTTCCCGTGTCTGTGTTTTAAACCACCCCACAATTACACCCGCCGCGGTAAACGTGTAAATTAACGGGGCTCGAGAGAGCGCGCTTCGCTGCTTTCCCCAGTGATTCGAGGCCAAGAATGAGGAAGCAGGGCACGCTTTTTGAGACAGAACAGGGAAATGCACCTCTGTCACGGATGGGGTTTCGGGGTGCCGAAGGTCGATTTCGTGGGGGATTCAGTTCCGACACCATAATAAAATTTAACAGCTGAAAAATGCACCGGAGTGAAAGGTATCCCGGCGTTCCATATTAATGCCGGTCACAATATTAACTTTGTGATACCACTCCAAAATTGTTAAGTACTGCTTCAACTATTAATACTGCCAATAATAATGTATTATTATTATTATTATTATTAGAGAAACTGCCATTGGATTGCCGTTATTAGCCTCCCCTCTGGGGGCAGCCACATACTCTATGCCTCTGGAGACCCCCTGTATTTTGGATGAACTCCATTTCTCCTGGAAAGCTCCCATCCCAAATCCATGTTTAAGACGTGTGGATGCCGGCTCGGGGCCAGGCCGGGCCGGGCCGGGTCAGGCAGCGACCTTGTGCTCATAATCCCACCAGATGTCGCAGAGGGTAAGTGGGTGTGAGCCTCCAGTCCGGCGAGTGACTAACGGAGGCGTGAAGGAGCCAGCAGATGGATCCGGCAGACTGGGTGCTGAAATGAGGAGAAGAACAAAGCAAGGGCCTTCAGAACTGCAGGAGAGGGCCTGTTTGCTCCTGTAGTACGAACCAAGGCTACCCATGCTAACTGTGTACGTAACCTACTGTATGAACCAAGGCTACCCATGCTAACTGTGTACGTA